>JAWZTD010000137.1:5420382-5511906 GCA_035221335.1 Echites panduratus | reverse complement strand
AAAAATGTTACTTTCGATATGACAAACATAAAGATTTTGGGTTTGACACCATACAAGAAAGTGCATTTCGCATTCTATAGATAATCTTTTTTTATAATCAATAATAAGATGGTTTAGTATATTATTTTTATGTAACAAATTCAACACATACATGTTGACCACTTTGGCTTTAAAAAACACGTAAGAACATCATGTGATCTTGTCTTAATTCTTTCAAAGTAAGTTGATTGAGATTAATATTTATTCTCTAAATTAACTTGTAATTAGTTAATTTCTAAGTTTTCTTGAACAATCATCTTATAAAAATGTTACTTTCGATATGACAAACATAAAGATTTTGGGTTTGACACCATACAAGAAAGTGCATTTCGCATTCTACTCCAAACACAATTATTACTAAACAAATAGACAACATTGTTCCCACAAAATTTGGGTCTACAAATAATAGTGAGGAAAAATCATGAAAAAATATATTTATTTAATTTAAAGTAGTGGGATAAAAAATCTCTGAAAAATTCCTTTGATTTTCTATTTGAGGTGAGAACACGTTGTGACGAGGGCACTAGGCTTGATTTTGGATCAAACAAGCTTTTCCAACAAACAATTGATTGATTTGGTTGTCGAAACTTCAACTATTTTTATTTTTTATGAAAAAGGTCAACGAAGGCTTTGAATACTTCAAATATTTGAAGATGACTTATGAAGAAGATTTGAGAGTTCCAATAGACAAGACTTGGATGACTTCCTTTATAGTGATAAGAGCACGGTGAGTGTGATGGTACAAGGCTTGATCTCCGATCGAACGAGTTTTTCCCACGAATACTTAATTGATACTTGGCAAAGTCTTCCACTTCTTCTTTTGAAGAAGAACTATGAAGAACATTTCGAATATTTGATAAAGACCTTTGGAGAAACTTAATAGATTGGATTTTAATGGTCTCCTCTTATTGGTGGTGAGAACATATTGAGAATAGGGCACTAGGTTTGATCTTAAATCAAAAGAGTTTTTTTCACGAACACCTTTTGATATTTGTTGAAGGCTTCTACTTTCTCTTTTTGATGAACATCCCTGGAGAACACTTTGAAGCTTTGGAAATGAACTTTGGAGAAGGCTTGGGAGTTTCATAGGGGAGACTTGGATGACCTCCTTTTATGGTGGTTTGAATCTTTATGAAGACTCCTTTATATAGTTAATTTTGGGAGGAGTCATATTTACGGTAGTTGAATCAATCACTTTTATCCTCCAATCAATCAGCTAATTCTAGAAAATCAAGAAATCAAATAAATGGAAAGGAATTTAGGAGGATTTTTTTAGAAGATATTTAGCAATTGCCTCAAAAGGATTTTTGGAGAAAGTAGAATCCATCTTTTTTAACCGGGAAAATGAGGAAACTTGTAAATATTTCCCTTTTAGAATCCATCCTTTTCAACCGGGAAAATCCCATCCCATCTTTTTGATTGACCAAAAGATATTTTCAAAATTATTTATTATATATTTTTATGAAATATTAGATAAATTTTAGATAGAGTGCAGGCTTTTTAAAATTTTTTTTTAATGTCGATGCACTCTATAACACCTTTGTTGTACACACACATATCTTTATCAATATTTTTCTCAAGCAAAATGATAAAAATCTAAAAGTTTTTAGTTGTTAGCTTTTTAATAAATAGTAATGATAACAAAAATCTTTTTCACAAAATTAAATCTGATTGAATTTGAAATAATTAAAATTTAATCATAATATCTAAAGAATAAAATGTTAAATCAAGTTTAGAGTCGGGTATATTTTATTGAATTAATTAATTTTTAATAATATATTCAAGTTGAAATTTAAAATAAGGAAAATTGGCTTATTTAGTAACTAAATACTTTACATTTGGTATCTTTGGTCTTTATTTTTTTTTAAAAAAAAATATTTTATATCATAAAAATAAAATCGATGTACAGATTTGATCCTTTTTCAACTATTCCAACAAATCCTCACCGGACCAGCAAAAATTGATTGTATAGTAAAGGGTAAAATGGGTATTTTGGATTTCTATATTCGATAACCCACATACCCTGTTGTATGCTTGTCGAATTTCCCCTATTCTATCTTCACTTTCCCTCCATCGTTCCCTCATCCCTCAGAAATCAAGAGCTCTGCTCAGGCAAAGGTAATATTTGTAGGCCTTGTGATATAGAGAGTTTATTGCCACCAAGTCCACCTCCGTCTCTGACACCATCTCTGCCGCCATCTCTTAGTCCGCCTTCTTCCTCACCTTCCAAAGTTCTGAGAAGGGGTTTGTTGGCATTTGCCATTGTTGGTTCAGTCGGGGCTTTTGTTGGGATTTGCACTCTATTATATTTTCTGTGGACTGGTGGTTGTTTTAGTGAAAAGAAAATTCATAATTCAGTGCAACCCACGATAACTGGTGCAAATGCTCCGTAGTAGCAAACAAATAGTAGTCCGCCATCAAGATCACCCAGTCTCAGGCACCAAGGGTCTCAGCTAATGAGGCGCCAGAGAAATGGAACTTCATCAAAGCATACGGAGAGGGCTGAGGAGTTTCTGTTTCAAGACCTCGCTACAGCCGCAAACAATTTCTCTCTCTCGAACAAGATTTGTGCTGGGAGTTTCGGGATGGTATACAGAGGCAAACTATAGGACTGCCGTGAGGTGGCAATCAAAAGGAGTGACACCGGTCCAAGGACAAAGAAATTCCAAGAGAAAGAGAGCGCATTTGAATCAGAAGTCCACCTCCGCAAAATTAAACAGATAGGTATGCGAAGAAGAGGCCAAGGAAATTGATTGAATCTGGCACTGAGTCTTGACAATGCTTTTGACAAGAATTTCCATATGCAAAAAGCTTCATAGGAGCAACATCCTCAAATAATCTAGTTAACCAAAATTATCCTGAAATTTGACACGTAGGACATATCCAAAGATGCTCCTCAATCATACAACTGGGTAGGTGGGTTATCGGATTCAGAAATCTAAAATATCCACTTTACCCTTCACTACACAATCAATTTTTACTGGTCCGGTGGGGATTTGTCGGAATAGTTAAAAAAGGAACAAATCCGCACATCGATTTTATTTTGAGGATATAAAATATTTTTTTAAAAAAGGACTAATGATACCAAACGTAAAGTATTTGGGGATTAAATACGCCAATTTTCCTTTAAAATAATTGTGTTATTAGATTTTAGGACCTTGATTAGATAAAAGCATCTCCAATGGTACTTCCAGGGGTGCATAATTTGGGCAATTACATACCGAAACATCCTTATTTTTAAACATTATCATATTCACTGACACCCTCATGGGTTAGGTCTTGTGCTTATCCACGGATAACAGTTACAGACTAAAAAAAATTATCATATTATAATAGTTTGAGTTTTTTGATTAATCTAATATTTTACTATTTTTCACAATATAATATATTTATTTACAATATATTGCTTGAAGAAGGAAAATATTTGGGATAATATGGGATCCACCAATACACTCTCTCCTATATTCTCTTCCCAAGCACCAATGTATACTTATGCACACCCCGTCCCCCCTTCTCTCTCCTATAAGCATTCCTTTAAAGATCTAGCTTCAACGGTACAATTTTCTTCCATATTTCCATATTTTCTCTCTTCTCTAGGCACCTCTGATCAGCACCCAGAGGAAATTTTAGTGTGAATTTCAATTAATAAGCTATAATATTCAGCTATTCCAAGCTTAAATATTACTAAGTTACTTGCTACTTAAATTATATAATTTTAATATTATAAGTAGCTAGTGTTTTGAGGTAGCTATTCATGAAAAGTTATTTATGAAATGAGAAATGATTTATATCTTTTAGTTTAAGACCTATAAAAAAATGTTAATAACAATTTTTTTAATAATAATAGCTATCTAAAATGGTATGTACTTTAATTGAGAATTCCTCTATAGGTCTATAAATATGGATTTCCTGAGGCCATTTTGACATACAGAAAAAGTTAGAATGCTCTCAAAACTTTGCTCCTATTTCTTCAACATCCATCTTCTCCAAAAGCATTATTCATCATTTTATCTTAAAAATTATCCTCTATTCCTCTATATAGTACTCAAATAATATTTGGTTCTATGGGCTTGCTACTAGTGTGCTTTTTCAGTAGGCGTGATCATTTTACCCTAATAGACATATGTTCATGGAGACTCTAAGCACCATGAGAGGGGTGCAACTGCCCTAAGGGGACAGTACAAAGTACAAGACTAGATCAAATTTAGACATTCTTTTTCATAAAATTGTTTACATTTAGCTATAACTTGTAAATGATTTTTCTTAATTTATTTCTCTAAAATTGAATTTATCTGATATAATTATTATATGTATTTTGTTATTTGTAGGCGTGAAGTTAACTTTTGATAGGAATTACAATTTAGTTAATATAATCTTAATTGATTATAATAATATCTAGATTTTGCTTTAATCAATTTTATCTTGATATTTAGAATTTATATATATATATATCCTAAAGTTAATATTAATAATTGCATGTTATTAATATATTTAAGTTTTAAGTTATTTAATTGTAATTTTATTTCTAATCTAGCTTTATTCTATATGTTATGACTAGTTTATGCAAAATATTATAACATCTCCAATGGTGCACCCTTCCAAAGGGTGCCTATTAAAGGTCTCATGTGCCACATATCCATTTTAAGACTTCTTCCTATTAATCTCTCCCATCCTCTAATCGTTCTTCTTTTCAGGGTGCCTAAAATGGGTTTGATCTGTCAATCCATTTGCCAACTCATTTTCTAAATCATCAAGTTATATATTTTACACATTTTTTCAGTTACTTTATTATTTAAAAGAGATATATTTTAAAATTAACATTTGAAGAAATATTTAATTATTATACATTAATTATAATAAATCATGATTCAAAAAAAATTTTGGATAAAAAATTTATTGTTGGAGGACATGGTACATAATTTATAAAATCGAAATAAAGATTAAAAGGGATAATCATTACTGTTAAAATAAAATGAATAAAAAATAATATAAACTATTTTAAAAATCTATGATTCTCATTTTTTTTAATATAAATTTTTAGAACTCAAAAATTATCTTGTAAATAGAAAAAAATAAAACAAAAAACATTAACAAATAAATATTGTGTAGTTTAAAATTTTAAATAGTAATTAAAAATGGAAAAAAGGGTAGAAATGTGTAGTTAAATTAAAAAAGAATTAATTTGCTTAAAAAATATGTAATTAAAAATAAAAAATAAATATTATGTTATTGAATATATATATATATATATATATATAAATTTTAAAAAAAAGAGAGAGGCAAAAGTGACCATTTGTTTCTAGTGAAAAAAAAAAAAAAAGTTCAACAATAAATGCTATAGGCCTACATTAGGCTCTTTCTCCAACTTTCAAGAATTGAGATTGAGGCACTGGTACATTATTTTGCACCAATTGCTCATTTTGAGAGTGAAGATCCTTTTGGGCATCTCTAGAATAAAGAGGAGTGTACTTTATTTTCTCTTTCTTAGGCACCTTTCGAAACACCCTCAATGGAGTTGCACATATCACTATAAAAGTGATATTGCAACACACTAGATCTACTTTAATTTTTTTTAATTTATTAAAGGGTAATAATTGTGTATGGGTGTTATCATACATCGTAAAATTAGAAGATTAGAATGTAGGATGTAAGCCTATGTTAAGAGGCTCATGTATTCTTTTCTAACTGTTTCTTAGCCTACATCAGAGTGTTGGGACTCTTTAGGATTCTACTCCTACCCTTGTGGACTCCAGGCCTTCAAATCTACTTCCGTCAGACTTTGACCTTCCGATTGCTCTCCGGAAGGGTAAGCATACTTGCACTTCTCATTCTATTTCTAATTTTGTCTCTTATGATTATTTGTCTTCTCGTTTCTCTTTTTTTGTTACTTTTTTGTCTACTATCTCTCTTCCCCAGTCTACTGCAAAGGCTTTTTCCCATTCAGGTTGGAGACATGCTATGGAGGATGAGATGCCCGCTTTGAGCAATACTAGTACTTGGGAGTTTGTCTCTCTTCCTCTTTGTAAGTCTGTTGTTGGGTGATGTTGGATATTTATTGTTAAAACACATAATGTTGGTACACTTGATCACTTGAAAGCTTGTCTAGTTGCTAAAGGCTATACCACAGTTTATGGTCTTGATTGCTCTGAGACATTCTCTTTGGTTGCAAAGATTCCTTTTGTTTGTCTCTTTATTTCCCTCATTGTTACTTATCATTTACCTTTACATCAACTAGATGTCAAAAATGCCTTTCTCAATGAAACTCTTGTGGAAAAGGTTTATATTGAGCAACCACCTGAGTTTATTGCTTAGGTCGAGTCTAGTATGGTTTGTAGGTTAAAAAAGTATTTTTATGGTTTGAAACAATCTCCTCGTGCATCGTTTGGAAGGTGTAGTGAAGTTGTTGCTGAGTTTGGTCTCTAGCGGTGTGGGGTTAATCACGCTATGTTTTATAAGCACTATTCAGCAGGTAAAATCCTATTGGTTGTTTATATTGATGATATTGTTATAACTGACTCCAAGGGAATTCAAAAGTTGAAGTCTTTACTGCAAATGCAGTTCCAAACTAAGGACTTGGGTCAACTTAGGTACTTTTTGGGTATTGAAGTGGCTAGATCTAGTGAAGGAATTTGCCTCTCTCAGAGAAAATATGTTCTTGATCTCCTCTCTGAAACAGGTATGCTAGGGTCCAAGCCTTTAGATTCTCCTATGGATCCTATTACTAATTTATTACCAGATTAGGGTGAGCTTATTGCTGATCCAGAACGGTACAAGAGTCTTTTGGGGAAGCTTAATTACCTAACAGTGACCAGATTCGATATTGCGTTTGCTGTGAGTGTGATTAGTCAGTTTATGGATTGTCCTCGAACAACACATTGGGATGCAATGATATGCATATCGAGATATCTCAAAAGTGCTACAGGATGTGGTTTGTTGTACAAGGATAATGGTTACATGCTTATTGAAGGTAATAGTGATGCAGATTAGGTAGGTTCCCTGGTGATAAGAGGTCCACTTCTATCTATTGTGTTATAGTAGGAGGCAATCTTATGTCATGGAAGAGTCAAAAACAGACTATTGTAGCCCAATCTAGTGTAGAATCAGAGTATAGAGTTATGGCACACACCACTTGTGAACTTGTGTGGTTGAAACATTTGTTAGAGGAACTTGGGTTTCCTCAATCCACTCCAATGACTTTACTTTGTGATAATCATCAATCTGCTGTTCACATTGCTTCTATTCCTATGTTTCATGAAAAAACAAAGCTCATTGAAGTCGATTGTCACTTTGTTTGAGAGAAGATGCTACAAAATGTCATTCATATAGTTCACATGAAGTTTGCGGATCAGTTAGACGATTGATTTACAGTAGCATTAGGTGGGATTCAAATGAGATACAATTGTAACAAGCTTGGTGCATATGATATGTATGCTCCAACTTGAGGGGGGTATTAAAGGGAAATAGTTGTGTGTGGGTGTTATTCCACATTGTAAAATTAGAAAATTAGGATGTAGGTTGTAAGCGTATATTAAGAGGCTCATGTATTCTTTTCTAACTCATTCAATACATATACAATATTTACATAGTTATATACTAAAATCTACTAATTTACTCATTGAATTTTTATAAATAGTTGCTTTAATTTTTTTAACTCCCATATTAAAGATTAATTGGTCTCACATTAAGTCTTCCAAAAATATAAAAAAGACTCTAATAATAAAAAATAAAAACTATTAAAAACTCATTTGTTTTTTTTTTCTCCGCAAGTCACTAAAAGGTTTATAGGAATACTTGGAATAGTTTGTTATTTAAGAATATAAAAAATTTTAAATTTTGTTTATATATATAATACTATTTGTCATTTTTATATAAACTAATCTATTTTATTTAAAATTGACTTTAAATTTATACCTTTCGAAATGATATAACTTTTCCTATGTATCTTTTCAACTTCTATAAGTTGACATTGAAGAACTACACTGAAGAGCTTAATCATTGTATTGATCATAATATTATTGAATAGGTTTTCTTGTATGTTGGATTTAACTTGTTTTACATGGACAATTTTTTTTTTTGGTAGAATATATTTGAAATAGAAATTTATTAGACTAATGAAATTAATGGCCTTAATTTTTTTTGGTATAATATATTTGAAATAGAAATTAATGGCCTTAAGACTTACTTTGCTTAGTCTTGCAACTTTACACTTGTGACTCTATTAGGGTTAAGCCTGTTAAATAAGCATTTGGCTTGAGTTTGGTCTATGGCCTGTTATAGATCGATTTTTATGCCCGAACTTAGCTTGTTTAAAAATCTTTTCTATTCCGAAATTTGTTTACCAAACCCTCATTTTTTTTCTAATCTATCTATTTTAATTTTAATATATTATAACAAAAATACCTAATCATTATATTGTAAGAAACAAAATAATAAATTATAATAACTTAATCAAAATATGTTATTAAATACAAGTCTGATTCGGTCCGTAATTCTGGAGAGAATAGAACTATCAAGATAATTTAGATTAGAGCTTACTTGTTCCAATGATAGTGCTTATTAATGGTGTTTGGTGGTTCAGTTTGGTATGTTTTGGCCAATTTTTGAAAAAGAACCACTGTAATAGGTTTTACAAAAATTCTAACCATCGGGTTTAAATAATGTAGAATAACCAAAAAAAACCAAACCGCTCACGAGTCGGTTTGGTTTGATTCGGAACTGAATTAATTTTTTTTCCTAATTAGCCCATTAAAAAAATGTAAGCCCAATAACAATATTGTATTTAAATTTGTAAGTCTCAATCAACAGAAAAAATTCTACAAAGGCTAAGATAATGATTAATGTAAATATTGATGCTAGTAGATATTGATCTAATGTTATCATTTGGAGAGAAACCATTGGCAAATAAGGTGTCAAGCATGTTTGGAGGAACAAGAGAAAAATGTTTTGGATGCAGCAAGACTGTTTATCCAACTGAAAAGGTAAGAACTACCATTTTACAACCTTTTAGCTAAGAAAATCAATCATGGATTACTTTGCTTATAAATTCACACATAAACAAATATAATTGCTTATAATAAAAAATGAGGTACTTTTGCAGTTTCAGATGACATTTCAGAACTCCATAAAATTCCTAACTTTTGTTGTATTGCTCAAACTCAACCATCAGATGGTATTCTATATCCTCTATATAATTCTTATCAGATGGATTTGACTTACACTTGCTCGTGCTATCAAGAAACCACTATATTGTCCACCTCTAATCAAGAGAAAAGAGATCGACAAGCAGGAAATAGTTCTCTAGAGAAAGAGTTGCCAGACAAGAAAGGAGAAGGAGAAGTGGGGGAATGACAGCTAAACTTAGAGTAGAAAAATTAGGGCTTTTGGTTGATAACTTAATATCATGATATTATTTATTATATTTATTTAAAATATATAATATTTATAATAATAGAGGTTCAATTTGGTTTAAAATCGACAAATATTTTTACAAACTGAACTGAAAAAGAAGGGTTATTTTCAAACCGATTAGAACAGAACCTACATCGGTTTGGTTTGGTTTGGTTACCTCTAATTGGTTTTGAACACCCCTAGTGCTTATCGTTAATGTAAAAAGAGAGTGAATTTTAATTTTTTAGGTGCAGTTACCTTATTTGAGTTGATCTTAGTTTCGTGTAATCTAACTTTGATTGTGAGGGCATCTCTCCCCAATCTTTATTTTGATTTCATGAAGTTTCCTTATCAGAAAGTGCTATGTCCATACATGTTTTTTATAAGGAGTTGTCACGACCACATACTTCAAGTGAGGAACCAAGAGCTCTCATAAGCTCTCTAACAACCTTAGTCTTTTAGTGAGAGTCTCGACCTACAGGTTGTTGATAACAAGTTACTATCCTTCCAAACAGGTTGTAGGTCGTGGACATAAGTTGACTTTTGTTGAGTTTCCTAAAAGGTTTTGATCCATTAGCCAGTAAAATGGGTTAAGTTCCTTGTTCCTGGATCGAGTTGTTTAGTATTTGGATTAGGTCTTCAGGGCCATGCCTGTTTGCCCATCACTACCTCTTTTTTATCTCAGCGACGATGAAGGCTGGGGAGGCCTTAAATTTGAAACAACGACATCTGAGAAGATGTTCCTTCTAGTTAAACGTGCTACTTTTAGCATCCCATCAACTTTGGTAACATCCTTTTAGAACTTAACAACAGCCATTCTCTTAGTATAAATAGTTTGAATTTCCAGCTTTTAAACTTTACCAAAACTTCACAAATTTCTCTGCAATCCAGAAATCTCTAGGGTTCTCCTTTGCATTTTGTGATTTTATTCTGAGTGTTTCTTTTAATTCACCAACACATTTCCAGTGAGTTCTTTTCCCAATTTTGTGTTATTGCTACCATGTCTTCAATCACTAAGACTTTTGAAATAGCTATTAACATAAAAACCTTTTACCTTCCTCTTTCCACTAATTTCGCCGAGGCGATGGTTCAAGCTGGTCCAAGATGAACTACTGTAGGGAGTTTATTAAAACCATTAAATTCGAAATATGGTAAAGTGGCCCCTGCATGGGGAACAACTTCTTTGATGGGTGTCATGCTCAAACGTCAAAGAGGTTGAAGCTTGCACCTAAAATCTCCTTGGAAAGGGTTAGGTCCATCCGTGGGGAGATGGAATTAGGAGAGGGTGACTTAGTCTTTCCCAACTAGGACGAATGACACCTGGGAGGCAAGTATTATTCTTTACAAAACCAACCTTATGACAGAATCGTCTTGCCTTTCCTTCATCCACTCTTTCTAGACATAGCCTATTTTTGAGGCATTCTGATTTCTCAATTAGTTCCAAACACAATTAGGATGATCTCTGTATTCATAGCATCACCTTTACTCTGTTCCTGTATACCTTGAACTGTTTAGGAGCTTATTTGAGATTGGGGTATCATCTACCCAGGCCAAATTGAGTCTTTGCTATCTTCAATTCACTTGAAAGCACAAATTCGTCATGCCTTTCCAATCTATTTTAGGTCCATAGAAGAGGTTCTATCTCCATGCTAGGCTCCCAGAATCTTCTATCGACCTGGGAACTACCTTGACTGGAATCTTAGCAAAAACTTTTCAAACCAACTCCCAATGTTAGGTGGCAACCTTGAAGAAGCTAGATATTTTCTCATAAAATTGGCAGAGTCAAAAATTGCCCACAAAATAGGTTGTACTGAACCTGTTAGGGCACCTCTCTTCTTAGTCAATGTAGGTTTATTTAATCCAAAATTTTCCAAACTCAATAACCTACATAGAGAACTATTGATCCTATCTAAGAGTAGAAACTTTATCTCCTTTAAACTTTTCTTTTTATGTGTAGCTTCCATTATTTGTGAAAAAATAGCTACCTTCTTTCACTTTGTTTTCTTGCAGACATGTGGAAGAACTTTGTCATCCCTGTTGGCACTCAAGAAAAGCTAGTAGCGACCTAATCTGAACAGACAGTGACCATCTCTGTGCCTACAGTCCTATTGCTACTCCTATTGCTAATCCAACACCTCCTCCTCCTCAAATTCTTTCTAAATGAGTCCAAGTTGCCACCAAGGGAAGGGCGGTGTCAAACAGGGCTCGAGAAGAGTAGTCCTACTCTTAATGAGCTACGGAGGTCATGGTGAACTCCTAATCTCCATCACATATCCTGTACTTCCATCTTCTTCTACAACTCAAAAAACTCTAGCTTCCTCCTCAAAAAGCAGCCAGACCAAATAGAAAAAGGTTGAACTATTGGGATGCATTGGCGAAGACTTAGTAGATAGCATCAAACGGTTGGGGAAGGAAGCCCACAACATTCATAATGTCCAAAAGTGCTAGAGATACATGCCTAGACATTTGCCTTGGAATGCATCATTCCTTTGGACAAGGAAATTAGTCAAAAACTGTCTAATGAGGAGCTAAGCAAGCACCTTGTGTCACTTCACTCTTTTGTGAGTATTGTATTTCTTTAGTAACAATTTTTGTAGCTAATATATATATATATATATATATATATATATATGTTTATAAGCCTAAAACTCTTTCTGTCTTTCTTTTGTCCTTGTAGAGCTACATTCTACTAGGAAAGCTACTGAGGAGAAATTTTACCAAGCAAGATAAAGATGGTGACCTCTCCTAGCTGATTGAAAGCCTCAAGGAAACTAACCACAAGAAGGATTAGAAGATTGGCTATTTGAAGAGATCCTTCATGGATGCTATAATGGAGCTCAAGAAAAGCAAATAAGAGTTCAGAAAGCATGATGACCTACTTCAAAGAACTATCGAGCAACTCCAAGAGAGCTCTAAGCAGCTGTCGGAGAGCACTAAGGCCAGCAAGAAACTTATTGCTTATATTGAGGTCTTGGAAGAGAAAGAGTCTTGGAGTATACGGTTTCGTACATGAGCAGAGCTTTTGTGTAGGCAAAGACTGTAGATGAGGTCAAAGAAGACGAATACTAGGCTTTGATGAGCCGATTTATGGACGATGGGGACTTCAAGGAATCAGATCTTGAGTTCTCCCCAGTTTTTAAGAGTCATGTGGAAAAACTCCTACTACCGGTAGCCATCTCCCTTAATGTCGAAGGCTTCAACTGACTCCAAGAGCTCAATTCAGGGCTAAGATTTGACCCCTACGTGCACTAACTCCATGCTTTATCATCCAGAGATGGCCCAATCTAAACTTCCATAGCAACAAGTGGACTCCAATGAAAAGGTCCTTGCTATGGCTGCCAAAGGGACTTAATTTCTTGAGCAAGGAGAAGCTACTGAAGTTGTTGATCCAACTATAGAGGAGACCAGAGAATAGCTTTGGAGTTGCTTTTCGAAGTTCATCCCCCTCCCGCCCACGTTTTGATGATGTACATTTACATTGCTTAATGAGCTTATTATAATAAATGAATGCACTTTTGATTTTTTATTTTACATATAGTTTTGTTTTCTTGACCTCTTACTTAAGTTTGAAAGAACACTTAAGTCTTGAAGAGTACATGCAGATATAAAAAAGTTAAGCATAAAACTTTTTCAAATGACAAGCGTTCCAAGGTCTCTGTAATTGTCTAGCTTCAAGATCTGCAAGTTTGTAGTTTCCTCCTTTAAGGACTTCTTGAACAATATAAGGATCTTCCTAGCTCTCTTGTAACTTAGATAGTTGGCCTTTCTTGCCCACGTTTAAGCTTTTAAGAACTAAATCTCTTGCTGTAAATCTTCTTTCTTTCACTTTCTTGTTGAAAAATTTTGTTATTTGCCCCTTATATCTCATATCAGCCTCCAAAGCATTGCTTCTAGCTCCTTTGAGGAGGTCAAGATCTGCTCTTCTCTCCTCCTCATTCAAGACTGAATTATATTCAGCACAGCTTCTGAACCAAAACAAAGGCTAAAAGGAGTTTCTCTAATAGCTTTTCTAGGTGTAGTTTTGTATACCCAAACAATGTTCGGGATTTCTTATAGCCAATAAGTCTTTCGACCTTCTTTTTCTATTTCTGTCACCCTTTTCTTGAAGCCTTCCAAAATTGTCCCATTTGTGACCTCTACCAAGCCATTTGCTTGTGGATGAGCTATTGAAGTTAATCTTTGTTCAATCCTTAAGTTCACACAATAGGTTTTGAATGGATCTAATATAAATTGCCTCCCATTATCTGAGATGATAGCACTTGGTATTCCAAATCTACATACAATATTTCTCCAAGCAAAGGAATGCACCTTTTGCAAAGATATAACAAACATGGGTTTTGCTTCAACCAATCTAGCTAAGTACTCTATTGCAACTATGAAAAATTATACTCCACCAACTCCTTTAGGAAATGATTCCAAGATATCAATTTACTAAATTTAAGAAAGAACAGAGATGTTTATTGATTGGTACCTCGTTGGTGGAACATGTGACTTATTCCTTTGCAATTGACAACTTTCACACTTCTAAATGACTTTTTCCATGTCTGCAACCATAGAAGGCCAGTAATATCCAATTTTGAGTATTTTCTTAGCCATTGTTCTTGAAAAACCTAAGAGGGGAGGAGGTGAATTTGGTTTTTAGAAAATTTTTCAAATAAGAATATTAAAATCTCTCTTGTAAATTTGAAAACTATTTTGGTTTAGACAAAGTATCAAACACTTGATTTGCAAAAGATGGCACACAATAAATATCAATAAGATAAGATAATAAAAGTTGTGGTCAAACAAGAAACACAATGATTTATAATGGTTCAACTTACCTTTGTGAGTCTAGTCCACTACCTATGGTTCTCTACCTTAGGATTTCACCTAAATCCACTAATATCAATAAACAATACAAATGAAGGATCACAAACCCAAGTTTTAAAAACAAACTAAGATAATCCTTTCCAAGGATTTTATGTTACGAAGACAACCTAGTAATCACAAGATAAAAAAGAGTAGAGATGGGTACAAAGAACACTTATCTTAGGACTGAGATGATTACAGCTATAGCCCTATTAAGTTCCTTTGATGATTCTTTGATGCTCAATGTTAAGGAGACTTGAAAACCTTTAAGCTCAATCAATTTGTTTCTCTTGTGTGTCTCAGATGTTTTTGGTGCCAAAGAATTAGTTTTGAAATGATAAGAAGGGCTCAAATATGGTTTGAGAGAAACTAAGTAACCTTAAAAAAATTGACCGTTAGAGAGAAAAATAAAATCAGTTTTGGACGGTCCTAAATGACCAAATTAGGGTCCAAGAGTTGTCTAGAATGATTCTGGACAAGTAGTGGATCTAGTTTCAAGCAAATTGGATGGTCCATTCCTAGGCTTGTTTTAAGTTGAAGGTCCAAAATGTACAAATACCCAAAAACACTTATATTTTTTATTTTTCAAGATACAAACAATCAAGACCTTCCAAAAACACTTTGATAGATAATTTTTGAAGTATATATTTATGAAAGCATATATTTTGAAAGATTTATAACTATTTTAAGAAATGTATTTTTAGATCAAGAATCATCAGGGAAGGAAAACTTGGTACAAGAGTAGAACTAATTTACCTAACCAAGATTCCTATATTAATTCTTCAATCTTGAAGTCTTTAATCTCATCAACTTTAATTTCCAGAAGACTTGATTCTTGTATGCACAAATTCTCATTCACGAGAGACGATGATGTAATCTAAAACCTCCTGAAATAAATAAACTTGAAGCATCATTAGTAAATTTGTTATCATTAAAATAAAGTTAATTAATAGCCTATTAGGGCTTTCAATCTCCCCCTTTTTTATGATGACAAACCATAAGAAAAATAAGTACATGATACATCAAATTAGGAGTATAAAAGAATATAAATCAAGTAAGCATTGCTCCCCCTCAATATGTGGCCAAGTTAAGGTAAAGATAAACAATAAAATACAACTTAATTGGCCTAATGACCCTACCAACCTTGAAGCCTAATTCCTTCCATAAAAGGTGAGGTTTTAAAGGATGAATAATTAATAAGCTCCCACTTACAAATAGACATAGACTCTGTAAAAGGTGAGGTTTCCTCTATCTTTAGAGGTTTCCAAAACTGAACCTCTAAAAGACAAAACTCCAAAATGGTTTATACAACATCCAAACAATCAATCCAAGAAGTGACTTTATACAAGTTTCAACTACATGATTCAAGAAATCCAATATTTGTATACCTACAAGATATATTTGTCATGATCAAAAGATGCAAGTCCATATAGCTCACATAATGACAATCCCAACCATTTAATCTATGACATAAATATTTCAAAAGTCGACAAAGGATATAAATATATATATATATATATATTTCAACACCAAGCATAAGAAATTCTTTGCAATACTAGCCGCAAATATATCAGCGATCTCTATCAAATATATCAATCAACGCCATCAAGAAATATTTCAATACCAAGCACAAGGAATTCTTTGCAATACTGGCCACAAATATATCAACACCAATCCCTATCAAATATATCAATCAACACATAAAAAAACAAAAAAAAATTTTATAGAAACTAACCAAAAGTAGGAGAGTAAGTAAGATCATGCTCATGATGAATTAGAAAGTTGCAGATTCATAAGAGAAATCAAAGATGAAAAGTTCAGATTCATGAAAAAATCAAAGATGAAAAGAAAATGTTAGTTCAGTAGCCAAAAGACAAAAAAAAAAAAAAATCTAAGAGATTCAAGTTCAATAAATTTAATATCCTTAGCCCTCAGCCATAGAACCACAGAAGACAGATAGCAAATAGAACAATCTTCTCCAGAATCAGTAATCTTCTCCCCCTTTTATCATCACCAAAATAAATGAAGATGCAACACTTATGATACTCCAAGTCAGCCACATAAGTAGACTCGCTAGGTGTTGAATCTTGATGCAAGTGGAGAGACTACAAAATTTCTATGGTTGCCTTGCCGTGAGCGTCGTGGAGGAGTGAGAAGTGCATGTTTCCCTTGTCACCACAAACAATAGCCTCTATGCCTTTGACCCTATGTAGAATGTTAGAACATTCATCTTCATGTTCTCAAAAGCTTCAAAATCATCAATATGACAAACTTCACTTTTTCGGATATATCAATGAATCTCGGTAATGTTAGTCTCCATCTCTAAAATTCAATGCCCCAAACCATCTACCTTTTCATTGAGAGCCCCAAGAGAAAGATCCAGTTTCCCATCAAAGCTCTACCAAAACACCATAAATTTTTCTAAAAAATAAGTTGTCTGCTAGAACTAGGGTTAGTGGTAGGATGAACAAAATTTTGATTTTCTCCTGCTCCTCCTATTTTTAAGGCCTCAAAAGTTGATTCAATATGAGCATCCAAGTCATCATCATCATGGTTCTTCAAAATTTTCTTCTAGAATTCTTTTTCTTTTTCTTTTAGATAGAATAGGATACCTTTCTTTCCATTGCTCAGAAGAAACTTCAGATTTGTATTTCAAAACACCTTAAAAATATCCAATACTCATCTGAACACAAGTCAGTGTGTTAATGGAGTCACCACTCTTCTTCCCACCTACTAAATAAATGTCGAAGCTGTGTTGAGCCAGGTCAATAATCTTGCATATGAAAAACTTCTATTCTTTGCCTTTGAACTCCAATGCATGTGTTGAAGAGCCAATTTTCCAAAGTCAAAAATAAAATCTTGAATAAAAGAAAACTTCATTTACAATTTTAGTTTCTAAATTCCGCTCAAAACTTTTTCTATTTAACTAAGAAGCTATGTGTAATTTTATATATATATATATATATATATATATAAAGTATATCCAACTATGCGTAATTATATTTAGTCATAAACCTACTTTAAAAGGCTATATTTGTAAAGTAATTTTTAATTTCTTCCATAAATTGAATCAAAAGCTCAAAGATTATTTAGTATGAATGATATATTTTTTTTACCATCTCATCTTATATATATATATATATATATATATATATATATTTATAGATTACTTATTTGATAAATATGCACACTAAAATTATATACATGGTTAAAATTTAAAATTTTGGTGATTTTGATTTTAATTTTTTCCCTTTTTTTCTATTAAAATAGATAATTATATTTTATTTTGTAGGATATGAATAAACTTTTTAAAATAAATAGGTTTATTAAGAATAACTTTTTGATGATACACATATTAATTCAAAATAATGTTCGAATCGGCCGATAAATATGAAATTGCGACCTCAATTTTTTTTTCTTCTTATCATCATATAATTGATTTTATTAAAAAGATTTGGTTGAATAAGGCCCCTCTTGACATCAGAGGTCTAAATCTGCCACTGAGTCTCACTGTCTCTTTGAAGGGAGAGATGAGTTTAACAAAAAAATAAATAAATAAAAAATCTTAACTCTTAGATTAAGAAAGCTATTAAAGAAACTTTAATTTTAATTTTTTTAAAAGGTATCTTCCAAATCTTTTTTGTTTTTGGGAAAAAAACTTTTAGAAAATCTATATTAATAAATTTATCTCTTTCAATCAAAATTTTAATAGAGTTGGGAAGGAGGGAAAAAGAAAGGAATCCATATTTAAATTGAAAATTGGAGATTTGAATTCTTATATATAAATCTAGAACTAGAAACAAGAAGAAGAAAAATAGAAAGTTTTAGAAGAATGAGGAAAGAAAACAACAATAGAGCAATTAAAAATGATAATAAGAATATTCAATTATTAAGCGAAGAAATTATGAGCAAAGAACTTAAAAATAGAAGAGTCAAATGTAAAAATATCAAAATTAGGGGGCAAAAAAAAAAAAAAGGAAGCCTCCAGAGACCAGGCTCTGCTAGTGGGGGAATATGTATATATAAACCGCCGGAATAAACTAAATGTTATTAAGAGAATCTGTGCGATTCAGGCGTGGGTGTGGATTGTTCTTCAAGACATTACAGGAGAAGATAAATCGGAGCAACAATGGGTTGGGTCTGGAAAGACGATGATGAATCCAGGTATACTGCCTCCTCCGGTGAGGTCAGTGACTCGGGCGTCAGATGCTCCACCAGAAAAGTGGTGAAATCGGAGTGCAAAACCAATAAAACGGAAGATGGTAGGTTTATCAGGAAGTGTGAGAACACCGAACAGATATTCAGAGACTGTATTGGAAGGTATCTTCTCCCTTTTTTTTAGGAATTTATTTTCAGTTGATGGTTTTGATTTTTTTTTTTTTTTTGTGGCACCTCCTCTCACGTTTTACTGCTGGAATTTGGATTTATTTTCTAGGTGGTTTTTCAATTTTCGTGGTTCCCTTTTTTTTTTTTTTTGGGACTGCAATTAACTTTGGAGATAGAATTGAAAACTTGTTGTTTATGCATGCCTATCAGCAAATAAGTGTGTGCTTTCAGGTTGTAATTTGATTTGTTGTGATAGTCTTTAGATGAAACTACTTGTGTGAATTATTGGATGAATAGATGGCTATTCTGGCCATATGGAGTGATATAAGTTTCCCATTCATACTTGTAAAGCGATGCAAGTATCTCAAAAATTTTATGTTCACATTGGATTAATGTTGTATTGTTCATTGGCACATCATGACCAGAAAAACCTTATCTGTATCTCAAAAAATTTTTGTTTACATGGGGATTGGGGTGAATTGTTCATTGGCACACCATAACCAGAAATAAAATTTTATGTTCTGTACTTGGATGGGATTTGCTCTCCTATCGCATGTTGGCTAAAAGTAATTTATATCCCCTACTTTTTCAATGGTAAAGTTTCTTGATCCTTTAGGCAGTGTGAGTAAAATATCGGCATTATGAATGCCTTGTTCTTGTCGATTAAACTGTTTTCTGGGATCCCGAGTGGGGTTTGTGTCCCTACTGCATAAATCATTCTTTTTCAAAATCCAGTTTTTTTCATTTTCATCATACATTCACTTTGATTGTCTTAACGGCTCTACATTCATATCTGGTAGGAGAGGAGTTTACAAACTCTAAAACTGAACATATAGATTTTTTATAATCCGAATTATGGATTTAGTATTCCTAGTGTTCTTAGTTCCTATCTAAAGTTGTATGCTGAGGGCGAAAACTTAAATTTCTCAAAGAATGCTTGCACAAGTCTTTTTCAAGGGCTATTTTCAGCTAGCTTAGATGATACTAACACAATGTGAAACTGTGTTTCAGTTTTGGTCTCTATATTCATACAATGAAGTCTCCAATTATGGATTTCATGTTGCGAAAACGAAAGAGAAGATATGTTGTACCTGTTAATATTTTAGATGTGGTGTTAGGACCTGTGAATTTGAGCGTCATAACACATACAAATGAATCCTATCTATCAAAACTTATGCAGTTAGGGCAAGAAGGATCAAATCCACAAAGAATTGAATCTAAATTTAATAAAAACCAATCAACAAGTAACAAAGGAGGATTTTTGAAAAGTTTTGTTAAGAAAAGTATTGAAAGCTAAGTAAGAAAAGAATATAGATGAGAAAGCTCTTAACAAGAAACAATCTATTGGTAAATTGTTATAGAGTTAATTATAGATGAAATAAGACAATTAGTTAATTATAGATGAAATAAGACAATTGATTAATTGATTTTAGAATTTATTTTAACACTTAAATTCCTATCCTTAAATTAGATCAATTTCTCACTAAATTTCTCGTAACAAGAAATAAAATCTTGAGCTCAATTAATTAAACCTAAATCTTAGCCGAAAATAGATTTAATCAATTAAATTGTATAAAACATGAATGTATCATCAACGTCAAATTACATAAAATCCAATTCACGCAATTCTATATAGTTAAATCAAGTTGGTAGTTAAAATCCAATATAAACAATAGTTGTTAGTTGGTAGATTTATTAATCTAGTGTTAATATTTAAATCCTAGTAATATAATCATGCAAATTAATCTAGGTGATAAAGCTAAATCAATAAACATAATTAATAAAATTTAAACAAAAATTGCATAAATACTAAAGAATAATAACAAAAAAAAAAAAAAACAAATCTTATAATCTCATTTCAAATAAACTACTTTATTTCTTGTTAATAAAAGAGAACTACTCACATGAAATGATTAATAAAATTAAAGAAAAGAGATTGAGAAATTTGCTCTGTGGAAAATAAAACTTCTTTTCTTCGAAACTTTTCGGGATATCAATATTAAATTTTGTATTTTAAAACTTGATTAAGAGTCCTATTTATAAGACTTTTAGAACTCCTTACTAGAAGTAATTAGCTAAAAGGAATCTAAAAACTAATCAAAACCTATTACAAAGGTAAGTGTTTTTTTAAAAAATAACTTTTAAAAATCAAATTTTAAAAGGACCTTGCAGCGGTCTGGCACCGACCGGTGCTTCCTTAGAGCCGGATGGTCTTCAAAACGTCAACTTTCCAGAGGGTGTCTGGCACCTGTATGACGCACCGAATGGCAAGTTGTGGGGCATGTGTGTCGTTTGCGCGTTGTTTCTACCTCGTCCGTGCAGTTTTCTACTCAACCATCATCTTCATTTTTTTTTCCTGTGCATTTTTCAAATAAGCCTCGTACAATCAAAAATCAAGTACAGGAAAGTAAAATATATCTTAAATTGACATAATTAAGCTAAGATAATGACATAAAGTGGCATAAACTTCTTAAATATGTACAAATCTGCCTTCTTTCTGATGTGATCGGTGGAGTCTAATCTTGGTAGTTTTTGAAGTGCATTCTTGAAGTGTGCTCTAATTTTCTCCTGAATAATTAGATGTTCGGAACTTAATTTGTCGTATAAATGTAGGCCAACTGAATTGGTGCAATCCAACAAGGAGTACACTGAGGAAGATGTTACAGATCAAATGACAAAGGGTTCGTTTACATTGGGGTCAGCAGAACCTGAACCATTTACCTTCCCAGGCCTTCAGAGCGACATTGAAGCCATTGAACGCAGTTTTTTTGGTGGCCTCAACCGCTTTTTTGAAGCAGCTGAAGAGATGAAAAATGGCATTTTCAGTGCTTTTGGGAGTCCTCATATCTATGATAGTGATTCTTCATCCATAACCAAGAGACGGCGAATACCGGTTGACAATCATCCTCAAAAAGAGATTCCTCCTCGACCAAGTAAATCTGATGGAGAAGTTGATCTGTCTGGCTTAGCCAGAGATGTCTGAGGCAAGACCTGGGGATCATGCTGTTATCTTTGTTTAGAAATATAATATTAGGTAAGTAGTTACTGGATTGGATCATCAGGACAGTTAATCCTTACATTGGCAAATGGTGAAATTAGGAAATAATAGTTGGCAAAATGTACGAAGACTATCTAGCTAGATGCCATGTTATAAAAGGCGAATGTTTGTTTTCCCTTCGTGTGTTATCAATACTAATCTAAGTGATCTTTTCCATAATGATGAGCTATGAGGAGCAGAGTTATGCAGCTTTATTCTGGCACTCAGTTAGATCTGACACCAGAGTTGAATTGGAGCGTGTCGGCTGTTTGGGTTTGGCTAATTGAAAGGCTAGTCACATGGCCTTTGCTGCAGAGTTTTTTGTTGTGTTTGTGCCTGCCACCTCAAAGTGGATAGAGTTCAAAACTGTTATTGAGATTCATGTTTTGTACATGTACATGGAGTTTCGTTCTCTTTTCCAGTCAATCCAATTCCATTACAGTGCAAAAGTAGCATGCCAATTTTTTATTCTCAAAGTACGCCTTTTCGCGTGCCGGCATGACCAAATGGAACTGGGTGTTGTTTGATGATACCTAGGTCTTAAAAACTCGTACCATGATGAAAGAAAAGAAAGTACTCATGATGGGCAAATTTTGTTTGTCGCGTGTATACTATCATGTTTATATGTATGTCTTAGGAGGCCTAGAGTTTATAACGGACATAAGTATCAATTTATCCATTGAACTTGAATAATTTTTTTAATTTAATCATTAAACTTTTAAATGTGTCAATTTAATCATTTTACTTATGAAAATTATCAATTTTGATTATTGAACTTGCATTTTTTTTTAATTTAGTCATTAAACTTCATAATGTTTTCAATTTAATCATTTTTACTTTATGAGAATTGTCAAATGATAGTCCGACAAAGATTGGTTTTCACGCATCACTCTTGAAGGTAAAGTATGTTTATTTCATAATTAAATTACATCTTGGAATCCAATAAGGAAAAAATAAATGACATAGGAAAAAAAAGATTGAAATATATTAAAATGATGTTTAAAAATTTAGAAAAATTTCAACGCTCTAATCAACTCTGATTATGTGTGTATGTAGTACTTGAAAATGAGGAAGTGCACTTCATTTATTAGATGCACGATGTCTACAAGAATGAGTTTGGATTCTTTCTTTATTTATTTATTTTTAAAATTTATTGCGAGTTCTATTTTGTAGCGGATTCTATTGATGTAGATTTTAATGGAAAAAAAATCAAATAAAGATATTAATCAATCGAATGAATAAAAACGATTTTGCAATTATTATATAGAATAAAGAAGTTTGAAAGAAAAATTACATATCTTCATCTTTCTCTATTTGAGTAAGTGAAATATTATTTTATTGATGTGATTTGTATATATATTTACCTCCTAACTTTCGTTTTTTTTAAGAATATTAATTCAAGAATAAGAATAAATAGAATAAAATAAAAAGTGAAGAAGGATTTGGTTTAAACAATAATGGCCAAAGAATAAAGCTATTGGTTGCTTCTTTTTTTGTTTTGATGTTTTAAATTTTAATTTCCATATTGAATTTATTGATGTAGATATTTTATATATAACATGGATAAAATTTTGATGTGGAGAATATATGTCAGCTTTTCACCAGAATAATTGCATTCGCTCATCTTAATTAGTCGGACTGCATTGTGATTTTTAAATTGGTAATTCTCACAAAGTAAAATGGTTAAATTGAAGCATTTAGAAGTTTAATGACTAAATTGAAAAAATAAAAAGTTCAATGGCCAAATTGATAATTCTTATGAGTAAAATGGTTAAATTGACTCATTTAAAAGTTTAATGGCTAAATTGAAAAAAATGAGCAAGTTCAATGACCAAATTAGCACTTCTGCCTTTTATAATGGAGTATAATGAGTGTATTTATTGGACACAAAAATTTAATTAAAGAGATGAAGAGAGAATTTAAGAGTATATAAAGGATCTCTTGGTCGATGTACAGACTCGTCTCCCATTTGTAGCATTTAAGAAAGGTAAAACTTTTCTTCCAAAAGCAATATGGACACACCTAACATTTCTTTTACAACCAATGTGAGATTAAACTTATTCCTTAAAACCATCTAGGATGCAAAGACATTTCTAAGAAATATAAATATCAAGAAGGCCACGTTATTGCTATAAGAATTAAGCAACGGAAACATAAATCGAATTTAATTAAAATCACGATTGTATCAGACTCATTGTATTTATAATCTTTTCCTATGCCTAGTGATGATGCACAGAAGAGTTTGATGAAGAATGTACCAATGGGAAGGTTGCTGGGTGGTCCTTGAGAATTTAGAAAAAAAGGGAGGTTCTCTCTTGAGATAGCTCCGATGCTTAAGTTAGCAATTTCTTATAATGTGACCAACCGGGAAGAGAGGATATCTTTTTTTGTACCTCATTAGATGAGCTGATCTTTGTATTTCTAGGGAGATCAGACGGCATTCTAATTATTTAGGGCTTGAAATGATAGTGAGTCTTATCTAGTAAAGATAGGGTGGCCCTTGTATTTTATTTTGGCCACTACCCGTATCTCCATACTGGTGCATTTAATAACTGTTATACGTATATTTATTATTTGAGAGCTCGCCCTGAGAGTATTCTCGCTTTCTTCGTCTTGGTGAGCAAGGTTGCTTCCTCTAGCCAAGCGGCCTTTACGCGGGGTAGGATACCTTATCTGGCTGGATAGGCCGCTTCACACTTTGGCGTGGAAAGGTATCTCACTAAGTGGGGTATCCTGGGCTGGATCTACCCTGTTCTATTATTAATTTACCTAAAATTACTATTGGCCTAACTCTATTTGGGCCCTTCTTGCAAACAGACCCAAGCGAGATATCCAATCTCAATACTTGCCCAAGTGGTATCAGGGAACTACATAACTGCCTCACATACTCAGAGGTCACGAGTTCGTCAAAAAGAATGCCGGTCAGATCATGAGATGGGGGGAAATCCCACAAAAATACCTCGTCATCTAGAGATTAAGATATCATAAATACCTTTTTGTCAAGTAGATCGATGGGTGAGAATTAATATTACTGTGCTTTAAATTGCATCATGTATTTAGAAATATTGAAGGATTGCACTGTGCTTATTAAAAGTGATAATATGATTGATAAAATAGCATTGTAGAAAATATTAATATGGAGATAAAGACATATTAATTTAATTATTAAAATATTTATATTAGTTTTCTTAAAGTTATTATTTGAGAAAATATAATTCATTTATGTTAAATTATTTTAATTAACAGAAAAAGAACCTCAGTCATTATTAGGAAGTTTCTCCCCTCCCCTTAGAATATTCCAAATATATTCTAAAACAATACTTCAGCTATCCCAAAATATAAGCCCGCCAATTTGCTGTTTGGTCCAGACGCCAAGTGAGGTACGGGCCTTTGCTTTTAGACACGATTTGTCTTCTTCATCTAGTTAAATTTTGTAACCTAGTTATCATAATTGGTTATAAAAATTTTCTATCCGATTAATTACAACTTTTAGAGGGTAACCAATCAAATTCAATCTATTTGTAATTAATTTTGGAGAATTGGATTTGCCTATAGGCTAATATTTATAAAATATATATTTCTGTTTATTGTATACCTTATTTATTATATATAATAAAGATCTTGTTCAATTAAAAATCAATTAATTTTAATTTTTTTATTTAGAATTCTGCACATATTATGTTATATTATATTTGAGGTTTGATTAATTTATAAATCCATTAAAATTTTCTTTTAATAAGTAATTGAATAAATTGTCAAAAATATTGAATTTTGGAACAAATAATATAACTTATTAATTGTCGATTTTAAGTCGATATGGTTCAATTTGATTGACTTTAATCGGATTTAATCGATTTTAAACTCCCTAAATAATGGCATGTGAGAAAGGTTAAAAACATTTTCCCACTAGGAAAATGTAAAATTAATTGGTTTTGTATTTGTAAAATTCGAAGACATTAATTTTGCATTTGCAAAATAGGAAAACAATGGATATTGTACATAGGAAATATGAAATAATCCAAACCACTTCGTCTCGTTATAAATTGTTAGCCATCATTTAACATGTATTAGGAATCTTAAGAAATTGTATGAATATATATACACTCATATTATATTAAAAATATCTTTTATCTCTTATTATAATTATAATTATATTTTTTTTTCACAATATATATAGAGAATATTAAATAGAGCGCAGGAAAAACTAGATAAAAAAGATTTTTTTAAAAATAATAAATATGCATTATTAATTACCGAAAGAAAATAAAAAAGATATATCATGAATATAAAAAATAACAACAAATGACTTATATTTTGTGAATAAAACATATAAGAAATATTAAGTTGTTTCTTAATGGTTATTCCTTTATGCATAATCATCAATATGACCATCGAAGTTGTATAATCTTTTTTTAATTTGACCATTCAACTTCAAATTTGTTAATTTGTTCATTTAACTTTATAGATCAGCAATTTAATCATTTCATTTTGTTTGATTTGATAATTTAGCCATTTGACTTTATGGGTTTTGTCAAATTAGCCATTTGAACTTTGAAAATTTTTTTCAAAGAATTTAAATTTATAATGACTTATTTGTCAAATTTGTAAAGTTGAATGGTCAAATTGACCCGATTAAAAGTTAAGTAATCAAACAAAAAAAATCAACTTTAGTTATCGTATTAATGTTCTATTTTATATGAATATATATTTACAACGAAGACCCCAAAATCAATGAGGATTTAAGAAATTTGAAATCTCATAATTTTAAGCAGGCATCTATTTTTTATGATATTAATTTAAAAAATCTGAAATTCAATGAATAAAATCTTTTATATTTAATGAATATAATTTTTTTATTTAACGAAAGAAATCTTTTGTATTTTTATGTAGCGATCTATTTTTTCTATATTAATAAAAAAAATCCCAAATTTAATGAACATAATTTTCCGAATTTAATTAATAGAACTTCTATATTTAATGAACGTAATCTTTCATATTTTATTAAGATAAAATTTAAAAAATTAATAATAATATTATTATTACAATAAAAATATTAATAAAATAATATAATAATTCTGATATATATTACTACATCCGTCTCATAAAAATAGTCCACTTTTCCTTTTTCCTTAATCCCAAATTATAGTCCAGTTTCTTTTTTGAGGAGAGATAGTTATAGGTTAAAAGACAAAATTATCATTTATTAATTATCTCTTCAGATCTATTATTTTCAATTCCAATAAATTAAATATAGGCTATAAAAGTAAAATTACCCTTAAAATTAATTACATTAATTAACTTTTCTTAAGATTCGTTTAAAAGCAAAGTGAACTATGTCTATGGGACGGAGGTAGTATATTTAAACATATTAAAAATATAGCATAAAAATATTTTAAAAAATCATATAATTAAATAAAGAAATATTGTTAGGTTAAAGTCAAGTATTATCTATAAATATATATATAAAATTTACAAGCAGTGTTTAAGGTAGACTTACGTACTTATCTCGACTATATCACTAATAACTACAAACTCATTAAAGCTAGAATATGCAGTAAAACCAAACCGAACCCACGATTTTTGTTATACAAGTTTCACCTTCAAATTATTCGACCACACCATTGGATATAATTATTATAATTATTGACAACTCTTCAATACAAACTTGTCAACTGGTAAAAATTATCTTTGATCATTTATTGCTAATTTGAAGTTGCTTGCAAAAGTCATATATTTTGTTTGATGCCGGCATAATAAGCTGCCCCCAATCCCTCCCTATTACATTACAAATTACCTACTCTGCCCTTGGTTAAAAATAACGTCTTATTATTAAAAATTAAAAAATAATTTGGTAAAATAATGTAAATAAAAATAGACATTCAACTAAAAAAAAAAAGAAAGAAACGTTCAAGTAAGAGTATTACTACTTTTTACCACATTGACCAAACAAAGTAGGACTCGGTTTTCTTCTACTTGGAAAAACAAAACAAATTTGGGAATTGGTCTCTCTAAATAAATGTCAATATAGAAGTTTCATAAAAATAAATAAATAAATAATAAGATTCAAAGGCTTTAACCTGAACTGTGAAAATCTAATTAAGTTAAGATTTAAGTCTAATTAATGACTTCGATGGTATCACAACCGACTTTTTACTTAATTACGTCATTGAAACTTTGCATTTCTTGAATACCGACAGACTCACGCCTGCGGCTGCCGCTGCCGGCCCTCTGCAATATCTTCAGCATATATCTCCCCGCGCTTTGCCGATGCCATTCCGTTTAATTATAGTATTGTTTTGCCTTCAAATAAAAAATAAATAATATCCAAGAGTCTCTCACAAATAAAAATTGTGAAGAAAGAAGGATTATGGCCTAACTGGCTACCCACTGTGGCACCACCTATTCAATATAAAACGTTTAATTTCATAAACAAAATATACATATATATATATATATATATGTATATATATTCCTCTCTCAATCCTAAATGTTCAATTTTGACTTTAATAAATTTTTGGTGAAAGATTTGGTTTATTTTAAACATAAGAGTATTTGTTTATTGTAAAATTTTAACTAACATAGATAAATGAGCATTTATTTTTGAATAATTTAAAATAGAATAAAAATATCCAATTTTGAACAAATGAAATGTATGAAATACAAACATGAATAAGAATCATTCACATATTTATATAAAATGTATGACTAAAAAGTCAAAAAAACTTTTATAGCTAAATTATTATTTTACTTGTTAATTCAAATTATATATTTCTATTTTTATTTTAAATTGTGTAACTGAAAGAGTATAACTTTATTTATTATGTTAAATCGATAATATTTGTTTTGATGATTTGAATCTATAACTTTTTTACGTTTCAACGTCACTTTAATTTGATTGAATTATTAGAGAGATAAATTTTGGTGACATATGAAGTATTGAATTGTTAGATAATAAATTTTGAAACATGTTAGCTTGGAATTTCTAAATCAGAAAGATTATGCAAATATAGATTTTCTTTTTTAAAATTATTTTCCCATTTTACGTGAAGACATATAAAATATGGATGTATGCCTATGAGTCGCGGTTTGAAGGATTCCAACAGAAAAACCTACCATATTCCCTGCGGGTCGTGCTTTGGTTTTCCCAAATGCATGTACACAATCTCTCTGTGATCGTACTGCAGAGGGATTCAAAGCCTTAATCCATACGATACGTATAGAAGGAGAGTGACCTTGTAGAACCTAAAAGGGTTGTTTTCTTTCACTTTGTTCACTCGTAATATATTAGACGGAAGGACACTTTCTTTTCCTAGGGTCACTTTCTTTCTTTCTTCCATTTCATTTCTTTTTTCTCCAATTCACATTTGGAATTTTGTTTTTCTAGCCTGCAATTTTCCAATGCCCATGAGTTGATTTGTAAAGGGCTTTTTTAAGTTGCTTGAAGCTGTGTGCTTTTTTTTTTTTTTTTAAATCCTTTTTTTTTGCATGCCTTTTGTTTTTTATATCTGTCCCATGTAAAGATTGAAGTCTTTCCTTGCCCTGTTTAGATTGTTTCAGTGTTAAATAGAAAACGCTTTAAGCTTATGTTTGTTTGTATAATGTTACCACTCTCCGAGATTGAAGCTTTCCTTGGGATTCTTCATGTGAAGGTGAAGAGGTTCTAAATTTGGTTGATTTTTGTGGGTGGGGGGGTGTTTATTTCTGTCTAGTTAAATGGCTATTGATTTTTCCGTCTTCAGGTTGAGTTGGTGCTAGTGGTGAAATCTTCTTTCTTGTACTCACTTTATTGCTGTGAAAGTTTCAAATGGGGTTGCATGAATCTATGATTCTTAGGTTCAAGAATCAGGATTGAAGGAGTGTTTGTGGCAACAAAAAAAAAGTATAGACTATAGCAGAGATGGGAAATAACTGTGTCAATTCAAGGATAACAAACCTTGGTTTCTTCCGGGCAATTTCAAAATCTCTATGGTGCCATCGATCAAAGGAAAAGATTGAGTACAATAACAAAGAGGTTAGTAATGCATTACCTTCAGAGTCCAAAGAGCAAGAAACTCAGATGCCCGTGCAGGATAAGCCTCCCGAAGTGATGATTATTGTTAAAGAAGGGAATAAAATTTCAAATTCTGAAGACTTGATCAAGATTAAGAAAGAAGAGGAAAAACCAGCCAGGCCCACAAAATGGGAAGATGTAGTTAAGGAGAAAAAGGAAGATACATATTCAGCTCCCCCCGTGAGGGCTCATCAGGAAGTCAAGACGGAAACTGAAAAGCCAAAGCCAGTAGAGTCTGCAAAACCAACACAGACGCAGAAGGTGAAACACACTGAAAGTGTCAAGAAGGATTCTGAGAAGTCTAAACCAGCAGCACCTACAAAGCCAAAGGTAGCACATAATGTCAAGAGGGTGGCAAGTGCTGGCCTTTTGGTTGATTCTGTTTTAAAAACCAAAACCGGTCATCTCAAGGAGTACTACAATTTGGGTGAGAAACTTGGGAGTGGACAATTTGGGACTACCTTTCTTTGTGTGGAAAAAGGAACTGGGAAACGATATGCATGTAAATCCATTGCAAAAAGGAAATTGTTGACTCCAGATGACGTGGAAGATGTGAGGAGAGAAATTGAGATAATGCATCACTTGTCTGGTAGTCCTACTATAATTTCCATCAAAGGTGCTTATGAAGATTCTGTGGCTGTTCATGTTGTAATGGAACTTTGCATAGGAGGTGAGCTATTTGATAGGATTGTCAAGAGGGGTCATTACACAGAGAGAAAGGCAGCTGAGCTTGCTAGGACTATAGTTGGTGCAGTAGAAACCTGCCATTCTTTAGGAGTAATGCATCGTGATCTTAAGCCCGAGAACTTCCTGTTTGTTAATGAGGAGGAGGACTCTCCCATCAAGACTATAGATTTTGGATTATCTACATTCTTCAAACCAGGTATAGTCGTACGACATTTACTTCTAGATGCATTGTGTGACATGTTATATACTCATTCTTGATACATTGTTAACCTTAGACCTTATAAAAAAAATGTTGATAATAAGAAACATCATGTGTCATCTAAATCCTCTGTATGAAACATGGTTTATGATGATAAGAATTAGCAATATCAATTTCTCCAGATGAGTGAGCCATCATGTAAATGCTAGTTTTTAATAACCTTTTTGAGTATATGGCAATCTTAACAAGCATGGGATTTTTCTTTTTCGTTTTTTTAAATAGATCCTGAAAAACAAATTTAAGAAATGAACTTATGTAAAAAAGTTGTCTCCCCAAAGAAACATTGAATATGAACTGCTAAAATGTAGAACAAGATATATTTTGAGTTGCAACAGCAATTAAAGCAGAACATACTCTGCACCAAAGTTGTGACTGATAAAAAAGTATGTGCAAATGTAAGGTACTAGAAGCGAAGTCCTAAGCAACTATGCTTGTTTTGCTTTTCTAAGGTATTTCAATAACTATCCTCCTTGAACTCTTATTTTGGGACAATGTACTTTTTTTGTTTTGTGTGATGTTTCAGAAACTAGAGTAGCCAAGAAAAAAATTAAAGGATTGAAGAAAATGTTGGACAGTGCTAATGGCTTCTTCATTAGTAAAAACTGTCATTACATAAATTTATTAGTGCCAGATTTGGTGTAACTTAGGTTTCTCTAGCTTTTTGTATGTGCCTCAAGGGTTTGCAGGACAAGCCTATGTATAACAACTGGCTTAGTTTAACCTAGAATAAGAGTGTTGGAAAATGTTGTTTGGCTTATTGGTTGACGTAATGATGCTTTTCACAGCAATGTTCTGTTTTGTTTTTAAATTTCTTGTTCTTGCATCTAAAAGTGAATTTTTAGACGGTTTCGTTTATTTACTGAATCATCTGAATTATAGGGAAGATACACACTGATGTTGTCGGAAGCCCATATTACGTTGCTCCAGAAGTTCTGAATAAGCGATATGGTCCAGAGGCTGACATATGGAGTGCAGGTGTAATTATTTACATTCTCCTGTGTGGTGCACCTCCATTTTGGGGCGGTAAGATGGAGAACTTGTTCCCTATATTTTCCTGAAACTTCTTCATGTTCAAATATTGACCCGAGTTAGGGAATCTGTTTTGATCACAATCCTCTAGAATTGCATGAAGTTATTCAGATTAAGATTTCCAAAAAACGGCACCTTGATGGATTACCAGGGTGATACATATTGTATTTCTTTCCTTTGCTTAGCTCTAACTAGGATTTCTGATCTGCAATGTATTTTTACTTGTGCAGAAACTGAAGACGAAATATTTAAGGAAGTTTTACATGGCCAGCTTGACTTTGATTCAGATCCTTGGCCTAAAATCTCTGATAGCGCAAAAGATTTAATTCGGAACATGCTCATGAGAGACCCCAAAAAGAGACTAACTGCTCATGAAGTTCTTTGTGAGTAATTTTACTAGTGCCAGTAATTCTTATGGGGTTCCTTAAATTTCTTAAAGCAAGAACTTGTGAAGTAAACAGATGGAAAGTCTGTCAGGTGCTATTCTTTTCTGGGAGTTTATACTCTAGAAAAGCATTTCATAGATACTTTGTGAATAGATATCTATTTAGGTTGCATTTTATTATGCATAGCCAGACATCCTCAATTAAGAACTATCTATATTTCCAATTCCTGCAGGCCACCCTTGGGTAAGGGTTGATGGCGTGGCTCCTGACAAGCCTGTTGATTCTGCTGTCTTGACTCGCCTGACAAGATTTTCTGCCATGAACAAGTTCAAGAAAATGGCTCTCAGGGTAAGGAGACATGTGTGTGTGTATATATATAAATATATATATATATAGTAAATTCCGGTAGAGTGCAAGTTAATGTTTTTGGCATTGTAGTGCTATCTTAAATCTCTATCGTTTATTCATGCAAATTCTTGTCCTCTATCTTATATCTACATTCAGATGAAGACACCATTCTAATGAGTACTTTTTCTGCAGGTGATTGCAGAGAATCTTTCTGAAGAAGAGATTGCAGGGCTAAAAGAAATGTTCAAAATGATAGACACAGACAACAGTGGTCAAATTACTTTTGAAGAACTGAAGGCTGGGCTGAAGAGATTTGGGGCTAACCTTAATGAATCAGAGATATCTAATTTGATGCAGGCTGTAAGTTTATCTATTGAAAGAAATGAAGTGAATCGGTTTACTTATGAAAATTGGGCAAAGATTGATTTCCAGATTCATCTTACTTCATTGCAAGAGAAAATGGATTTGACTATCCTACATATTTTGAGATTCTCTTTCTTTGTCTACTTGGAACAAGTAGTACTCCCTCATCAATTGGATGTTGTGGTTTGTATTTTGCACCGGAAATAATTATATTCACCAATATTATATAAATATATATATATATATATACTGTACCTTCAAAGGAGAAAGATGGTTAAATAACAACTTACCGTTATTAATAATTCTTCTCGATAACAAGCAATGGAAACATAAGTTAATTCTTAGGGTCTTTTTCTGTTTCTATGTGAATATGATGATGTTCCTCTCCTCAAGATGACTTTCAATGTTTGCCTTGGTGCTTTTGGTTATTTACAGATGCACAAATTTTACTTACAGTTAATTCTGTGTGATCTCTGCTCGAGTGTCAAATGTTGATGCCGGTGATGAAGTGAGAATGTATACCATTTGATTATTGTTGTTTGCTTTTAGGGACAGACGATTGACAAAATTTAAGTTTAGGGAATTAAATATATCATTCAAACTCTCGAACAAGTTCTATACAAGCGAAAATAACTTATTCATCTTCATTGTTATAACTATATGTAATGTTTGTGTCCTATTCACTCCTGCTTCTTCTTTGTATTCTGGAAATGTAGGCAGATATTGACAACAGTGGTACTATTGATTATGGGGAGTTCATAGCAGCAACTTTGCATCTCAATAAAATTGAAAAGGAAGATCATTTGTATGCAGCATTTTCATATTTTGACAAGGATGGTAGTGGTTATATTACCCTTGATGAGCTTCAGAAGGCATGCGAAGATTTTGGCATAAATGACAGTCACATTGAAGAAATGATCAAAGAAGCTGATCAAAATGACGTAAGATTGCTCTACCATAATTACATCTTAGGAACCAATATTTTATGACTTTTTGTCATCAAAGAAAGCAGGCCTAGACACAGCATGAAATAAGCATAGTTCTAACGTTATGACTCTTGGAAAATTGAGAAACTGACTTCCAACTTGAGCCTGTCCATAAAATACAACATTAAACTGGAAATTTACAGGAAGGTATTTTGGGTGAACTTTTTTAACTTCTGTGCCACGGGTAATTGCAATGGTGAACTCTTCTGTGTTGGTTTTATAGTTTGAAAATTTTTCTTGGCCACAGAACAACATTCAAAAATAGTTTCTCATAAATGAAGCAACCAGAAAGAAAATCATTTTCCTACTTGTCATCCCATGTTTTGGTATTCAATTCTCTGCATTGCATTGGTTCTTCTAGTCTTTTAAGAAAGAATTGAATGCTACCAATGGGTTTCATTTATGTTACAACTTCCACTCCATTATCAATAACAAATGTACATTTTTTTTCCCCTCTCAGGATGGCCGAATAGACTATAACGAGTTCGCTGCAATGATGCATAAAGAAATTGGTGATTTTGGTAAGCAGCCATTTCGAAATGGTTTGAACGTTGGATTTAGAGAGACAATGCAGGTTTGCTGAAACAAGGAAAGCCTTCTAAACTACATTGGACGTTAACTTCTTTTCTTTTTCTTCAGAATTTTATAACTCACTTTTTCAGGTCCGGCAGGTTTTGTGCATTTGCTCCTTTTAGTAGTACTTGTAAACTTTTGTTGTAGTCTTAGATGAATATGATGATGATGCAAATGCTGTATAAGATGAAATGTTGATATTGTTTTATGAGTAGGATCAGTGACTATCCACTGCTGGTTTGTAGCAGATACCAGCTCTACTCAATCAAGTTCCTGTATTTGAACTCAAGAATTTTGCAGTTCATAATTGAATGAATTTTCTTCCTAAAGTAACTTCCTTTTTCTTTTTAAGCCTGACCCTCCCCATAACCCCACCTCAGAAAAAATCAATGGTAATTTTCCACTTAACCTTGTTGTATGTCGAACTCGAGACCTATCAGTTTAAAGGGCTGCCAGCTTACTAAGAAATTAATACTACGAAGTAAACTTCCAATGCAACTTTTGAAGAAACAGAAGAAACTTATTATTTCTCCGCATCTGTTTCCTGTTAAAATCACAACATCCTCCATTGCTGAAAGATACCTAAAATGATTTGAGGTTTCATTTTGATGAGGGCATCCGTTCTTTTGTCAGCTCAACACAAGAATCTTCCATTGATTCTGTCTAAGACCATGGATTTTAGCAATGCCCATCAATGGCAAAAAAAACTAATTAATTAATCATTCAAATATTATGCACCCAAATTTTCAGTTGTTCAATCAATAAAAGAAGGGATACGCCCGAGTTCTTTCATGTCATGTTCTGTAGGTGGGAGTTGAAATTATGATAAATGGACTATTGATATGTAGTTTTCATCCTTGACAACAAGATTGAGTTAGGGATTATTCGTGGGATTCTATAATATATATATATATATATATATAAATGCTATAATGGATGCAGTTACTCAATTATGATGGATGTAGACAACTTTGTTAAAAATTTTAAGATACACTTACTCCTTCAAAAAAATTCTTTTATAAAAATATAATTTTAAAATTATATCAAATATCCTAAGGTTTTTTTTATCATTTAAGGATTTTAATTTATAAAATATATTTAAAAAATAATTTTTTTATAAATGATTTTTTTAAGAAGTTAAAGTCTATGTTATAGTAGCTGTTGCTCAATATAACTAGGCAATTGTGTAACATTAATCATATATATGTATATATATATATATATATAATGCTACTAGTGCGCACTCTATATAGAGTATACAGATTAGTATCAAACGATCAATCTCTTATATTATTTTAAAAAAATAAAATATTCAATAAAATATTTTTTTAAATATGTTTTATATATTATATTCTAAAAGGATAAAATAAATTCAACGGATATTGAATCAAACAAATTTTTTTTTTTTAAAAAAAAAGATATTTAACCATTAATTTTGATCGTTAAAAATTTAACCGTACCATCTATATAGAGTACACATGTACACTCCATAGCATTTTCATGTGTATAAATAGATATATATATATATATATATATAAAGGGTTTTGAAGGTGGGAGAAGTTTATTACTCCTGAAAAAATTGAATATTTCATTTTGATCTTAATAGATTTTATTAAAAGGTTTTGACTTAGTTCACTATCAAGATAAAAATATCAATTTCTTTATAAAATAGTTTTATTATTTTAGAAAATGAAATATTCAATTTTAAATAACTTAAATCCAAACAGAAACATTGAATTTTGAATAAAGGGAACAGTAATAATGCAAGTGAAAAAAAAAAAAAATGGTGGCTTTTCTTGATGCTGCTTTGGACCAAATTTAGCAGCGGCATTTGGTCCCGGGTGCTTTCTGATCTGGGATTAATGGATGGGTCCATTTCCTGTTTAGCTTGAAAGATAGTTTTTCTGATGTATTAAAAAGATAACGTTGGCACAACAACTGCCTTAACTAAAAGAAGGATCATCAAAGGATTCTTAAAGTTGGATAATGATGATTTTGGTCTCAACTTGTCGGAAGATACTTCCAGATCACTAAATTCTTCTTTTCATTAATTATTGGAAAGAAGGTTTTTCCCATTCATTTTGCAGACATGTTGCGCTGAGTTGAGCCAAGTAAGAAGAAGCTTGTTTTGAACTCAAGCTCAATATACAGATACATTTGTTTTGAGAATATATTTTTTTCCAAAATCAATAATAGTTTAATTATATAATTTCTTCATTCATAATCATAAGTTGTTTGTAGTTATTTTATCAATATTAATATGATTTTTTTTCTTTCTAAAATATTCTTATTGTAGAAGAACATTTAGAATGAAAGAAAAAATATATATTTCACAAAGTGAACGCGAGAATATGAATATATTAAAAAATTAAATAAAATGCTTATTAAACTATTTACAATAAATTATAATAAGAGATAAGTGAACTCAAATGATTGATAATTAAAAAATGAACGAGTGTACAATTTTATCTCAAATTTTAATAGTTCGACTAACCATGCAGTAAGAATGTAATGCGAAAATTGATTTGACTTATTTTTAATTTTAATTTTTTATTAAGATTATTGAAAATACTCTTTTCAAATTCAAATAAGATTGTAAAAACTATTTTAAAATATATAGTTACCGGAGTGTCAATATCATAGACAAGTTTGAGATCTACTTTTATAACTATTTCAAATTTTTTTCATCTTTCAGTTGCTATCTATAGATGTACTCTGGATCAATATAAAAAGGTATTGATGAGATTCAAACTCAGAATCTATAATGTCGGCACTTGTCACTTCACCCACCCACCCACTTGGTGTCAATAAAAGGACAAAACTATTTCAACTTGAAATTTGCATTAGTATAGAAGAAAGTAAAAGATTAATTAGCGCAGGAGGACTACTAAAATTTTAAAAATAAGGTTAAGGAAAATTATGCCTTTGATCCCCAAATAATTTACTATTGGTATCTTTTGTCTAATTTTTTTTTATTAGATGCCTAAATTATTTTCGAGCTGCATGTTTGGTTCTTTTTACCAATTTCCAGCAAGCATGCAGCCCAGAGCCACTCTTTGAATTAAAAAGTCGATTATATTTAAGGGTATAATCGATACTTCATTTTGATTTTTATTTCTTAAAATCAAAATTCCCACCAGATTTCCTGATTTTGCCCCAATTTCAAAGCAAGAACCCTAATTCTATTTATTACAACAAACATGTTGGAGTGAAACAACGGTCTTCCAGGAGATGGGTTGCTGAAATCAAAGATACAATTCATAAGATTAGGAGGTAGTTTGGAACCTTTGATACTGCCTAAGATGCTACTCTTGTATATGATAAGGCTGCTTGCCTCTTGCGAGGTTCCAAAACTCAGGCAAACTTCATTGCTTAAGTCTCCCCTGATTCTCCCCTGGCTTCAAGAATCATAAATCTCCTCAACAACAGAAAAAGGGAAAAGCAAAATGGGCATCATTCAAGCAGTAAAATCATCAATCTAGCATTTCTTGGGTGGCCTTGAACAAGAAGCATTTGATTATCGATTTCCCATAACTCAAGATCAGTTACTGTCAGACCTGCCCAAGATTGTAGGTTTGCCCGAAACAGTTGACTAGGAGTTTTCAGAGTTTGAGCGCATGAAAGTTGAAAGACAAATATCAGCATCGCTTTATACTATGAATTGTGTGCAAGAATAATGTTAGGGATCAAGAACACACAGCATTGGAAAAAAAAGAATTCCCTAATCCTGAGTCAGGATCCATGCACATTATGTAAAATAAATTAGCTTCAAAAAAACATACCTTTTTTCTAATACCTAAGGAAGTCTGATTCCTATGAACCAAAAGCATTACCTTTTCGCAAACGCCCTCTATTGGTGTCCACACAGTAAGACTTCACGAACTAATGTAGGCTAACCTAAAACCTCTTAATCAAATATTCAGAAGTGGGAAGATGTTGGCAGAGTTTTCTTTCTTCAGAGAAAAGACCGCTGCTAGGTTTTTATCAGATAGGTTAAAAACACATAAAAACCTTAGTAGCCTTTTCTTTTCTATTTATATTTAAAAACCACTAAATTTCCTATAATTAAAAAATCTAATTATAACAGAAAAATATTCAAATATTATTTTGGAATTTTGATCAGATCAAGACAATTCAATTGAAAACATAATGCAATGAATCTGGACGCAAATTTCGGACTCATTGAATCTATTCAATATGAATTTAAAAAGCCCTTTACTATTTACTTTAATTACTTAATATTGTCAGCGAGTTCAAACCCACAAGTCATAAGAGGCCTCTAACAAAACATTATGACTACCCAAATTAAGTAAAATCGTTGGTTCGATTTTAACCTATTTTAAATTCCAATATTTAATCCCTTTGTCACACAATATCCGGATTAAGCATAAGGCATAAATTAAATCATCCTTATATAGTTTAATCATTCATTTCTTGATCTCTGATTAAACTGTCTAAACAAATGATACTAATAACCCTTTATTAGTTCATTCGAGCACGACTATACATTTCACAGTTTAAATCATCAAGAGGGCCCAAGGATAATTCACTCAAAATGAGTGGGACAAATCCCATCTTTTTTTCATTCACATTTGTCTCTATGATTCATATTATGTCTAACTAAAGCATACGTAATTGTCCAGTTAAAGATAACGTTAGATTAGGTCAAAACATAAAATTCCTCACATGAAAATCCATGATGAAATCAAGTCGAGGGCTCAAATATGGCTATAAAGATAAAAAGTACTTACAATTTAATCCATGCAGTATTCTCATTATTGGTCATGTCCAATACATCATTCTCTAACATTTATTTATGATCTGACTTAAATATCTCATATTCATGAAAAAAAAAAATTGATATAATAAAACAATCTCATATATATAACTTCAAAATGTATAAATATGAATTTACGTCACTGTCTTAATACACTATACTATCAAGTACATGGACACTATAAGCTGCTTATATCCTTGAATATAATCAAGACAAAAATGTAATTGTCCTCAAGCAGAATCAACAGGAAATGGATATGAATATGAATGTTTTGCCAGAATCGGATTATTTGACTTCTTTCCATGACCAAATTACTGTTGGCTGGATTGAACAGTCGATTGCAAAACCACCAAACTTCCCTAATCAAAATTTGGTCCAGATTTCAGCGCCAGAGTTGAACCCGTTATACGATTTAAAATCATTCCCAAGAATCCAAGATACGGTGGGGAAAAACATGAAAGACAGCAGCAAAAGAGTACCTGTTTGTAAGCACTATATGAAAAGGAAGAAAGATGGGACGCCATCGTTTGAAATTTGGCTACCCGTTCATATCCCATGCAATGGGTTGAATATTAGAAGTTAAGTACTGATTATACCCTTGAATATAATCGATTTTTTTAATTTATAAGGTGGCTCTTAATATTTTTTTGTCAAAAATTGATAAGGAGGACCAAACATGTAGTTCAAAAATAATTTAGGGATCTAATAAATAAAAAAATGGAAACCAAAGGTACCAATCTTAAATTATTTGGGACCAAAGGCTCCATTTTTCCACAAGGTTAAATTAACAAAACTGTGTTGTCTGGAGGATAGTTGTACATATGATTAAAAGAATTACTTATGAATCTAATTTATGCATTTGCAGATACATTAAAAAAATAAAATATCCTGTATCAAATTAAATTGAAAAATAAAAGAATTAATTAATTTAATTATGTTTTTTCTAACCTTCCATTGCTATTTATGAATATTATGTTTTAGGCTTTACTAGGAGAGTGTCTGTGGGATTCAAACTTAGGACTTTTAACCTTCTCGGGTGAATAGTTAGTTTAATTATATATATGAATAGTTATTTTAGATAAGTGAGGAAAGAGATTTTCATGGCATCCAAGTGCTTTCTAATTTTTTTTGTGTTGGTAAATATGATTGTTTTGAATCACTCTATCCCTAGGCTCATGGATGTTTTTCTCATGCGTATAAGACCATTGGTTGTGAAATTGGATGTGCTATTATGCCATGTTTACTAAGAAGCTAATCAATTATTCATATTATATAGAAAAAATCTGTATTTTCATCCTTCTATGATATGTCTTTCTCCTCTAATAATGGGTCAATTGCATTTAAAGATGATAGGTTGTCGTATCATTTGTTGGAGATAACATATTGCTTATAGAAATGGCATTTTCACCTTTTATTTTGCTTCTTTTGAAATAATCACGTAGGGGTCATGTCTAATCCCTGCCTGCCCCCATGGCTTTTTAAGAAGAAAAAAAATTACAAATATAGTGTGAGTAATGTTGGAAAAAGAACAATTAATTTACAGAATTTTCAAAACGTAACCAATAATTTAGAATGGATCAAATATTCCAAAGTGACCATTATGGTGGAATGATTGTAATATTATCTAATTCCGTGATTTATACTCCATTAATTCTTTTTTATCTATCACTTTAATAAAAAGAATATTTAAAATTATATGTTATTCTCATTATTCACTAAAGTTATTTATTTATTTTTATCCTAATATATTATTTCATAAAACCATTACTTCTCTTATTTCAAAATATAAGTAGTTAATCCAAATTTTACGAAGATTGAAAATGCATATTCACAACCATATTTTTGTGCTAATCTACACTTTATTATCTCTCTTATGTATAAATGACATCTTCTGTCTTCATAGTAAATAAAAGAGAATTTTAAATAAATAAGTGAAACTGAAAAACATTGTAAATTGATTTTTTTATAAATAAAATATAAGTACTTTAGAACGGAATAATGCTTTAGTACCTAAATTTTTAAAAATTCTTCCAAGAAATCATTAATTGGAGAAATGCCTACAAAATCTATGATGAAAGAGAAAATTAGTGGTAACTTTCTCCTTATTCCAAAAGTTTTAAAAAAAAAAATCTCAAATAAAAGAATTAAAAATGAATTGAGGGACTATTAAGTAAACTTTGTTTAGTTAAATTTTGCTAACTTAATGATAAATAGTAATAATACCAGAAAATCTAGAGTTCAAAATATAACGGTGATTCTCAAGAAGAGAGACTGTAAAAAGAATTTGGGAAAGAGTGAAGGAAAAAAAATATCGTTTAATAATAAAAGAAAAATACTTCTAATAAAATAGTAAAAAGGAAAAATTGTAGTTCACCAATAAAATAACAAATCCATCTTCTTCAGTTACGTGGTAGAAGATGATAGCATATATAAAAATATTATTTAGAATTTAGTATTTCCTTTTCAATTATAGACAATTAGATTTTTTAAGTAGTAAAATGTCTCATTATTTTTAATATTTTATATCGTATAAAACTAATTAACAAATCAAAAGAAAAATAATAATAGTAATAATAAAGTAATGATTAGTATGCAACAAGGCCAAGGGAGACGACTGGTTCGAAAAATAAAAAAATATATTAAAAAAAATGTAGCGATTAGTATATTATGTGCAGTCGAAGAAAGGGACCGGAAGGGCAATGTCCATAGAAATCGGCATTAGGCATCCTAGAATACAACGTACCATCCACAAAATCCTGTGCCCTCTAACGGGTGATCATAACCCCTAACGTGGGAAAATGATTTTGACTTGGAACGAAGGGCTGAGATGAGTTTGAGAGGAAATGATTGGGCCGTCGGATCCCCCAACACGTTCTGACAGCTCAGAACCTCAACGGGTTGGTAGTACACGTCAAGATACGCCGAACGTGGGACCAATCACGTTACTTGGTCGTGCCACGTTGGCTTCTGGCACGACAGCCCCTCTACCTGTGTTCAGACTCTCTCCCCTTCCCAAGTTTTCAGTTTTATTGTTTTAAAATTTTAATCCTGCCACGTTCTCCTACAGTTGCTTCTGTGTTTTTATGCATTACATGCAATCATTGCCTCTTTTCTCTTTTTACAATTATGCCCTTTTACCCTTCCATTGACTAATACACCCTTACTATCACATACCTTGCCCTCTCTCTTTAATTCTTCATTTATATTTATATATTATTATCGTAAGGACATTATTTTTATTATTATAATTTTTTTTACAAGCGAAATTTAGATTAGTATCATGCACATATCTCGATTATATTTATTAGAAAGATCTAGTTGAATTTACGACTTACATTATATAAGATTTACTTTCAAACCACTCGATCACATTAATATATTAATATATTGTAGTTATTATAATTAAATAATAATAATATTCAAATAAATAACAATGACCACAAGGATATTACTATTTAAAATATATAAATTAAATGAAAATCAAATTTAAATTTTATGTTAGAAATTAAATGTCTTATTTTGATTTGTATAAAGTTAAAAAAAAATTATCTTTGATCATTTTGAACTTATCAATATTAATTAATTTAAGAAATGAAATATTCAATTTTAAACAGATGAGAATAATATGGTTGAATGGGCAAATGCAATATTTGAACTTGGGTGCTTTGCACATTTTGTGATGAAAACTTTGGTTAAAAAATTGCTAATCCTTTTTTAAAATTAATTTTAAATGGTTCTTGCATATTTGGTACATTTGAATGTTTTGTTATATGTAGTTTCAGAAATAAAGTTTACTTTCTTCTCAAGAAACATTGAATTATTCAATGTCTTTTGACATTTCAACTATAAAAACATCCAAAAAGATATCCTAGAGAGTTGAAAGGCATGTTTCATTAAGAAGTACAATGACTAGAAAAAAGTTATATTACTTATATAATTGCATACATTATCTAAATCTATTGCTTTATTAAAAAAAAAATGGAAAGGAAATACGTCCAGTCCACTTGTAATGTAATTGGAATATGATTATGAGGTAGTTTGTCTATCTTTTAAATCTTAAAGAATTAAAGTTGTATTTGAGAACAATGATGAATTCATATTTCAAATTCATATGCTAATACTTTATAATGTATGAGAATATTGTGCCCTCAAGGACACTCACAGGTGAAGTAGCGAGAACATAAATCATAGATCTTAACTTTGATTCTCATCAATACTCTTTTAGATTATGTCATTTTTTAAAAAATATATGAAAATATTGTATTACCATTCAAATGCATGTCACTATCAATGTCGATGGGGGAAAAAAAACTTTAATTAGACTTAAAATTGAGCAATTAAATCATAATGAATGAATAAAATTGGACCATACTGAATATATTAATTTGGAAGTAGACACATAAATATAATTGGATGTTTATTTTAGTATAACCCACGTTCTCCACATGTATTTCTCGTACAAATTTGTAGTAATTTCATGATAGAGACAAGTAATAATAATAATAATAATAATAATAATAATAATAAATATTATGTGTCTGATTATGAGAAAGCAGTTAAAAAGAAAAAACAAAATAATGCGTTGACAAGCAAGATTGAGTTTAGTCAATTTACCCAAGATGAAATTTAAAAAAAAACAAAAAACTCTTTCTATATTGAATTAATCCACTGTGGTTAGCTTTAAATAGTTTTTTTTTTAAAGAGTTGAATTTACTTTTGAATTTTATATAAAAATTAAAAAGCTCTCTTGATTTTAATTTAAATTATCCTTATTGAGTAGAACTGTAAAACAACGTCATCACCAGTTAGGGATATACAAATCCTTTAAATTAATAAAATTGTTAGTGGAAATGTATATATATATATATTTATTTATTTATTTATTTATTTTTAATAGAGTAGATCTTTAATTTTTCATCCGCAAAAAAAAAAAGCAATCACATACAGGAAGTAATACAATAATGTCTAATTATAATAAAATTTTATTTTTTATTGTAATTTTTTTAATAAAATCAATTAAAGTAGTTTGGAATAACAGCATAAAGGTAAGGTTTAAGTCAAAGAATTAAAGGCAACCCATCGTATAAAAAAATTTTACATGATAATGATGTTTAAGTATTTAAAGAATAGATGTCTCATCTCATAAATGTGTTTCCATTTACAATTAGTATCATTTTTCTAAGAACCCATTTGTGGAAATTCATTTTTCCCCACATTTACCATATTTAAAACTTTCATACTATCATACTAATTTATCTTTCATCCTCGAATCAATTTTTAAAAAGATTTACACCTAATTTTATTAATACATTTATTTAACATTTAAAATTTGATTTATTCAATGAAAATATTAATTATTCTTTTAATTATAATTAATTCATGTAGGTTGTTAAGAAAATAAATTTCTTATAATATATTATTGGAAAATTTTTAAATAATTTTTTATTTTTTAAAAAAAATATATATATCGATTTAAAACTTTCTCTATACAATTCTAAATGCTGAGGATGCAGGGGCAAATGAGGATGAGTGGGGTAGTTTAGTCAATTTGACATGTTTAAGATGCCCCTTACAGGCTCTGATTTCTTCGGCAAACTTGCCCTCCTTTTATGCATTGTTTTGGAAATCACCCTCCACATTATATTTAGTATTTCTCGAACCACACTTCACTTCAGTTACCACTTGGCATCAGAATTTCCAGCCCCGAGCCACTCTACAGTTCCAGAAGCAAAATTTCACTCTTTTCATCAATCAGAATTCGCTTTCTTTAAACAAGGTATCGCTCTAGAGAATTCATGTTTGTCATCGCCTCTGTTTTCTTGATGTGTCAAGTTCTTGATTCTTCGGTGATTGATTTCTTCTTTTTTTTTTTTTTTTTTTTTTTTTTTTTAACCGCTGAATTCCCCTGGATCATTTGTCTTCTTCTGTTCTTTATTGGATTTTTATGCAGATTCTGTTGTCTAATCTTGTTTTTGCACTGTTCATCTGTCAAAAAAAACTGTGATGATGAGAGGGTGTTTACCAAGTGTCAATCTTAGAATGTTGTGGGTTCTTTTCTTCATTTGAAACCCTGAAACTGAATCTTGATTTTGTTGTTTCTGTTTACAATAATTAGTTTGGGCTTGCAAGTTTTTTTATTTTCCTTTTCTGTTTTAGCTATGGGGATGCTGGGTTCCCAACGTTTTAGTATGGAAGTCTTTGATGGAGAAATGAAATTCAATTTTTTCTGTTTTCAATTTTATCCGCAGTTCAACTGAGATTTATACTTTGCCCTTTCTTAGATTTTTTCACGATATGGAATCTGAAAATGGGGTTCAAGTAGAAGATGATATAAAAGGTGTTGTGGTAGTGATTAACGAGGAAGGATCAAATATGGATACAAAGGAGAATGACAGTGTCAATAAAGGTGAGCAAGTTGCAGAAGATAATGTTTCCGGAATTCCGACGGAGACAAAGCAAACGCTTGGCACATCAGTAGCAGAGCCCGAATTAACTAAATCAAAAGCCAAACCCAGAAATTCGAACAAAATTTCAACAAATAGCAGTTCAAAAGGCAATAAGTCCACCAAAGATCAAAATAATCTGAAAAGCCCAAGTTTGCTTGCTCGCAAAACTAGGCCTAGTTTGACTCAAAGTCTTTCGTTCCCTGCAAGAGGCTCTCGTGCGGATACCACGAAAAGCATCGATGCAAGCACCATAAGAGCAGGTGCCAGACACTCTCATGCAAATGGAACTAAGTCTGATACCAGATTTTCCAATAGACCTGGAAATTCAGTTAGGGCCTCAAGCACAGTAGTAAAACCAAAGGGAGAAATATCCAGTACTGGGATTGGGAGACGAACAACTTTAGCCTCATTGCCAAGCCAAACTTCTTCTTCGGTAAGTTTTATGTTGGTTGTATTTTTTTTTTTTTAAATCATTCATTTAAGTGGTACTACTATATGTATCAGTTTTTCACTGACATTTATGATGGTTTTGCCTAAACTAGCCTGCGAAAACTACTTCTGCTGATGGAGTCACAAAAATGGCGACATCCGAAGAGTGAGTCACGCTTATGATTATTACTGATGATTATACCTAACAATTTATGAAGGGGAGCAGAACGGGATTGAGCAACAGAACTACTGAAACAGTGTTTGATTATTTCATTTTATTATGCCTGCAGATTGGTTAACCAAAATTCCAAGTCAATCAAAACCTCACTGCTAGCCAAAGTGGATGAGGATGCCCGCTCTACTACCTCATCGTATGTTCTTAGTTACTTCTGTCTTTTATCTTTACTGTTCCATTCGCATTGCCTTATTCATCTTATTGTGTTTGTATGAGCAGTAATGCTACTCCTGGAGGGCAGCGGAAAGGTGGTGCTGCTCGATTTTCCTTCAGATTGGAGGAACGTGCTGAAAAGCGAAAAGAGGCAAGCAGATTTTGTTCCTTTATTTTCAGTTGAAGAAGTGATTTTGCAGTTAAAACATGAGTCTTCTCTTTGTTCTACAGTTCTTCTCAAAGCTAGAGGAGAAGATACAAGCTAGGGAAGAAGAAAAATGTAACCTGCAAGCAAAATCAAAGGTTTTTTTTTTTTTTTCTCTAATTCTGTCAAAACAAATGGAGGAAAAGGTTGTTTCTGTCTTTTCTCTTGGATGAGTGAGTTTGACACTCTTCTTTCCTTCAATCAGGAAAGCCAAGAGGCTGAGATAAGGCAGTTGAGGAAGAGCTTGACTTTTAAAGCAACACCTATGCCAAGTTTCTATAAAGAACCTCCTCCAAAAGTTGAATTGAAGAAGGTAATCTGGTTTTCTTTCTTAGTGTATTGAAATTTATAAGTATATTAGATTCATCTTGCGCTTTTTTTTTTAAGAAACTAATGGCTGACTCTTGAAAACCACGAAAAGGATGATTGTTGACCACTTTTTCTTCGTTTGTTTATGGATTAGAATTCAGTTATCCGGACGAATTGTGCAGCTTGTAAGAGACGTTTCATCATCAAGAATACAGTTTCGAGAACTTTTGATGGAAAAGTCATGTTTATTTTAATCTCACCTCCGTTGCTTAGTCTGCTCAATGTTCTTCTGGATAATGTTGCTGAAATATGAATCTAATTTCACATGCTCTTATCTAAAGTATATCTAGCTTATGAATTTACTTCCGAGGAATATTCTAGTTGCATTTCTATGATTTTCAGAGATTCTTATTTCTTATTATACACCTAAATTTCATATATTCCAAATTTTCAGGAGTTGTCAATTTCATCTCATTTTGTTGAAGCAATCTAATTAGCTGCATCACAAAACAATATTCTGATTTTGAAAGACTTTGATCATTTTGCTTTGTTTACTAACAACTAAATTGAAGCCCTTAGAAGCTCAAATGTCACACTTTTGTGGAATGAATGTAGGATGTGAATTTCTTTTTATCATCCTTCCTACTTAAATTATCTCTCATTTCTGTATTCTCTGTCCATCCCTTTGGTAAGTTGTATTTACCAGTTCTGATGTTTGGCACTTTCTTGTAGTGTGTGGGAATCAGTCATCTTTATCGCTACTTTCATTTGAAAGGATTTTATCATCCTTCGGACTTATTTTCTGTAATTTTCCAGTTATGTGGCTCTTAAACCCACAGCATTTAGGGCCATACACTGCTCTCTTCATGGTTGATGTTATTATGCATTACCATTTTGTGGAATCAGTTTTCTCTTATCTGATCTATCCTACTTACATTCTTCTTTAATTTGGCCTTCACTTGACACATGATCATGAAAGCTGACTGAGTGTTTGATAATCATACAGATACCAACCACACGAGCTATATCTCCTAAGCTTGGAAGGCATAAACCCTCTGCAAATTCAGAAAATGGAAGTTCTTGTGCTAGCCCCAAAGTGATCGAAGAACAGAGCAAGTCGCCTAAGAATTTACTGACAAAAGGTAACAAGAGCGGTGGTGCTGCTTCAAAGAAGCCAGTTAGAAGGACTCAGTTGAAAGTGCAAGCGCGAGAATCTTTGCTCTCTAAAACAGAATCAAAACCGGACAAAACCAAATCAGAACATCCGGTGGAAGGCAATGATAGCAAAGATTGTGTTGAGAAGTTTGAAGTGATTGTTAACTCCTCTGAACATGCCATGAAGAAGTCCCACAAGAATTCTGCTGAGGACAATGCTCCAACTTTGAATCCAAAACCAGTTCTTCAGGTTGCTGTTGAAGGTTAAAAGGAGATTATTTGTTGATTTTGAACTTTGTTCATTATTTTCAAAAATTTTTACTCCTGTTTTGTCTAAATTGTAGTTTGGATGTTATGTTCTAGTGGTGTATGTATATTTCGGTGTCTACAGGTATATTATTCTTTTTGTAGTGAATTCAAAGCATGCACAAATAAACATTTATTACTTTTTTATAATTTTGGTTGATGTCATTAACTTTGAAAAAGTAAAGATTGGGCCCTACAAGTAAGGTTTTTGGAAATGTTTTGTGGCTTACATCTACGGCACCTAATGACACAGTCTAAAAGTGGAGAATATGACCTCATATTACCCTGACATGACATCTGCACTCCTTCAGCTTACAAATATTAGGCCAAGGCCGTAAGTCAATGGTTGTGAGATAAGTCATGTGACGATATACCGGTTGCGAGTTAATCTCAACTCACAACTCCTCTCTTTAGACCTATTGAAGTTAGTTTTGTTGTGTCCATTTCAATTAAATGTCTATAAGATATGATTGTAAATTGAACTCTTTAGTTTTGTGATTTAGTCATATGTTAATCAATTTTACATAAACTTAAACTCTTGCTTTGATAGATTAAATTTCGAAGTCCAAGTGAGATAGCAATACATAAGTTTTGTCCTGATATAATAAAAATAAAAATAAAATTTGGGTCATGGATGGTTCAATTATATCTCCACAAAATGGTGAGTGTCTAGTACGCATCCATATTTTTACTCATTTAGGCATAGTGTGTGATGATGGGCCACAAACATGTTTGGCAACTACGCAGTTAAGTGTCTAAGTTCTGCTATTCCATTGGGCTTTTCTTTCCAAAAGACCAGTGCGAAGTAAAATCCATATCGCAAAAGAAGAATCTAAATCAAGTTTGGACTTCTTCGCTGAGTTAAAATTTTTTAACCTTAGCAGCAGAAAAGAAACTAAGGGAGCAGTAAGATGGATTTTCTTCACCCCTCAGATGAATCCATTCCGGGAATTCCCGACCTCGAGATTCGGGAGACATCAAAGAAAACCCAGGAGACAATGACACGCGAGGAGGATGTCCAATTTCGGTATTTTTAGTACGCGTTAAACGACCGACAGTTGCTGGTCCTCCTGATGTTTTTGGGTTTTATCATAGAGCCCTTTTTTAATTTCTTTCATTTCAGTTTTGTTCTGAAGATTTTATTTGCTACGGCTTATTTATTTCATTAAAAAAAATAATCTTGCATTATATAATATATATACTCTCCCTAAATATAAAATCAATCGAGACTTTTTCTCTTTATTATAAGTTTTTTAAGTAGTTTAGTAGATATTTTATTCATTTGTTTTTAATATTACTCATTATTAATGTTGTTCTCCCTATAAACAAATAAAAATAAAAATATTTTAATATTGATAATATGAATACTCCACAAACCTTTTCTACTGTATAGTGTATAGTATAAGAAAGACTATATATATTTGTTTTAATTTAAGGAACATGCAAAAATTTATCTTTGTATTAAAGCGAAAGTGGACACTTACTGTTGTGCCCGTGCACTTATCCGGTTACTATTTTCTTTTAAAACGGGTGGAAATTTAACAAGTTAGCAGTTATTCATTGAGTTTTCTAAATTAAAGTAAGAGAAATGAAGATGAACGATAGTACTAATTCTTCGTTAATTTTCCTTATCATTAATTTTTCTTTAAAAGAAAGGTGGAGAAGAGTAGAACAACGCAACATACATATTTTAGAGAGCCCCCATCCCAGCTGCATCATCCTTTTGAGAGAGGCAAAGAAAAGAGACATTTCTGGTGCCAGTTTGCCAATCAAAGAATAGACGAAATAAAGTCAATGAAGGCAAACAACAGCCCCACCCCATCCACCTGTGGACAGCATTACCACATTACAAATCACAACTAATAATTCCCATGTGCGACAGCTCATTCCCTTCTTCTCTGCCCTTAAATCATTTCATTTCTTCTAACTCACTCACACCACACCTGCCATGCAAATTCATTATCATTTTTCACGGAGAAAGATTTTTCTTTCTGAAATTTCCAATTATTGATAAATGATTTTTTTTCACTACTTTTCTTAATATTTTAAGCATTTCCTTGCACTTTCTCTTAAGCAACCAAGAATAAAAAATAATAATAATAATGTAACCACCACCACACTGGGACTACTACTACTACTACCACCATCGTATAATAATAATAATAATAATAATAATAATAGGGTTTGCAGAAATGAACAAACAATAAAACAAAGTGAAGAAGAATAAAATATTGAAGTCGAAGGGCATCTTTATTATTGAGTGAAGGGCTCTGTATGCACAAACAGGCCAAAGAAAAACACACACCAACCAACCCCCTGATTTTTATGACTATTATGAGGAAAAAGAAAAAACTAATGACATCTGTTCTTCCCAAAGGATCATTCGTAGTATAACTTTGTGCATTCAGTGTCGGCAAAAACACCAACTTAAATACAAATAAAAAAATTGATATGTAATTACAGTATTTATAACAAAAATATTAAAAAAAAAAAAAACAAAAGAAACTCTCTGTTTTGCTTCTTCTTCTTCTATGGGCTGATGCTGCTGAGGAGGAAATTGCTCTTCCTCCCTTTATGTTGTCGTCATGCACAGTGTCTTCTGATCTGATGAAAATCCTAATTATAAAAACTGCCACATCCAATAAGAGTTCAAGAAAATCTCATTAGGCCTTTTTCTTTCCTTTCCCTAAGAGAGCAGAACAAAACTCCATTACAGCTTCGCCCACAGCTAGAAGAGGGAGAATATAATATCATATACTCACCCGTTAATTCGACATTGGGGTCTCGATATTTTTCCTTTTGTTTTTTTTCACAATTTACTTTGCTGAGAGTACGAAATTTTAATGGCAGCTGTTGAAATGAGAATCTTGCCCCAAAGCCCCCAACATTCCACAAGCCAATTCTAACAACTTCCCTGCATTAGTCAAGAGACAAATTCGTTACCACCATGGGAAATGAAACCCACAAAAGTTCCAGGAAACACTAATAAAGAAAGCCACTTTAAGGCGGCCATCAAGATTTAAAATATACATGTTCATTTATCCATGTCAACAATCAAATAATGACAGCAACCCATGAAATCCAGGATTAAGATGAAGAAGGAATTCTTTAGGGCATGAGTTGGAACAAAGATAATATATACATGGAATAGAGTCAAATAGACAGGCTGTTCTTGACACTGAAGTTAGGAATCATCTCATCAAGAATACTATGGATGGATCACAGCTGGTTTGTATTAGTAGTACAACTTTTTTGGGCATTTTATTCTCTGTGATCGAAACAAATTATGATACCTTACACACGCAGATTAGCGCCAACCAAAGATTGACTCGTAACCACCACTTGATTGGTTTTTGTGTGTTGAGATACCAACCTTCGTCACAAGTGCCACCGACAGTAGTACTTAATATTGAAGCCTAAAACAGTACTACTACTAACTAGTTTTTCATTCATCTTAATTAAAGTCCAACAGCAACAACTCAGACTCTTGGTTGGCTTTGGCTTTTACAAAAGGACCTTTTGCTTAATCTATCAATTAATAATAGGGTAATAAAAAGGCCTGAAAAGGAAAACTGATTAAGACAAGCTGCCTAAGTTTTCATCCTTCATCTTCCATGGTAAGCATAATAACAACATTACTTGTGCGGCTTAACTTAATTGGATCATTTGATCATTGAGCAAAAGCAGAATATCCACAAACTTAGTGCTCAAGATTAATAGGAAGAAAAAGAATGGTTGAGGACATGATTGGCATCTAATACGATTAGTCTCGTGATGATTCAACTCGACCCACCATTAATATGAGATGACAGCAACAGTGGAACCCGAATGTATTACCTACAAATACAACTTATCCTCAAAAGTTTCTGCTCAGAAACAACTGATTTTTTGTTTGACCCAGAAACATTGGCCTCCAAGAATTTGCAAACAGCCACATTTCTAGCCATTTTATCCACCATTTTCTTGTTAATCAATCCATAAAAGCTAAAATCATGGTAATTTTCAAGAAAGCCAAGATTTTTATCCCATAATTGATGAAAGGCAAACAAAAGATTAAATATTCAAGTAGACCAAAAATGAAAAAATTAAAAATTGTAGTGAAAGATTTCTACAGGAGCTAAAGAATCATACCTCTCCTCGGAGCTGTAGTAACCTTAGCCACAGGGGCAGCTTTAGGAACAACCTTTGCTTCTTCCGGCGGAAATAAAACTCCGTCAATCCCTTGAACTGATATCCTTCCGTCGGTGTAGATATCCGGATCAAACAAATAGGCAGACCCTTCTTCTCCATGGCCAAACTTCACAGACCCATCAGCTTCCTCAGCCACCACCTTGTGAGGCAATCTCAATGTGTCATACTTAATTTTACCAAACCTTCTCACTGCATTGTACATACTCTCTTCAGTCTGATACTCTGGTACCAAATGATAATACATTATTTGCTCAGGAGCACCAGGCTCGCTCAATTGATCTGTGGTCAGCTTGGCCATGGCCTCATCATTAGGTGCCAAAACTGTCAACACATACCCTTCCGAAACTAATCTCCCCATTTCTGATGCCAAAGATGTGAGATTCACCAAAATATCTGCTAATTCATTGTACCCACCGTAATGCAATAGCGTCTGAATGAAATCTTTCACTTGTGCTTCACCGTCAAAGTGATGGTGAGGTCCCCCTGGACCCGGAGCAGGGGCCGGTGCCAGCGATGGTCCAGGAGCCAAGGCGTCGTATATGGGAAGAGCCGGAGGGGCCCCTGCTGGGACTGGACTAGCTGGCTTCTTCAGTCGGTGAGTCCTGGGGTCAACCTCCGGAGCACCCTGGGGTAAAACAGCGGAAATGGACCTAAGGCTTCTGCGGGCATTGAAATCTTGTTGGACAGATTTTGGTATCAGAACCCTCTCTATTCCGTGGATAATACCATCTGGACGGATAATGTCATTTTCCTTGATGATTTTAGCAACGCTGATATGGTTCTCCCCGTTCTTGTGCGAAATTTTGAGAATCTCATCGCCGGTGTCCTTGCACAAACTAGATTGGTGGGAAGATTTGTGGGCTTGCTTAGGCCATAGAGTGGAGTCAATGCGAGTAGGTATCATGTGGTATAACAACAAATTCTGCAAGGACTTAAGATTGCCGGGCTCCAGCAAAAACCTCTTGAACTCAGGGTCCAAATCCCTCTCCAAGGCCTGATTTTTGGGTGCGAAAATGGTGATATTGTGCTTAGAAACAGCCTCTTCAAGAGTCTGCAACAAAAGGGCCTTCTCCACGAGCTCCGAGAGCTCAGTGTAGTGAGAATCCAAAAGAGCCACCAGAACAGAGTTGGAGTTTATCTGGGCACCGGAGTTGGAGGGGGATGTGTGCTTGGGAGATGGACTATCATGCAATGCAGCACCCGTGAGGAAGAAGAACAAGAAGATTGTAGAGATTAGAAGTTGAGAAACGCCATAGATCTGGATATCCATGGCGCTTGGACTTGACTTTCTCACACTAGAAAGTAATTTTCTTTTTTTCTGGGTGTGGTGCTTGAGAGGAGAGACAATGTGGAACTTGCTTTGGTTTTAGCTTTGGGTAGTGGTGATTGTCCTTGTTTGGTTTGGTGGTGGACTATTAAAGAAATAGAGAGAGAAAGCAGTGTGTGAGAGAGACAGGAAGAGTGAGAGAGAGAGAGAGAGAGGAGAGGAAGGTGTGTGAGATGTGAGGACTGAGGGGTGAAGTTGGGATGGAGGAAGGGTTTAAAAGAAAGAAAGAAAAGAAGTAAAGAATTGAGAAAAAAAAAACAAAGGATTGCTTGGAGATTAAAAAGGCTTTTTGGTACAGGTGGGATAGGAAAGAATGGAACCGCGCGAGGGAAGGTTCGCACTACGCCTCTGTTGTCTTCTAACCACTACTGGAGTGCGCTTTTTGTTCTCTGTTTCTAGTTTAACACAAATAGACAGATTTTCTTATTTAATTTGAAGATCAAATCAAATTTATTATGAATTAATAGTAAGTCTATGAAAATCTTTTATTCTAATCTAGGCATATTTTTTAAAAAAAAAATTATTTATAAAAATTAAATATGCTATTTATATACATAATTTTTTTAAAAATAAATATAACTTTATTTTAAAGTTTGGCTAGTAACTTTTTATATAAAGATTGATATACGTGGGCTTCCAATTATTAATTAAATAAAAGACAAAACATAAATAGGATTTGCCCGCTTTGAAAAATTTTATGTTCCAAAAATGTTCTGTAGTAGAAATTTGTACTAATTTTGTCTAACATATTCATTGAGATTTAATTAACACGACACTTGCCACTAAAAATAGATAAATAAATATTTGTATTATGATAAAAAAAAAGTATTATTATTAGTATTCATATGGACTATGCCTACATAATTATATAAAATTTTAAAACTCAAAAAACTAATTATATATTTACATATGTAAAGTAATTATGGAGTCATTCTGGTTCGTGCTGCTATGATCACTAATTTAAACCTACCAAATTTATGAAAGTTTATTCCTATTAGATTTGTTTTTTTATTTTTTCTAATATGTGTTTCTGTGAAAATTAATTTACTTATAATACAAGTTCTAATTGAATAATATTTCAAAATAAAATAATTACTTTATATGTGGTGCTAAATTTACTGCTTACTAGGGGTTTCACCGCTCAGCTTAAGCTAAGGTTAATTAGGTGGTACCATTGGGTTTTTCTTTTTTCCTTTTTTTTTCGGTTTAGGGTAATATTAAATACAACACGATTACAGCAAGATTCTATCATTATTATTATTATTTTTTGCTTTCAGGGGTTTTAGTTTTAGTTCTTATTCTATTATTTATATAATAATTATATATATTGTTTAAAATATTTTATATATTTAATATTAATTGTTATGTACGGATTGATGAAAAGATGATTGAAAATTGAGTTATATTTAATAAATTTATAAATTTAATGGTTACATTTTTTGGTTAGAATGTCGTATCAATTAATTGAGTAAAATTATTATAGTTTATTATTAATATTACAAGTTAATTCTTTAATAAAATTTAAATTAGTTTAGAAAAACAAAATCTCTAACTTTAAATAACTTAGAAATAAAAGTATACATTAAATTCCTAACATGAATAAGTTTTTAAAAATGTTAATTAATCTAAATTAAGTCTGATGGTGTTGCCTCAATCATGAATTAGTATATTAATAATTATAAATTAATTTATATTGTATAATAAATAAAATATATTTAAAGGATATATATTTTAGAAGAAAAAAAAAATTGATAACAATTACATGTAAGAAATTTGAGGATGTTATTATAAATTAAGTAGGCCCAGTAGCGGATCCGCATACGTGTAGGACAGACTTAGAGACAGGCTGTGAAATGGGACCACAAGGCCGTCGGTGGCTTAGCTTTCAGGTGCAGAGGGAGTAATTGCATATTTTTGGCTCTCCTCTTTCTCCCAGAATCCCTAGCTGGTAGTAACTCAGTTACAGCCACGCCGCTTCTGAGCTTCATTCCAAATTTATTTATTTTATTTTATTCTTTAATGTCACTCTTTTGTCTCTTCTCCTCCCGCCCTATTTTCTTTTTGTTCTCCTTTCTATTTTCTTTTTCCTTTGCCATTTAGCTAATCATATATATGCTTTCTCGAATGTTCATCTTATTTTCTCTGACTGCTACCATTACTTTTTTTTTTTTCTTTAATTTCATGCCTTTTTAATAATTTTTTTCCCTCTCTTTTTAATATAATTCAAAAAATTTAACTATTTATTATTATATCCATTGCATGCCGACTTATTATTTCCTCTGTCTAAATTACTTGTTATTTAAAAGGAAAATTTTATTTTAAAATATTTTTCATTTACAGGTTTCAAAATAAAAAATATAAACAAATTTCATATTTCAACTTTTATTAATCAATATTATTTTATTTTTTAAAAATAGTTCTGTTTGCTTTATATTTTATGACCAAATAATAAGATGAGATTAGTATTATGGGGAGGATAACCAATAGAGTAGCAAGTCATAAATTGAATTTATTCATAAAATATTAGTAGTAAATTAATTTATTATTATTCTCGTCTCGACGATTTTGCATGCGTTTAATCAGTTCGGTTGACTTTTTAGATGTTTTGAAATCAAATATAAGATTAATTATAATGCTAATCTAAAGAAACTTGTTGTAAGTTATGATGGTTAGGTGAAATGAAACTAAATATTATTAATGATCATAATTAAACTAATTATGTATTTATTAGAATGAAATTACAATCGGACCTGCCACATGAAAACACATGCAGCTCATGAATTATTCTATTTTTCCTTTTTCTTTTTTTTAAGAGTTTGATTAAAATATATATACATATATATATATATTTATTTATACCAAATACATTCTGTGGACACGATGCCTTTTGGTTGGGGAGTCATCCAGTAGTTAAGGGGTTTCCTTTCAGTACTGTTATGTCATTTAACAACCCCCTTCTTCTTTCTAGAAGGAGGTTTTGGTGCTTTTACATTTTCATTATCGGGGGAACATTACGATCAATTTATTATATTTTCATATTCTTTCTCTCTCTCAAAAAAAAAAAATAATAAAGCATTGAATGTTTTCTTAATTTTTAATTTCCAAGTATGTGTTAAAAATATATCTAAAGTATTGGGAAAAAAATAATTCTTAAAGCATTTGTATTTGATTATAAAAGTTTACGGCTATTTGACTTTCAATTAGTCATTAATCAAATTTTTTTAATTTAATGATATTGATATAACATTTAGAATTGATAAATCTTTCATCTTAGATATGATGAATGAAGATAGATAAATCTTTCATCTTAGTGATTATTGAGGGGGAGGATATAGAAAGATATTGATTAAAAGAAAAAGGATTAATTTTTTTAAAAAAAAGTTAAAATATAAGGATTTTCAAAAAAAATTAATATTATTATTTTTTAGAAATTGAATGTCTTATTTTTTTTATTTTATTTTTTAAAAAATTAAATATTTGATTTTATAAATTAGTTAATGTTGTTTTATTAACAATGAAATATTAAAATGATTTCAGTCAAACTATTTTCTTAAAAATGTGTGGAGTTTAATCCCAACAGGAAAAAGTATTAATCAAAAAAATCAGCCAAAACTTAGGCATCAAGAATTACTTTGTTAAAAAAAAAAAGAAAGAAAGATTTCGGCCTAACGGATATGGTGGATTTAAGGGTTCAATTAAAAGGGCTTGGGAAGGCTGGATCCAGAAGCGAAACAAAGGAAAAATAAAAAGCGTGTTTCTTTACGAGGACAAAAGAGGAAAATAACAAAAGCTACGTGGTTGAATTAACACTTAACCTAAAAGCCGTCGACCCACAGAAAAATTGTTCCAATAAAGTAGTAGAACGACTAGGCTTGAGAGCCATGAGCCGGAAGAAGAAGAAGAAAAAGATGCAAGCCGCTTAGGTGAGAAAAAACAGAACAGAAGCCGAGCCCCTTGGGATGATGACTTAAGCAAAGCTGGATGGAGAGCTGTCGCTGTCACTCCACGAATGAGTTTTGTGTATAATAAGTGCCATTCTTTCTACGCTAAGTAACAAAGCCCACCATCACTTTCACGGCGCGTGGGATAAGTGAAGGAACTGTTTGGTTCCCACTTTAATGTGGACGCCTCTCCCAATTGAAGGTTATTTGTCACGGTCGAAAAAGTAATATATATATATATATATTTTTTAATATTTTTCTAAAAGGAAACCAACTTTAAGTGTGGCAATGCCCATAATAGTTAGTCCAATGGCATGGAATATTTGAGAAGGCATGGAATTCCCTCCCTTCATAGGGTTATTAATATTTACTCCCCCGATTCTTTCTTAATTTCTATTCTAAAAAAAAAAATTATTCTTCTCAATTTTTATTTTTAAGAGTGTGTGTTATAAATATTTTTCTATTTTATGCATACTATCATTAATAGAAAAACAATTACTGTTAAAATAAAAATAAATAGTCAATAGAATACTTCTACTCTGATTATTTTATTACAAGAATATTTTTGTCAAACTAATTTAAAATTATAGTCATCAATTCAATGGCAAAACCAATATTTTTAAAATTAGATCGGACATGAAATCGAATGAATTGAGGGGAACTAGATAAAAAGAGAAGTTAAGGTCATATTGATTGGATCGGGCTTGACAGTTTTTTTTTTCTTTTTAGTACTCTTTTTATTATAAATTAAATAATATGGTATAAAAAATTTTGGGCAAAATCTCATTTTTCATCCTACAAAATATTTACTTATTTGTGTTGGTTCATAACTTTTATTTTATTTTTTTATCCTATAACATTTACCATGTGACCAAATATATCTTTTTTGTCTGATTTGTGTTTTTAGAGGAAGTAAATCATTTTTTTTTAATCCTTAAGGTTATGTTAGTTTGTTCAATGTGACATTCAAACCTAATCAATTTAAATTAAAAAAATCCATTATCATCTTTATTTACACCTCTAACCGTGATAAAAAAGTATTGATCACAATTAGAGTGTAAATGAAGATGATGCTGAGTTTTTTAATTTAAATCGATTATGAGAGATTATTACAATGAACAGAGCAAGATAGTCTTAGGGATTAAAAAATGATTTACTTTGCTTGAAAAATAAAAAATAGACAAAAAGGATTTATCGGCTCACACGAAAAATGTTATAGTATCAAAAAAAGTAAACTAAAAGTTATGGATCTGCACAACTAAGTAAAAAAATATTATAGGATGAAAATGAGGATTTTGCCAAAATTTTATATAAAAGTAAATTCTTATTTTTCAAACAAATTTTATATTTATTTTGTAAGGAAAACAAATGTTATATATTTTATTACCAACTTTATTATAAAAATAATAATTCTGATGTATGGAAGTAAGATTATAAATAAATAAAAATCTCAAATGCTTAAGGAATAAGATAAATTTAGATTATGAAATAAGATTTTATCATGTCAAAACAAAATAATGCACAAATGATTTTTTTGTGAGATGATAAAACACTTAATTTTTTTATCTACCAACTCATGCTTGACTCTCGACACCTTCCAATTTAATTTTGAGGGTGTTGAAAATGTTGGACATTGGCAATTCGACCTGATTTTGACCTATTCATGTTGGCTAACCTCAAATTTTGATTGGATGTGGTTTTAGATTTTAATTGGACTGGAGGCCTATTTGATTCCAGGCTCAATCCACCAGTTCAAATTTCAAAACCATGACAAAAAAATTTTAAAGATATTTTTCACATATTAAAAACCTTAATATAGAAGAAAATTATTGTTATTTTCCTCCATTTATAATTATAATTTTCTTTTGCCATAATAAAAGAAAGAGAATATTAACCAAGGGTAGCATTAGAAAAAAAGCATCAATAATTATAAAACTATTCATATATAAAGACAAAAGAAAACATGATTAAAAACTTATATTTTAGGATATAAAGAATATTTTAAAAGGAAGAGAATCAATAATTCATTGAACAAGATATTATTTATAAAATCAGTACTACTAAAGAATTAAATATTGAATTTTGTCCCAAGTTTTTTTTATTATTTCTTTTAATATAACTACTCAAAAAGTATAATGTAATTCATACAAAATGATCAAACAAGGTAAATTTTTTTTAAAAAAATTTATTATCCATCTCCAAAATATATATGATGTATATGTGAAATATTATATTATACCCTTTTACAGTTAAACAAAATTCAAAATACTTAAAGAAAAGAAGAAAAAACTCATATATATATATATATATATTTATTAATTCATTATTATCTCATTTTGGTTCATGCAATTATTACCCTTTTTATTATTATTTTCAGGAGACATTTATAATGCTCACCAACTTAAGGTCACTAAAGGCAAAATAAAAGAAAGAAACAATCCACCAAATATTTAAAAATCTATGGAAGAAAAATTGGAATCCTCATTGAAGATTTTATGTGAGAAATAAACAAAAACTACATTATTGTTGGCAGTCAGTAGCTGCGATGCAAATGCAATGCATTCTTGAGATGAGAGATCCGCAGTCCAAAATATGGCATTATTTATTTATTTATTTTTGTATTTAATATTATGATTTATGGCCAGCGGTTTTTGTCGGCGGAACCAAACGTGAATTCGGAAATGTTATAATTATTTGGTTCATGGGCCAACCCGAATAAGGAGCCTTAGATATTTTCCGCTACTTTAATGCGTCTTTCTCGTGAATCGTGATGCATAAGCCCTCTTTTTTTTTGGCTCCTTTTCCATCTTTTTTTTTAATCATTCTTTTTTTTTTTTGAAATTTTTTTTTTGTAAATTTCTCTAAATAATAGAAAAACTTGAATATTCATCGGTGATGATTTTTGGTCAAATAAATGGTATCCAATCACATTAAAAAAAAGGGGGGAAAAAGAACGAAAACAGTATCATATCTTCTTTATTTTTTTCTTCCAAGATCTTTGTAAAAAAAAAAAAACGGTAAAAAGAGATTATATAAAAACTAAATTACTTCCTACTAGGAGTTAGATTCACCTGACATTACAACACTTGAAGCTACTCCTCCCGATTCTTGAACGCCTGGCATGTGCCCCTTGGGGCTAGAGGGTCATCAAAGAAAATACCTTTTTTTTTCGCCTCCACGGTGACTCGAACTCAAGACCTCCCTAAGGGAGAAGTATTAAGTGTGAGGGTCTTGACCACTTGGCCAACCTCCACTTGTCAACGGTCTCACTAATTGTTGTTTGGGTGTAGGGTGGGGGTGAGGGGGCAAATTCTAAAATAAATAGCTAAAAAGATGAAAGAGGAAACATGATCACAATTTAAACTTTTGGTAAGGGAGTCTAGGGTGGTTATTGAATGTGAAACTGACTCTTTGTTATTTTCTTTGATGATTGAAGAATTGGATAGAAAAAGTTACTGGTTCATGATTTAATAGTTCAATCGTAAATAAATTGTAATTATATCATAATTGCGTAGATTAATTTAATAAATAAAATATTGTATTTATTACAAATTTTATTTTTCATTTATTATGTTTTGATTTTAACTTATAGTTAAATTTTAGGTAACAAAATTTGAATTGGAGACATGAATTTTTTTTTTTTGAAACAAACTATAAAAGAAAAGGAAGTACAAAATTAGTTAATTAGATACATATAATATGGATCTAATTGTCCTAGTAAATTCTTATTTATTGGTGTGATTAAATCAATCTAATCGATTATTTTCTATTTAGGGATATTAAATAATAAATATCGTAAAATTTATGTTTACATTAATTTTTAGGAGTTTTGAAGAGTAGATTGTGATGGAAACTTCAAATGAAAACACTACATATATATATATATATATATTTATTTATATATACAATGCTATTCCTATATATTGTAATCAAAGCCTTGAATTGCATTCCATGGTCAGTGATCAAAACTTGAGGAATACCAAAACGAGTAACAACATCTTTCTCAAAGAATTCTCTGACCTCTTAGGCTATGATAGTTGCTAAAGGTTTGCTTCAATCCAATCAATGAAATAATCAATAGCAACTATCAAGAATTGCCTTCCTCCCGAAGCCTTCAGAAATGCTCTTGAATGTAAAATATAACAATTGTTATAATTATTTGTGATTTTAAAATTATAGAAACCATAATATAAGTAAAATATCTAGAAGATTCTCCATTGAAAAAAAAAAAAGAAAAGAATCGAGGTGCTAAGAGAGCATAGTTCAATTTGCACTGAATTATGAACATTGCCATGAACTTGATACTTTTTGCAAGACTGAACCAATGGCAGAGAATTTTCTTCTATTGAAGGTCAAAAGTATCATGTACGCATTACTTTTCGAGTAAGAGATCGGGAACTAATGTAAGAGCCACAGATGTCATCATGTATTTCTTGCAGAATATAATTGCCTTCTTTCTACTTGACACACTTGAGTGAAGTCCAAGAATATGCTTTGCGGTATAATTGATCATTCATGATGACATATTGGGAAGAAGTAGTTTTGATCTTTCTTGCATCTTCTACATCTTTGGGAAGAATTCCTTCATCAATTTATTTCAATATAGGTGTCATCTATTAATCAGGTATATTGACTGTTAGAATATCAATGCAATTGATTGATTTCTCCTTCAAGGGTTCAATCCAAGTGCCATCCATATGAGTGCTTTTCTTCAATTTTGATAAAAAATAAGCTTCACTATTATCCTTTCGGGGAATATGCTCAACTTCCAAAATTTTGAATCGGACAATGAATTTATTGGCTTTTTCTAGATACTTCACCATGTTATCTTAAAGAGCTTCATATTCTATATTTATATGCCCAAACAACAATTGGGAATCAGTCTTCGCTAGGAGATTAAAAAAATGAAGACTTTTAGAAACCGTTTAATTTGGCAAAGAATGCTTCATATTCAGACTCATAATTACTAATGGGGAATTCAATTTCGATGCATAAGCAAAATGAGTTCCTTTTGGGTTGATCACCCTGCATCTTCACCTGATGCATCGTTGTGTAAGATCTAACAATCCTTTAGAGAAATAGATTTGTCAATTGGATTATAATGAATGGATCAGGGAACAGTGCATTCAAGGAGAAAGTCAGAGAAGACTTGACCTTTTATTGCTTTTCTAGGCAAATAATTGATATTGAACTCCGAAAGTTTGATAGCCTAGCCCATTAATAATCTAGTTATATCTGGCTTGTGTAGAATTTGCTTGATGATAGCATTAGTCAACACATTAATATGTGAGCTTGAAAATAAGGCTTAAGTTTCGGGTAGAAACTAATAAAGAAAGAACATGCTTCTTTAAAGTGAATATCTAGCCTCCGGTCGTTGTAGCACATGGCTAATATAATAAATTGGCTTTAATCTTGAGTCTTGCGAGGTGCATATGACTGGACTCAATGTTATCACTGAGATGGGTATGTATAAGTATAATGGTTCTCTGATGAGACTAGATACCAAAACTGGTGGAGAGCCCAAATACTTCTTTATTTTCTTAAAAGCAGCATCACAATCAAGATTCCAATCAAATTTTTTAGGATTTTACAGATTACTTTATAAAAAGAAAGTGATTTTTCCTCACACTTGGATTCTTTCTGTTAAGAGCAGCAATTTGTCTGGTCAATCTCTGAACTTCTTTGACTGATTTAGGTTCCTGGATGTCCATGAATGCCATATTTTTCTTTGGGTTTGCTTCAATTCCCTGTCGAGACACCATGAAACCTAGAAATTTGCCTACTCCTATTCTGAAAGAACATTTCTTCGGATTCAATTTCAGGCCATATTACATCATAGTTTTGAAAAATTCTTCCAAGTCAACAAAAATGTCTTCTTGGGATTAGGACTTGATCAAAATGTCATCAACATAAACTTCTACATTTTGGCATAATTGTCCCAAAAACATTCTATTTACCATCTCTTGAAAATTAGCTCTTGCATTCTTAAATTTGAAGGGCATCCACTTATAGCAAAATAGATTGGGGAGATTATATTCACACATCACAAAATTATAAACACATAACCATTTATAAAAACACACCCAAATTTAATTAACATACAACCCTAAAAAGTCAAAAATATCCTCAAACCAAATCTGAAATACACATCCTATTTACTAATTTATTTACACACAACTAACACATTTCCCTTCTTTCTTTTCTCTCCCATAACTCTCCCATACTGAACAGCAGACTCCACGCTTTTCCCTTCCTTCTTGCTACAGGTCGAAGCATCTCCTACGCAGCCGATCGGAGCCTCAACTCCATCCAGCAGCTTCGACAGTCTGCTTTTGAAATCAGTAACCTTTTTTATTTTATTTTATTTTTTGATGTTCGGAATGGAAATAATGGAGGAGGATGGGTTTATTTGTTGATGAAAATTATGATTGTTGATGGAGGAGGATGGGTCTAATTATTGAAATGGAGTTTGTTTGTTGAAATTTGGAGTTGATTAATTGAAAATTGTTGAAGTTTTCGAAGGATTGCAGTAACCAAAATCATTGTTATTAAATTATCTAATCAAAAATTGCAAAGTAGGTGTACTTTCTACCATTTTCACTTATGGGTTTATCATACTAAGGAGTCTTCTTGTAGTTAAAAAAAAAAGGTGCAAAATGCAAAATCGATTCAGTACTTTCATATGTTTCACCGATACATCTGAATATGGTTACACTAAAAGAGAAAAAATGCACATGAATTCTAAATATATTATTGGTGCAATATTCATGTATAGATATACTTAATAGAGTTTATGTATACTGTTTAAGGATTCAAACCTAGTCATGTAATTGCATCCTAAGGTTAGTATTTGAGTGACTCTGTGTGTGTTTACCCCATGTATCTTGGTTCAAGGCTTAAGAAGACTTACTACTAAGGCTCACAAGAAATTGAAGATATAATAGGCACTTAATTATTTTAAAATGTTAAATAGTTTGCTTCAGATTGGGAAGTAATATTACAAATTTAATTTTCTAATCATATCATACTAATAAAATTCCAAAAAGTCACAGTTACCTAAAAATATGCCTGATCAATACGGATATATATTCTAAACTTTCAATATTAATTTGTAGGATATTGACAATATTAAGCTAACAAGTCTGCATTTCTCCTGGAGCAAATCCATCTAATCTCCCGACAGAGATAATTTTATGATGCTATATATATGAAGATTTGTTGATTATAACATAAAAATATGATTATTTTTGCAATTCATGATCTCTTTGATTATGTTGAAATTAGTGTTCTTCAATTGTGAATTTAAATTTTCATATATGGTTTAGGATCAAAGGTACCCTAATTGAATTTTGTAGTGATCAAATTAAGCTACTCATATACCTAACGCATACAATTTGGAAATATGTAGGCTTTCTAAATTTGAAATCTCTCCTAAATTTATAATTTTAATATATATATATATATATATTGTGGTTGACATAATAATTTGAACAATGGATCTTTGGCAATAAAATGTGGAGCAAACCTGTCCACTTTCACTTAATATAATCAAAATTGTCCTCTTAGATCTAATGTGTGCCATGAAGCTTCAAATTTAATGTTTCATATAAAAAAGTGTTAAGGATAGATTCCATAAGACTTGATAATACATATATATATATATGTTTATATATATGAGTTTGGTTAATGCTTGAAATTGGAGAATATATGTGGATTAAACTCTTGAATTAAATTTACGTCTTGATGCTATATATGAAGATTTGTTGATTATGTTATTAAAAACATGATTATTTTTGCAATGCATGACCTTTTTAATTTCACCTAGTTATCTTTCAAATAGATTGTGGACCAAAGCTGTCCACTTTCACATAACGTTATAAAAATTATCCTCTTAGACCTAATGTGTGCCATGAAGCTTCAAATTTAATGTTTTCATATGTGAAAGTGTTAAAGATAGATTTTGTAAGACTTGATAACTTATATATATGACTATATATATCAGTCCGGTTGATGGTTGAAATTGGAGAATGTATGTGAATTTAAATTTTCATATATGGAACTATGTTTTCCATTTTGACATGCTTATATAACGTATATTCGTAACATGTTTTTTTTGTTTTACCAGATCATGAGCAATGTACTTAGGTTAGGTAGGGAAGCTTCTACAGCATCCAACTGTTATAGGAGTAACGCATCTGAGCAACCGTCATCTTCTGCACAACCAACTGAGGATCTTGATATTTCAGAAGCTGACTATGACACCATGTTCTCGTATCCTCAAGTGGACTTCCAGGAGGATGGCATTCCTCCGAAAGCTGAAGTACACTCAGTTATCGATGACATTTCTAAGGAAGAGGTTGGTCTAGCAGCACCGTTTCCAAGAGGCCCAGAGACTGGTCATTGTTGACTGAATACTCTACCTACGTTGCAAGATATATTTGGGATGAGAAGGTTAGAATAAATTTTCCCTAGTTGGATGCCATGGATATCGTTAGTGTCTAACACAATTTACTAAGTCCTCGTTAAACTTTAATTGCAGGAAAGGAACCTTTTGAAGTGCATACATCATCATGAACAGCTGGTGAAGTGGGATATTCAGCAAGATGAGATTTCATACACTTCTTGAGGCATCCAACTTGGCTCCACTCACGAGGTGTCAATATTGTTACGTGGATAGAGTGTTAGTCTCTGCCTTTATGGAGTGATGGAATACAGAGACTAACACATTTCACTGCCGTGGGGGGAGAAGATCATCACGTTGGACGATGTATCTTACATTTATGGGAGGTTTTGCTTGTGAGGTTATTGGGACGCACCTTTGAGAACGCCAGAGATGAGTTGGGAAAGGAGACATGTGCATCCTCAATGTGATTAAAGTGGCTTAGAGATCGTTACAATCAGTTTGATGATATAGACAATGAAGAGAGGATAGATGCTTGCGTCAGGGCTTACATTTTTTATTTGTTGGGGTGTACAGTTTTCTCGGACAAGACATGTACTCTAGTGAGCTGCAATTTATTATAATTATTAGTTAACATTCATGATACACATAGATATGCTTGAGGTGTTGAAGTGTTAGTGTATCTGTACATGCAGTTAGGACACGGATGCCAGTGGGCATGCAAGCAATTTAGTGGACACATTTAATTACTATAGGCATGGATATACAAGCACTTCAAGAGTCAGAGGGTTGTGCTACTCCAGTATATGAATTACATGAGTCAAGAGTTCTGATGTGGGATGCAAATCGTGCCCTTGGAGATAATATTGATAGGCTACAGACAATCCAGGAGTAGTTGGATGTCATTGATTATTAGATGGTAGTTTTATTCAAATGTTTATCAATATTTAGTATTATGTATATTATGTTTTAATTAATATCCTGTTGATCTAGTTTTGTTGATTGTTGCTTTTGTAACAGATGAATGGACTTCATATCAAGATTGTTGACAGCAGCATCCACTCAGTGATATCACCTTCTTCTGTGGAACGCTGTGTATCATGGAGTACTTCGAGGGTTATCACCCTGATTAGCAATGGCAAGTGGATCGAGACGGCCCGCCAACTCTCCCTGTCTCTTTCTCGTGTGAACAGTACCTAGAATTTGCCTGACCTGTATAATCGTCTAAGAACTGTGTGGTTCAGTATTTTCAAAACCAACCTGACCCAGCCCATGAACCGTTTATGGCCCGTTTCATAACCTCATTGCATAAAGCTAAAAAAATATTGACCGTTGGTTTCCAACAGTCAAGTGCGAGTTTTGAACCATTTAAAAAAAATTTTTCTTTTTGCACCAACGGCTACAATTTTTTTTCCTATAAAAACCCCCCACACTTCATAATTTCCCACAAAAAACCTAACTCTCTAATTTTCAATCTTCTTCATTCTATTCTCTAATTGAATGTCTTTATTGATTTGGAAAATTTTTTTTTTGCAAGAAAAGTTTCAATTTAGAAGGAGTTTGTGAAGAAATTTGGTGATCAATCTTCCCCAATTTTCGGCTAAATCTTCCGATTTAAGATTTACAAGTTGGTTTCTTTCTACCTATCTTATTATTTGTTGTATTTGAATAGCTATTTCCCTTGTTTGTTATTATTTTTCTTAACCGCATTTTATTTGTCACTTATTTTTAATCATCTAGTTAAAAAATGGATAGATTTGTATCTCGTTCATCTTCCCACCAAATTAACACTGATGAAGAACAATTAAATAGATTTTTTGAAAAAGATCCCAGAACAAATATTTTCAAACCCGATGAAGTAAAAGCCTTAGGTGATGATATTAAGGGCACGCACATATGAGTGGGTACTTATTCTTGTAGCATAAATAAGGGTAAAGAAAAAAAATCTATTGTTTATAAAATATTTAAAAAATATGATGGAAACACAATTTGTATAATTTGTGGTAAGTCATATGTGCATAAAAGTGGGAATGAGACTGGAACATTAACTAGACATATTAGAAATAAGCATCTCGAGTGTAATGGAGATTTGTAAAAATAACAACAAACAACTGTAACGGGTTTAAAGTAACAGGAAATTTTAGATTTGATCAAAAAATTGTTAGAGAAAAACTTGCTCGATGGGCCATAGCCGAAAGTCTACCTTTTGGAATAATGGAAACAAAAAGTTGTAATGAGGCTGTAACATAATCCTTATAACCAGCATTTAATAGAATACATAGATCGACATTAAAAAGTGATATTATGAACTGTTTTAAAACTATGAAAATAGAACTTATATCTCATCTCAAATCAATAAATAGTATAAATTTTATATCTCATCTCAAATCAATAAATAGTATAAATTTTATTCTTACTTGTGATTCTTGGTTAGCTATTAATAGTTTTCACTACTTGTGTATAATTTATCACTGGATAGATAAAGATTGGATTATTAAAAAAAGAATAAATTTGCTTTAGGCCTTTTGAGTATCCTTACACAGGTAGTTCGATTGCTCAATTTATCTTATCAGCTGCTCGTGATTCCATATTTTGAATAGAATTTTCATAATTTCCTTTGATAATGCCAAAAATATTGATTCTAGTATTCTTATTCATGGTGATAACGAGGATTCAATAAATATGCTGCAAGAACATCAAGTTGGTCATGATATCAAGCTTGGTTTTTATAAATGTTTAAGAAGATTGGTGCCTGATAAAGTTGAGAGGACACGAATAGACTTGCAAATGGATGACTTTCATGATGTAAAGGGTTTATTTGGCATTGAGGAGGCAATCATGACAAGAGATAAAAAAGGCCCAACAAAATGGTGGAGTTCATATGGTGACCATTGCCCCGAACTACAACACCTTGCCATTAGAATATTAAGTTTGACTTGTAGTTCTTCTGGATGTAAACGCAATTGGAGTGCATTTAATATGGTATGTTAAGTCATATTATTAAATAATAAGCATTTATTATTTCTTAGTATAGCATATTAAATATACTCTTTAACTCTTTTATACATTTTTGTAGGTTCATATAAAAAAAGAAATCGTTTGAGCCACAAAAAAAAATGAGTGATTTGGTTTATGTGATGCATAATTTGAGGTTGACAAATAAACAAAAGCAAAGAAAAAATGATCATTCATTTGAAATTGAAGACTTCAGTTCAAGTGATGAATAAGTATGTGATGAGCATGATGAATCAAGTCCGAATTGGTTTGACTTTAGTCAAATGGGTGAGGAAAAACAAATTCAGGTTGACGAAGATGACATGCACGTGCCTCAGGTGGAGATTCTAGAGAATGTAGGGAGCTCAAGTCGTTTGGATTGTAATGATAATTTGGATATTAAGTTTGATGATGATAGTGATGACGAAGAAGCCGTTGTTGATAATGAAGAGGCTCTACTTTCTTGAATTTTGATGTTTTAAATAATGTTGGATTGATTTTAATTTTCCAAAACTTATTATTTTGTTATCATTTTATTTGGAGTTGATTAAATTAGATTTTAGATTTGTTTTCTTATATTTATTGAGATATTTATTTTATTGTGATGGTATATAAATTATATACATATAATATTTTAAACTAAAACATAAACTCTACGATTTTACAATTTGAGTTTACGATTCAATTTTACCGAAGCTTGAACAAGTTTACTTAAACTCTCGAGTTTAAAAACCCTGTTAATATTCTTGTTAGTGAAATTAGACCAATTTTAAGTGCCACACTTTTTCACTACAAGTGTGCATGTCATATTTTAAATTTAATTATAAAAAATGGATTTAAATTTGTGGATGAAGTTGTTAGTATAACTTGTAATATTGTATGGTTTATTAAATCTTCTTCACTTAGGGCACAACAATTTAAATATCTTTGTCAAGAACAAAATTTGAGTTATAAGAAATTTAGAGTAGATGTAAACACTAGATGAACTCTACACATGACATGATAGATAGTGTGCTGTCTTATAAAAATCAACTTATTCAATTTTGTAATAGTACTGGACTTCAACCCCAAAAAACTAGCTCTATTTTTGATACTGGTGCTATTGTTTCATCATTTTTAAAAACTTTTAAACAAGCAACCCACTTATTTTCGTGACAATATTATCAAACTACACAACACATGATCCCCAAGTTAATTCAAGTTTTTCATTCATTTAATGAATTTAGATAATATAGTGAACATACACAAATGGTTTTGGCTATCGAACAAAATTTTTTTAAATATTATTCATATATTCCATTATTGTATTGTATTGCTATTGTATGGATCCTCGTTTTAAGATGTTAGGTTTTGAGACAAGCATCGACTATTTATACGGAGTGTACCCCGCGAGTTAGAAGGGTTATCCTGGCAGACAAAGGCAAAGCAACTTAAGACTTATATGAGTGCGAACTTGGAATGTCTCTTTGCATCATATCAAGAACAGTTCTCTACTCCGACCATAACAATACCGGCACCGAGGAATGTAGGCCGTCCCGACAGTTCAACACTACTTCCACTATCCTCAACATAATCAGCAACAAGAAATCAAGGAATGGAAGTTCGTCAATGTCTTCATCTTTATCTCGTGGATTGAATAAGTTGGCAATCTATAACATTGCTGCTCAAGTACAAGTGAGTAATGAAGAATCGGATTTTGACATTTTGGGATGGTAGAAACAAAATAAAGCCACACATCTGGCTTGGTTTAGAATGACACGGAATGTTCTAACGGCACCCATTTCAACCGTAGCATCCGAAAGTGTATTTAGTGAAAGTGGGAGAAGGTTAGATGAATCAAGAAGCCTAATAGCACCTGACACTTTGAAGGCTATGGTGTGTGCTTCTAAATGGATAAAGGCAGAAAAAAGACTTCAAGACATGGCTCCACCAATATTACAAGAAGAATGTGAATTTTACTGAGAATTATCAACGTTACGACAGGATAACATATAAATGTAATTTTTATTGTAATGTTTAATTGTGATAATTACCAACTTTGTAAACTCAAGTTTTTTATATTGTTTCACAGTTATAAAAATTTAAAGTGTTACATTTTTCAATTTCTAACATTGTTTTTCTCTTACTTTTAAGGCTAAAAAATTTTATACTCCTAAATTTAAAGTTTCAAGCTTTTAAAACTTTCTTTCAAAAAAAAAAAAAATTGGTGACCTAGCCCCGTTTGACTTATAGTGGTTCCTAGAGTACTCCAGACCATCGTTAGAGCTAGTCTGGATACAGAGCGTGGCTGTTTGACATAGTACCAGAGAGTATCACATTTATATGTGCAGAACCCATCCTAGAGATCTGCTTCTGTACATGGATATACTACTTCTGATCATGTTGCTCCATATGTGATGATCGCAGATGATATACAACAATCGATGAGGTTTCTTCGGCTTGGTAGAGATGTTCAGAGTAGACCCCGGCATCACTCTTGTCATCCATCATCCTATTTAATGGAGTAGCTCTCTGACATTGCTGGATCATTAAGTCATGTTCCCAACCCTGATCATGTTATTCCAGATGATGACCCTGCTCCGAGATCTAGCATGTTTATAGACATCGACGGAGGAATTAGATAGTTCCACTCCCTTCTTGTACGTATGTTGTAATTTGACCTAGTTTTTGTTTCTCAGTGTTGTATTATACAATATTTAAGATGTGTACTAATATTATTACTTATTGCATCTATTGAATTAAATGTTATTTTAAAGTAGTGTGACAATGTAATGGATTTACTACTTTTGTTAATGGATTTACATGTTTCGATAATTTGTGAGGTTTTTCAATGTATGTTTGTATTTGTAAACAGGTAATAAACAGATAGGTTGGCCATCTATGGTCGAAAACTATATGAGTTGGCCACAAATAGGTTGGCCATTTATCAATTCATGAATAAATGTGTGTAATACATAGATTTCTTTATGTTTTAACGCGTTTTACTTATAACTAGTGGTAGGTGAAACTTGAAAGTAATAGTAGTGTATTTCTATTAATAGCTTAATTTGTAAGTTTTATCAGGATCATAAAAATTCAATACAACTTTAAATTTTTTCAATGTCTCTTGGGATCAGTTGAGCCATCAAATTTGTCAAAGGGAGGCATTTTAAAGTCCTTTGGGACTCTTCCATGTTGAAGGTGTAGTTGCAATGGACTGATTCGTTTGCAACTTTCAACTTTGGCATAATGGTAGCAACTTTTTCTTCCAAGCGATTAAGTTTATCTTCAAGTTGAGGAGTGGGAGAAGGAGAAGCAACTACATTTCCAACTGAAGGTGTAGGTAATAACGACATCTATTATTGATGTCGATAATACGGATACAAGGGGTAATGTTGCCCCATTTGCGGAACATACAGAGGACGATATGGTGAAATGTTTCCAGGTAAAACTGGTGTGGAGGAGTATAGTGACGGGACTCAACTTCATCGTTTGAACCTTGATTGATTCTTAATGGCCAAAAGACCAGTACCTTTAGGCATTATAATTTTCCAAAGCCAGTTTTATCTTTTCTTTATCAGGAACAACAGGTGAAGGAACTTAAGGAATAAGCTTAGTGGCTTCAGACCTCTCTGGATGTGAGAGAGAAGGAGTTCAGGAAGTTGTTCGGCAAGAAGGATCTAGAGGAATATATTGGTCTAGAAATAATTGGCTGATCGGTATTATTCAGAGTGGTATGATCAATTGTAGGAAGAGCAATTGACTCATTAGTATTTATAGAAATAATCTGCTTGGATGAAGATGGAAGTTGAGATTGTCTTGTTTTCATTTTAGAATTAATGCCTGAACATGGTGAAAGCTAATATGATATCGCTGGTAAATTGTGGATATGGTTCGGGAAACTCCAAGATGGTTCAGGGCACTCCTCTACTCGTTCAGGTTACTTGCAATGCAAGCCAGAGAGGGATAGACTCCCCGAAGCTTCTCCCATTATTAAGTAAGTGGAAGAGAGAGAGTTGTAATTCAGTTGTAGGAAGATAAAGTAGTGAGAGACATACCATACAAATGATTTGAAATTGGGTATTTATAGTAAAGTAGTAAAAGAGAGAAATGAAAGAAGAAGTCAAATTGAAATTTTTTTCTCTAATCAAATGAGAATAAAATATTAATAAATAAATACAAATTGTAATTATATAATATTTATTAATACGTAAAAATGTGTAATATATACCACTTTGTACAAGGGCAAACTGAGTTCAGATGGTGCAATTCTAAAAAACTGTAGAGGTAGTCGATAGAGAAGTAATGTCGGCAGACAGTGGAGGCAACACTGAACAGTTCCAAAATTATAGATACTCGGCAACTAATAGCCTTGTAGGCTTTATTTTTTTGCCCCATTTCATGTTGATAGTGGTCAATAATAAGGCAAATGTGTTCTTAGCAGATTTTACAATTGACTTATTCAGTCAAAAGAGAAAATAAAAATAAAAATTAAATGAATAGTAGATTACATGAATTTCCCTCGAAAACACAAAAGAGATTAAGTTTTTCACTTGGCTTGAAAAATGTAAAGAGTTGCTCGTAAAAAGAGGATCTGTGAAGACTAAAAAAAAGAAGAAGAAGACATTGTCCATTTGACAAAGGAAAAATTATTTCATCGTAGACCAGTAGAGTATCAATTTTGCACCTAAAAGTTTGATTAAGAAAAGTCTTGGATCATTGACTTGGCTTAAGAGTTGGTTTTCGAGCTAAAAGGACCTATATGGTTGTTAGTAAAAACTTAAGGGACCTAAAAATTTAAAAACAGATTTAAGGAACTTTTATGGCTAAAGTAGCAAATTTAAGAAATAACATATGCTTTTTTTTTTTTAACAAGTTATACTTGGGTCAGGATCACACACATACATTAACTATTTTATTCTGAAAACAGTTACAAGATTAAAATATATAAAAAGATTGAGCCAAATTCAAAATCTATATATTAGGTAAGATTTTACCTATAAATCACCTGGATCTCTTATCCTCTAAAGTCCATAGATTGGTCCTACGGTTATCACATGTGTATACATATATGGTTATCATGTGTATATATAAAGAGTCTTATTTTATTTGGTTTTTAAGACAGCACACGTTGACATCAATTCGTGCACCGAAAAACACGTCACTAACAAATTACAACTACAAACTACTGGGAATGAACTGTAAAGAATTTGCTTTTGCTTACACTCAAAAAGTTAAATGGTAATTTTTCAGAGACACTTGGTATGGATAGAGACTTCACAGCCACAGGTAAACAAAAGCCGAAGCCCAGGAAAGCAAAGCAAACCAATTATTCGATTTGTGCAAAAGGGGGTGGATTACTTATTGCTGTGAAGATTCCATCTTTTTGTTGCCACTTTTGTACTCTATAAATAACCATCCCTACCCAAACAAATCTCTTTTTCTTCTTTAATTATAAATCATATATAAAAATTATTTTTTCCAAATGTATATTAAAAATATTTTTTTAAAAAAAGAAAAAAATATTTTATAAAGAAAGGCAATATTAAAAGAATGAATAACAATCGTGAAGAACGAATAGGGTAAGAAAAAGAAGTAACACATAATTAATTATGGACTAAGGGAGCATAGGTACACAATAACAAATACACAAAAATATACTTTAAAACTTTATCTTAAAATAAATTATAAAAATATATAATATTTGGATCCCAAGTCTTCCCTTCCCCCCATGGTTCATCAACGAAGAAAATTGGCTTTACCATATTAAATTATCCAAAAACTATGGCGTAATTTTATTTTTTTTTTCCTTTCTATGGCGTAATTAACAAACATGCAGGTAATTTTGAGTAATATTCTCAATTTTTTTTTCTTTTCTTTTTTCTTGATATGGTAGTAAGAACACTCGATGTTTAACATTTCTTACATACTCTGCTGAATTCATGGCAAACCCAGAATTATACACAAATTTACAGCACTGAGAATTGACCTGGAAGGAAGGTGGGGGTGTTTGGGCTCAAGCTCTCTCTTTAAATTTGCATTTCCTACACTGGGAATCAGGTGATAATAATGCTTCCGGAATCAAAAGGGCATCCTCCTCAGCATATTTGCAGAACAAAATGTTAATACCTGAACATGATAAAGAGAAAAAAGAAAAAGAAGGAACTCTTTATCACATTACACTATTATGTTGATTCAAAAATGGAACATAGTGCTCGTTTCATTCAAAATTGAATATTCTCATTTCTTTTTTGGAAGTTCAATATTAAATACCTATTTTCATAATGCAAAAATATTTTTCAAATAAAATGTAATGGAGATTTATTCCCACCATGTTCATAATACGAATAATGGGTACTCCTTAAATTTTATACCAAATCAAAGTGGACAATTGAGAAAAAGGAGGATTAATTTACCTCCTAGAGATGAGATGCCGGGGAAGAAGTAACTGCATAAATTATGTCTAGAACTTAGCGTGAAAATGAAGACGCAGCTAAAGCAGGAGTGTCATCAAGTGGTGTTCCATGATGGATTTCCATATTATTGTGGGAACTCTGCCCATTAACTGGAGAATCTACCGGATCATTTGATGCAGTCAAAGATCCAGTTCTATTAATTTCCCTTGTTTCCAGGCGCTCCATCATGCGAGAAACACTAGCAATTCCAGCATCCACTTCTCTCCTCACTTCAGAACCAATCTCTGCCATAGAAGTGCTTCGAGAAAATAGTCTTTCCTTCCACCCTCTAGTACTCTTCGAAAAAGACTCTTTATATCTAGGAACAACAGATAATAGTTACAGGTTATCCAAGTGAACAACATAAAGTCTTACAAACAGAGAAATACAAAGGGAGGACTAATGTGAAGCAAAAGGTCAAAGGGTTGAACTGAAAAATCTTACTTCATTGACATTGCATTCCATCGGGATTTCCAAGATTCTGAGATGGACTGGAAATCAGACGGCCCTCCTCTATCTTGACTCACTGGTGAATGGCGAGCAGAGTTTCTACAAGAAGCTTACAGAATGTCAAAAACTGACTGAGATTACAAGTTCAGAGATGCATACAAAAGAAAAGACATTTTACATAGCCATTTTGCCAAGCATTTTTACAATCTGACAGGACAGTTGAAGTTTGAGGAATGTCACTACCTATTACCAACAGAGACTTCATGAGGATTAGTAGACATTATGATTGATTGAGATGATGAACCAGATGAAAAAGGTGATGAATGTTCCGGTGATTCACTGCCAATGGCTCTTCGTGGAAGAGATAGATTAGCTGGTGCGATCACAGTCGGCTGATGTTCTGCTACTACCGGAGCAATGGAAGCTGAAGCAGGATCAGTAGCAGTGGCATTGGCATGTCTTGAAAACACCACAAAATGTGGACGGCTGTGTGCTGAAGAGCGACTTCTAGAGGTCTCCCTACGAGCAATATGGCGAGCCCTTCCCATTGCTGCAGCAGCAGCCAAGTGCTGGATGATGCGGTCCTCTAGATCAGCATTATTCACTCCAGCAGGTAACTGAAATATAATTAGTAGATATGGAACAATATTAATAGAGACTCCCAAGTCCTTCTGAACAAAACTGACAGTCAGAAACTTCATCTGTATTCAGTTCAGGTAGATAACATACACGTTGCAGCTCAAAATCACCAAGAGTGGGGTGATGGAATATTGTGGTATTTCTAGCCGGGTTGAGCCTGAAATGCCTCTCTTGTTCCACAGCATCAAGCAATTCTTGACTGCCCCAATATGCAAACATTTGCAACATGTCAGATTAGACAGAATCAGCTTGAAAGGAAAGAATAACTAGAAAGCCTAAAAAAATGGGCAAGAGGGAAATACTGAGAAAAGAGGCAACCGACAACCTGGAAGGATCTTTCAGACTGATAGGTTGCCAACACATTGGACAGTTTGAACTTCTCTGACACCTGCATACAGGTAGAAAAGATTTACGTTGTTAAATATTGAGAGAACAAAACGGTGGAAAAGTTTTTATCTCCGTATGTAATCTGTTGAACAAAAAGACATTGGAAAGGGGGGAAAAAAAAAATAAAACTGCTCTATCCAAGAATCTTTTTGAGTGTTTCTTAGATGGGGACAAAAAGATCATTTATACACACACAGCAGTAATATCAACAACACTAAGCATGCTCCTGTCACCAGCACCATCACTAAAACCCAAACCCGCTTCTGCAGCACTTTCTTGTCTGATAATATTCATTATCATCAGAATTCAGATCACTTCTAAACCATGAGAACATAACAAGCCTCAATTTGCTTTCAGTAGTCCTAACAAAGTAACTAATGGTGGTGATAACCATAGCTAAGGAACAGGAAGGGCAAGCATATGGATGACCCTAAACCCCTGATAAAAGATCGATCGAATACCATTTAAATGACCTTGTCCACTAGATGTGAGATCGCAAGCTGGTTTTAGAAAATAGTTGCATCTTACAAGCTGCTAAGAATATATTTGAAGGACAATTATTACCCTAATTGGACATAAGCCGATCCTCAAGGAACAAGGGAGAAAATATTTTAGTAATTGTCCCTGAGGAAACCTTTATATAGGAAATATAGAGAAATGCTGGGACCAAACAGTCCTGAAAAATATGACATGAATTCTCTTTTAACAGATGTTAGGAAATTGAGAGATAAGTATGTGGAAAAGATCAGGAAGGACAAGCAAATAAGAAAAAAACTCAAAATTATATTTTCTTTTTACACTTTAGTGCCTACTTCGATCCCTCCTCATTCTTCTCGTGTGTGTGTTACTTAGGGTAGAAAGGAAGCCTGCAAAAACCTCAGGCCAAGAAGCAATCCCTCTGATGTTCTCTGTAGCCACATTCCTAAACTAACAAAGAGCAGACACACTCTATGACAACAGCTTTCGCTGGTCATTAATTACAGGTGAAGAAAATTTGGCATTATTGTTCCTATTTACATGGGAAAGAACACATCAATAATGGTGTCATACAAAACCTTCTGAATTGTCCCGGGCATCAAATCCTCAGGATAGATTGTTTATAGCAAGTTTTTTACTACAGTTAGATTCCTTTTCAAACATCACTTTGTACAAGCTTAAGTCACCAAAAATGTGATAATCAACAAAGGTAAGAGATTGCTGCCAAAGTTTGGAAGAAAGGTCCAGAAGGATAACCATCGCAAGAAAAGATCATGTTGGTGATGGTTTTTAATCTTTCCTTCTTATTATTTAATACCAGTGCATACTAGATTATTCAGAGGTAACACCAGGAGATCCTTTATTTCTACTGGCACAAGAGATAAATATATACTTGATTTGGTAGTTCAACTTTTACCAGCAAAAGACTCCATATTCCCCAGTTATGTACAAAAAACTCTTTCATGAATAGGTGAGGAAATAAAAATGGAGATTCTTTGACTACACTATTGTCAAATTTACTAATCCCCCTCTCCGTGCACTTGAAAAGATTCTGAAATTCAGTTAAATCGTATTGTAACCTGTTGGTGAATGTAAAGGAGAAAGACAATTTCAGAAAAAATTCATCAACATCCTTGTAAACTCTTGCTGTTTAAGAATTATAAATGTCTAAAAAAATAAAATTAGTTAGAATTAGAATTAAGGACATTTTTTTAAGAATTAGAATTTTAAAAAAAGAGAGACAATCATCAATAATTTCTGACAATGCGGATATTGTTTACTTTGGACATCTAAAACTGAAATTTCCATATGCAAAACCGTCCCAAATGAATATGAATCAGAACTATAGGAAAATTGCACACAAATATCACTGACAACCAGTGTTCTTACAAACAAGAGCTATACATCATATTTCCAAAAGCTCTCAGGGTATATAGTTTCTTAATCACTTACTTGAGAAGTAATTCTCCCAAGTAGCAGAATCGAATCTACCAACATCAAAATTCTAGCACAAATTTCTTAAAATTTTTAGAACCATCTTGATCAAAGTTTTAATTGACAAGGTAAACAATAGGTTGAGAAAGCTAGAAATGTCCAAATTAAAAACTTGACAACCTTCAGAAAAGACAAAGGAACAAATATTGAATTCCATTTAATTCATGGCATAAAAGCACTGCACGCAATTTTCATTCCAAGTGAAAACTTCCAAAGGTTTATTTTTCAGCATCACTGCTGTCATGTTCCTCCTCTTTGTATCATTGCAAGAAAAGCAGACTCAGTTTCACATTTCCCTTGTCAATGTATGGTTTCATATTGATTATATGTTTCATGTGTATTCACATACAAGTAATACCTAATGGTTCTCTTATATGGAAACTCCCATAAACGCAGACCTGTTCTATTTCAAATCAATCACTTCCCCACATAGAAAGTCTGAATCAAGTATTCCTTAATGTTCTGCAAAAAAGGTTCAGAACAGAATGTGGCTACAGAAGTTTAGAGCTAAATGAAGGATTGAAATCCTTAACATTTTAGCCTCAAGAATCATATCAGAAAAAGACCAGTATATCCCAGTGACTGCTCACCGAAAATTTCACATTGTATGTGTCATACCATAAAGTGATACACTTTCTAATGCTTGATCTAAACAGGGATAGATATGTAAAAATGCTAGTATGTTTGTACATACCATTCGAGAATGCACTGAAGGTGAAACTCATGCTTGCAATTAGTCACCTATTATAGAGCAAAAAAAAAAAAGTATGATTTCAACACAGAAAATTTGAACACAAAATCAAAAAAAAATATTCTTGTGGAAGAGCACTTTACCGTGGATGGATCACTTTCATTGAAGCATTCAAGGCATATGCTGCACGAATCATCACACGCATCCTGAATTCCTCCTTCTACGAAAGCAGCAGCTGATGTTAAATGACTGTCTGCCTTGTTGACATCATCCATACCTAGAACTTTAAAATACAAAATCAAAAGTTAACTTAGAACATGATTTAATATTCCAAATATTGTGCAGAGTTTTCTTATTTCTATACATCCGCATACAAATACAACCAGAAAAAGACATGGTAATCCTAGAGTCTATTGCAATTCATCTAAACTAATCTTGAGCACATTCTTGACAGTAAAGGTAGAATACACACATTGCATGGCCCCATATATTACAAGAAACCGACAGAAAATGCAGATTCATCAATGATCAAACCCGCACATCAACCCATTCTTTTTAGTAGACGCAACTTTACCAAAAATAATAATGAAAACATTGTTTTCCACGAGCACAACCCACATCTATAACCAGGAACAGCAGCGCACACGAAATTTCCTGATACAAACAACTATGACTTACGAAGGCAGCCAATTCAGAAAAGAAACAAAAATCCACCATAACTGAAAGGAAAATTACGGAAAATCATTTCAGGAAACTCAATAACGATCATCATCAGCCCATCGCACTACAATCGGAACGGTATAGCTCGAAATTAAATACCAATAAAAGTTACCTGTGTAGGAATAGATAAATTGACAGAAATCTAGGTCAGCAATCACCCATAAAATTCAGAAGCCAGAACTCCGAAAATTTTCCTCCCCCTTATTCTCAATGACAAATAACCCTATGTCCCATTCAGCTTTCCCACCTTTATTTTCTATGAGAGAGAGATTGGGAGTGAGAACGAGGAAAAGGGACCATAAAAAAGAGACGGAAATGGAAGTCACGTTCGGTTTCAGCTTTATTCCCTTTTCTCTCCGAACATTTTTTTAATCACAATAATAAGCATTATCCCTCCTTTTTCTTTTCCTTCTAATTTTTATCATTCATTCATTTATTGAATTAACCTCCCTGCACACACAATTTCCCATGCCTTTAATTTCCTCTTCAATACAAAACTAATTCTTTTTAGAAAGAAAAAAAAAAGAAGGGGAAAATCAATAGGTTATAAATACTAAGCCAAATAATGGAGGGTGGTGGGGAAAAGGGGTATCTGAAATGAGAAAAAATAAGTTGCTTTGATGCTATGCTACTTTAAAATAATGGTGTTGGATGAAGAATGATTAGTTTGCATTGATTTGTGACCCACATTTTCTTTTTATGTGACACATTTGTCCACATTTGATATACATATAAATAGGATAGGGGAATAAGAAGATCCTTTAACCATTTTCTGTAATATCCTCTTTGTAGAAGTAGGAATTTTCTTCCATTCTTCAATTATTGATGTAATCATGTTCCTATTAATTAATCATTCCACAATAAAAAAAAAATTTATACACCCGAAAATATTATAAATTCAGGTGAAGTGTTCCAATTGATTTTTTAAAGATTAATTTTTTTTTTTCATATCCTAAACAAATTAGTACATGATAAAGATGAATAAATAAAACTATCAATTTGTCTTATCTTATCATTTTATTTTTTAAAAAAGTTTCACTTGAATATAAAGAAAATTGAATTTAAAATCTTGATTAGCTAACTGCATTCTAATTGTTAAAGACATGATCTTGATACCCCACGACTTCGATTTCAAAAGTAAACATTTGACACTCTAATTACTCGTTATAGATTTAAATTTATTTAAGATTTTTTTAAAAAAAAAAAATAAAAAGATAATGAAATATAAAAAAGATAATATTCACTTTCTCAATACTTATAAGTCATTCATCCATATTTTATCAAAGTATTTGAAAATTTTTTTCTTTAAAATATTTTGTTTATGATTCTAATTAAATTAATAATAATGATTAGAGAAAATAAAGAAAGAAAAGAAATAATATGATTAAAAAATTAATTAAATATTTAATAAATTAATAATAATTTATATTTTAATAACTCTAGTTAATATATAAATAGTGATGGAGATAATATAATAAAAGAATAAAACGTGTTGTAAAAAAAACAAAAAGAGACGGGGACAGCAAGTTTGTCATGTGATGAAAATGAAACAAATAAAAAACAGAACACTGGAAGCGAGAGGGAGAAGAAAACCAGAACGCTAATTTTGTTAGGATGTGAAATGCAGATAATGATTGCAACAATCTGCCACGTTCCTTATTCATGGGCGCCACACTAATCAATTAAGAAGAAACGACAAGAAAGCCCAAAACAAATGGACCTTTTATCTCAAAATGAATAAATGACCCAATAGGCCACAAATCTGAGCAGGCCCAATGTCAATTTAAAAATAAAAAGTTTCAAAGCAATTTTAAAAATGTAAGATTTGGCCCATAAAGAGTTTGAGCTCAATCGCCTACCCTGGATTACTAGCAATCTGAGAGCTTTTAAGTGTCCATCCATTCGCTAATATGTCCTATTTTGATCGGAAAATTCAATCACACGAATAAATTATGGCTCTGGTTAAACCCCATCATATATTTTGTCAAAAAATACATTTACTTTCTAGTGAAATAAATAAATAATAACTTTTTTTCATTTAGGTAACTTGATATGTATCATAATCAAGCCAACTAAATCAAAAGAAAATTAAAAGGGTTAAGTCACAAGATATATAAGTACGATATGAACCCTATCTATATAAGATTTTTCCTTTCGATATTCTTATAAAGATTACCTTCTGGGAGATTATGAATAATATATATATATATATATATGAAAATATTACGGAATACACTAATGTATTTGATATGAAATGTACAGTTAAGTTTCTAATAGTTAAATATCTTTTTTTCTTTTTAAAAAATTAAATTTGATTAATTATCCTCGAGATTTTTAATTTATCTTTTTAGGGTATAGTATATAAAATATAATTACAATAAATAATTTTTTATCTAAAATTTTATTTTTTTAAAATAAAAAATATATAGTTGACTTAAATTTTAAAACTTAACCATACATTTTATATGGAATGTAGCATTACCCTCCATATATAAATATGGATTAACAGTTTACTGAATAGGTTTCTTTTCTCACGAATGTTCTCCTTGTCAATTCCAGAGCAGACCATTTGAAAGTTGGAGACTCCTTGTCAAACCATTAGAGTTCAGAATTCTCATGATGTATACAAAATGACTGGAGAGACCGGCCGGGAGCTGTAAGTAACCATCTATGAGTTTTTGTTTGCTTTGTGAATTGACTCCTTAGGAGCTAACGTTTTCTGACTTTTCATGTAAGAAAATATCGGTATATATATGGCTCCTGAAGTTTTCAGGCGCCAAAAATATGATAAAAAGGCCAATGTTTAATTTCTCTTTTGCCATGATACCGTATGAGGTAAGTGACCTGTTGTCAATTAAAATAGTATTTAAAACAGAAGAAAATAAACTATTAGAATCCTCTCATTATATGAATAACACATGGTGCAAATGCTTGAAGGTGATCCACCATTACCTGGCTATGAACAGTATAAGGCTGCTAAATATGTTGCAGAAGGACACAGACATCTATGTTTAGGCCGAAAGGGTTTATTCCCGAATTGAGAGAGTAAGTGAACTGAGAAGAACTATATCTTTCCTGCAATCTTTTTGATGAGGTTAAGTTGTAAAAAGGAATAAGATATATTTTTTTTTATCAAAATTGTATCTTCTTATTTCTATTTGGAATCATTTATAATTGAATTCCCTCCTTTCGTAAATTAATTAAAATTTTCTTAAGAAATTAATATTACTATGTTAAAAATAAACTAAATCAATAATTTTTTTTAAAGATTTATCAAAGTTAAGATTGAATATTCAAATCCGAAGCGTGAATCATAGTAATATAATTTTTTATATAGGACTAGGAAATGGAGCCATGTGTTATCATGAAGCCAAACTTATGGTTACCGTTTTAGTTTCTATAATATTTTTCTTACTGTTTGCTAGAATTAACATTGCTTTCTTTGGCTTTGTATACCTAAACTTGCACATAATATGTTAGGAAAATTGGCAAACTTAGTTTCCAAAATTTCAATCTTTGGTGGATATGGTCCCCAAAACCTTTTTCAAATATTATGGTTCTAAATTTTTTTTTTGAATTGTGATTATGATCTTTTTTTTTTCTTGTTTTTGGTTTAAATCAGGCCAACTTCAAATGACCAAATTCATCAATTTTTCACTTGATTTCATCGGAAGGTATTTGAATTTACTCCAAAAATGAGAAAAAGAATCATAATCATAATTTGAAAAAGTTTTTGGAATCATGAAATTTTTTTAAAAAAAGTATGAACCATAACCATCAAAACCCAAAAAATTTGAGGACTAAACTCACCAATTTATTTGTAAGTTTCCAATTATTTACAATTAGCTTTATTTATATCTGTATCAGGAAAGATACTTACTTCAACAGAGCCTTTCTTCGCAACACTAGACCGGTTTTTGGCAGCAACACCGGATCAATGTTTTTAGAATTGGACCGGTCATCGGACCAAAAAAGTTAGTGGTTTACGGTTTAATGGTTTAACCGTAATTGAATCGTAATCAAACCGTAATTGAACCGGTTAATTTAATAATTAAAAATATTTATTTTATAGGTTAAAATATATTAAAATTCTTATGATTTATTAGGTTATTTATTCATTAAAGGTAAATCAATCTTTTTATATTATTATTTGCTTAGATTATTTATATAATATTCATCTTTGTAATGTAAAACCATATATTTTATCAATGAATTCTAATTTCTTCTTCAATAAGTATTTTAATATTTAGATAATTTAAAATGGTGTAAGAATATATTTTCATGGAAGAAAATTTAATATCAGGAACTGTTTTCTTCTTCTTGTTATTAGTATTTTGAGAAAATTGAAGAATAAAAGAAGAAAATTAAGTGATTTAGGTTATAATTAGGGAAAAACAATTTAGGAAAATTTTTAATTAGCAGTTTGTAGTTTTTAATTTCTTTAATTTGACCAAAAATATATATATTTTTTAAACTGACCGGTCCAAGATTTGACCGGACGGTTCACCGGTTGGACCTGCCGATTTAATATGATTTAACAAAAAGAGAACGGTTTTTAAAATTTTCGATTTTATCCCTCAGACTGAACCTCCAATAGATCGGTTCACGGTCTGACCGGTCCGATCCACAAAACACTGTACCGAATTACCGATCAAAGTCAATAGTCATAGTAACAAAGGGTTTGTTATCAGCTGTGAAAAAGCAACCCATGTAGTCACCATTGACTATATTTTTCACTTTTATGGAATGGCATTTAATGATATATTAAGGGTGGAAATTAACCTACTAAGTAGGGACTTTAGATTAATATATCACATATACTCCAATACTAAGGAATATGTGAAGAAATTTAAATCTCAAAGTGGATAGATTATTCATCATAAAAATCTTGTTCATCATCAATCCCACGTCACCTAAAGGGAGACTACATCTCTTGGCCTCTCATCTATATAAGTAGTAAATGACAACTAACACAAGTATTTGACTTTTAACCATTTATATATTATTCCCCTTCTTCAATTCGAAACTCACTTTAGCATAAGAGAAGTATCGAGAACTATGCTGATACCTCTTAACCTTTTTCTTTGTACAAGTGACTGGAACCTAGCCAGTGTTCACACCGAATCTCATTCTACAATATCAAAACCCAAATTGTCCAGAATTCACATGATCCGCATAGTGATAGCTATTATATATATATATATATATATATCACAACACTAATAGGAGAACCGTGAAGAATGTGCAATAAATCACAAAGGTTTTTTTCCAAATTTATAGTTATATACAATTAAATCAAAAGCATCATTGTCCTAAATCTTTAGAGTGTTTTTGTTATATCAAAATAAATATTTCAAATTGATAATTAATACTTATATATTCTCAGAGTGGGGAAAGGCGATTCACCTCATCCTTATATTGAATACAAAATTAAATTCAAAGTAGGAGAAGGTGTTACGAAGTTCATATGAATTGATGATAAGTAAATTATTTAAATTCAAAAAAATATATTAAAAATAAAAATTAAAAATACATTTATTTTAGGGATTAAATATTGAGATGGACATCCGAAAATTATTAGGTAAATTCAGCTTTGTATTTGAACCAAGCATGGTGAGAAAAGGAAAATTAGCACATATGACGGGGGTGGCAAAACATGATTCTCTCCAAATGAGCCCATTAAGAAACAAAATAAAACCAAAATGGGCCATACTAGAAAAATGATAATCCACCATAACCACCCAAAAGTTAAAAGCGAAGGAGAATTCCTTCAAGAGAGAAAAAACAACAAACAATAATAATAATAATAGGTCATATTAATAATTTTCTTGGTGGGGGTTATGTTTAAATTTTATGAAATTTTTACTAAAGAAAGAAAATAAATAAGTGTTATGTTTAGGAGTTTAGAAATAAAAGAAAAATGGATTTTAAAAATTATATTACAAAAATAATCTTTTATATATTACAATTCTATTCGGAATTTATTTATCTCATGTGAAAAATAGTCAAATAAAAATGGTCAACTTTTTTTTTTTTTTTTTGTTTTTCATTTCCTTCATTTCTCTTGCTCAGAATAATAACTTTTGTCCTAAAAGGAATTTTCATCTTTTCTTTTCTTTCACATTAAAATTTTCAAACTTAAGGAATTAAGGATATAATCGAATAATTCAAAAGTTCAATCTGCATATCTTAAATATATTTAAGATGCGTAAATGAATTTGATACGAACATCACATATAAAAAATATATATATTAAAATTTTTAAATATAAAACCTTCATCTCTCTCTCTCCTCTCCTGACCTTTTATTTTCTCTCCAAATATCGCCATCAATAATAAATTTATTTGGGCCAACCTATCCACATTTTCTAAAAAAGACATGTTTCCTTAAACATTTTCATGCCTCAATATGCCAGCTTTAAAGGTCTATTACGTATTCTAAAAAATTTAACGGGGACCGAAACAGAAATTATATTAATGATGCTTTTGGGATCGAAGTACAGTGTTAGTAATTGAATTGTACGTATTCAGGGTACTTGAGTTGAGTTATCTGATGATCACGACCGTTCACTGTCCCGTTATACGTAGGGTGGGTATTTATTTATTTATTTTACCGCATGCATTTTCTTTTCTTTTTAATTTCCTCCTTTTACCCTTCAAGACTTTTGCGCTACAAAGAGGCAACCCTGTTGACGTGACCGTTGGGCAAACAATTACGTACCAACTCCAATGATTTGATTGAGGTGAAGATTGGTTGGCCTAGACGAGCAAAAGCAGATATTAGTAAGAAGGTAAATAATTTTTTTTTCCCTTCAAATTTGATTGTCTATTTTAATTCTAAATAAATAAAAACTAATGAAAGTAGTTGATTTTATTTAAAATTACCAAATTATCTTTAATAATTAAAAGAGTTAATGGTGAAATTAAAAGTAAATGAAATGAAAATTTCTTAAATTAAATAATTTCGATGTAATCCTACAAATAAAGGAGATGAGAATTCTAGTTAAATTTTAAGACAAAAGATATGTTTGTGATACCTCCCAACTTAAGTATTTAATTAAGTGACGGATCCAGAAATTTTTCTTTGTGGGGATAAAAGTTAGTTATATAAAATTTGTAAAACATGATATTAAGATAGGAAAAGAAAAAATATATATTCCTCTAAAGTTCCATAAATACTATATTAAATATGCTCCCTATGTGTTTTTATCTTCTAAAACCTCTATAAAGATCTTTTTATTGTCAATCTCTTTAAGTTTGTCTTTCTCTATTTATGCAATCAAACAATTTGCCAACCAATCATCCCTCATTCAATTTCGCTACTTATTTTTTATGATACCAATTATAGGATCCGATGTAAATGTGAGCAAATGTTAAAACATGGAAACTTAATTCATTCTTTAAGAGAATAATAATGGAATCTTCTATATAAAAAAAATTATTTTTAACTTTTAAAATTTGATCATATACTCTTAGGGTTTACATTTTACTTTAAAGTTTTAGTAATAAAATAAATTTTTTATGAAGTAATTTTTTTTTATAGAAGTTAAGTTCTTCATCCAAATTTTAACAGTTGTCCACTGTAACTTGGGCATCTATGTCCAATATAGCATTTATATATATATATATATATATATATAGTAATGTTATGGATAGCTACAAAGCTCTAAGTTATAGAATGTACCAATTAAGTTTCTAACGATCAACTATCTTTTTTAAAAAGAAAAAAATAAATTATTTCATAATTTTTTTAGATATACTTTATAAAGTAAACCCTAAAAGGATAAACAAAACCAGTAAGGATATTTGATCAAATTTTTTTTAAAAATAGGTGACTATTAACTTTGAGTCTTTGACTGTTAGAAACTTAATTGGAGCACTCCATAATTTGAACTCCATAACATTTTAAAAAATTCTTGGCATAGATTTTTATAACTCGAAATTTTTCAAAAATTAGGGCTTGAGATATTTTCAAGATGCTATCTTACTGAGAGAGTGCATTTTCCCGGTTTGAGTTGGAGGATGTTTAGAATTTGTTTTCTTTTTTAAAAAAAATACTTGTGGTCTTCGTCTTCTTCTTCATTTCTATTTCGTTAAAATTGGGACTGCCCATCTATTAAATTAAAATTCGTTTTTTTCTTTAATGTGGGGATTTTTCCATTAATTGTTTATTTCTATGATGAAAGCTTTTTATGTGCGGATTTTTTTCGACAATGGTTGCATTGAATGATGGAAAATTGATGTGGCTCTTATATGAATTGGAGTTAATCTACCTTTTCATTTGACTAGTCACCAAAACATGAAATGCTCATTTAAATATAAAGGAGTATATAATTGCAACAGGAATTTTCATATCCTTTACTGTGTTTATACCATTCTTTTACAAAATTCTTTACCGATTCCTTCAATGTTTACTGATGATGTTGGAATCTGGTGAGGGGTAAATCGGTTTTTTGGCTGTATGGAAAACTTGTAAGACCAGAAAGTTAGAGTGAGGGTAAATCGATCTTTTGGCTGTATAAAAAACTTATAAGACAAGAAAGTTAGAATGAAATTGGGGTGATCAAAATTTCATTCCGATGCTGAAGTTAGCAAAATGTCTGATGGTTAAAAGCATTATCTTATTTGGGGGTGTTGTCCTATTTATAGACAACCATAACCATTCCATTAGTGGAGCACTAATGATATAATTCTTTGATGTGGGATTTAATGCATTTATTTTTAATTTTGTATAGTGTTAACCCAGTTTCCTTGGAGGATTATTTGCTTGTAATTGAGCAAGCTATTTATCATAAATTTGTATATTTTTGTTTAGTTTATAGAATGAGGATCAAGTTTATGTATATATTACATAAGAAGGGTAATGTAATTGTTGGTAAATTGAGGTATAAATACACCATAATATATCATTTACTTTGTTGCATCTTTGTAACTGTCCCCTAGTGCTATTAGATAATATGGAAATATAAAGGCAAGAATGATTTTGAGTCATTAACATAAAACTATATCAAAACAATGTCAGTTTTACAGATAAATTTTATTTCACAGAAACCAGAAGCTAACTTCTCGCTATCTTGTAACTGTAGCTATTTCAAATTTCAATTTATATCATTGCTATAAACATAATGGCTTCCTATTCTTAAAGGAAATAAATAACATTTATACTACAATTGTCTTGTGTTTAATGCAATTGGAACACAAATTTTATAAGTATGCATCAATTTTTATACCAAGCTATACAAAGAAATTACTTGAATGAGTCTAAAAAACATAACTTTGAGGCCCTTTTGGGCAGTGAAATCTATATATACACAGATCAAAAAAAAAAAAAAAGGGTTAAAAAAAAAAGCCTTTTAACAAACGATTGAGGCTTTTAAAGGAGTTAAAAGAACAACTGTTTCTTTTATGATTGGAGTTGCTATAACAGAATTTTCCATTTGCTCCTCTTCTTTTTGCTTTTTAATTGCCAAGCTTAGTTTTTCTTTCTAAATTCTCACTACTAGAAAAAGGCAATTTTCTGACAGATTTTTTTGACGAATTCCTATTACTGTCAAAAACTATTGATAGAATTAAAATAATATGTCGATAATATATTACGGAAGTTTGCCAGAAATTTTTTGACAAATTTCTTGACGAATTCTTTATATATTCGTCAATTTTTTTTACGGAACAAATTATACCTTCAAAGAATGATAATTAATTATTATTTTATATTTATTTAGACACAAATCTTACTTCGTCGAATATTTTTTTACGAATATAAATATTTTCGTCAACAATTTTGATGACATTCTAATATTTGTCAAAAAGTTATTGACAACTTATTTGTAAAAAAAAATTTATATTTAACAATTATTATTATCAATATAATAATTTTTTTTACAGATGCCTTACTCCCTCAAATATATTTTGACAGTCACAAATGTTTTCGTCAGTAATTTTGACAGTGCTTCTGTTAAAAGTTATTGATAACTAATCTGTCAAAAAAATTATAAGGAACAATTGTCAATAATATTATAATAAACTTTTTTATGGTCATTACTTTTAGTAAAAAAAAATTTTGACGTCTTATAGATTTGTTGTCAATAAATTTGGCTAGTAGAAAAAAAAAATTCAATAAATTAACCCTTAATAATTTTGAATTTGTTTTAATATTTGTCAAAAGTCGTTGACAACTAATTAATTAAAAAAATTAGATTTAGCAATTATTATAATAATAAAATAAAGGTTTTGACTGGCCTAACTTTAAAGAAAATAATTTTTTTTTACAAAAAAGACCTAGGATAATTTTTTTCCCAATAAATTTGATCATATTTTTATATCTGTCAAACTTTGTTGCCAACTAATCTATTAAATATATATATTAACTTATTTTTTTATAGGGTCATTAATATCCATGAAAACATTTTTGGCCATTAATAAATTTTTCTTAAATATTTTTGACGTTATACACTTAACTCGTCAAAACTATTAAATTAATGAATACATATGTTAATGTAATAAATGTTTTCACTACTAATTTTTTAAATAAAATATTAATTACAGAATATATTTTTATTACATATATTTAAACATAGTTTATTACATTTTTTACATATTTTATTAAATATATTAATTAGTATTATATATAAACATGACAACATATATAATTTTCCTATCAGTACACAATAATATTTTTTTTAAATATAAATTTATTAAAAATTTAATAAAAAATTATTCCAGAAATTTTCAAATTGGTAAATGATTAGGATAAAGTTTTGAGATTTTGTGAGTAACCCATCTTTCACTTTTACTAAACTTCTATTGCTTTGCACGCCACTTTTTTTTACTTATCCTCTCACGCAAAGCTGGATGCAGAAGTATTCTAACCGTTTGGATCAAATTCAATTTGCTTGCAAGCTCCGAACCAATGTTTTCATAATCGGACCGGTCATCGAATCGGAAAAGTTAATGGTTTACGGTTTAATGGTTGAACCGTAATCAAACCGTAATTGAACCGGTTAATTTAATAATTAAAAATATTTATTTTATAGGTTAAAATATATT
>JAWZTD010000137.1:5355274-5420282 GCA_035221335.1 Echites panduratus | reverse complement strand
TGCAAAATCAGTCTTTCCATCGAATAATGGAACACCAGCACTTTTGATATCAAAATCCATAAAGACTGATAATTTAAAAAAACTTACCGTTGCTGAAAAAATTCTGCTACAGTAACCGAATCTTTGTTACAGTGTTTTAAGCTTCTGCTACTGTTATTTTTTTAAATTACAGTGTTTTAACCAAATCACAGTTATTCTCGCTACAGTGAATCTGCTACTGTGAAGGGATGTGTCGGCAGCTTACTACAGTAATTCACTGTAATTATAACCATGTAGCACTTTCAAAAAACCAGCACAAATTGCCTCCCTATCGGCCAACTTCTCCACCCTTTTTTTTTTTTTTTTTTTCAGCCGCCAATACCTTTGTTTTTTTTTTTTTTTTTTTTCTTTCTCCTTAGCGCCCACTTCCTTCGTACTATTATTATTTTTTTCTTTCTAACAAACACTATTATTATTTTTTTCTTTCTTAACAAATAAAACCTTGAACTCTGATACCACTTATTGGGTTTAATAAAACCCACCAACTCAAAAGTAGATAAACAAAAATAATAGAAGAAGGATAAAAGAAAGAAAAGAAAAAAAAAATCACAACAAAAATAATAGAAGAAGGATAAAAGAAAGAAAAGAAAAAAAAATCACATAATATTTAACGTGGTTCGGTCTCTCAACTAGACCTACATCCACGACCCCTCAATAAGAGAGGGAAAAACACACTAATAATTTTTGAATGGAAAAATTACAAACCCTCTCAAATAATCTAGCTTTCTAAGCTTACAACTCTCAAAACTCAAAATACTAAACAACTCACTTGATGATTTATTACAAAAGATTTAACCTTCTTTTATAGATGGCCAAACCCCTCAATTTCTCTCAACTTTTGATGTGGGATTTTGAAAACCCGGCACTCGAATTTTGAAGAAAGGAATAAAAGGAGAATTTATCAATTTGGTCCTACAAAAGTTTTAAATTCTTAACCATTCCTGTAATAATTATATATTTCATTTAAGCCATTCAAATTTCACTTTTGTTACGATAAAGGCATCCTCAAAGGGGGTGCATAAAGTTGACTGCGATTTTATGAGTAGAGAGAGAGAAAGGGCGCATAAAGTTGAAGGAAGGAATGTGATTAGCGAGAGAGAAAGGGTGCATTGGTGCTTATTTATGCTTCCATGCTTAATTGAATTTGATCGCTCGAAACTCACGTAATTTTGTACACACAATAATTTTTTAATAATTTTCTCTCTTTTTTTATAAGATTACAAAAAAAATAACCGCTTGCATCTTAAACATTCGCTATGGAAATGATTATTTTAGCAATGAAATACTTCAAGACTTGTTTTGGTCTTGTTTTTTGCTCCAATGAGTAGTTTATATTTTTGTTTTTACTCAATAAATACAAGATAGAGATATTGTTACTTTTTATGTGTATCTCATTTCTCTAATTCTTCTTAAGCAATAAATGGGTTCACATTTTAATAGAGATTTTTCTCCAATTCACATGATCTCAAAAATTCTCAAGATCCAAACTTCCAACAACAATTTACAATATGATACACCACTACCACTTCAATTAAAAAATGATTTCATAATTTTTTTTTGTATAATAAAATAAGCTTTATACTATTAATTTAGAATATTTAGTTTTTTCATGATGCACAAAATTAAAGTAAATATAGAATTTTAAAAAATATATTAAACGAATTCGTAGATAAATTGACAAACAAGTTCACAAGATGGAGCCTACTTAAAATGATGTACGTGAGACTCCCATTTAGGCACCTCTCCATTGGAGGTGTCCAAAGGAAACTCTCACTTTTGTTCAAGTCATGAAATTATACTTTTATTTATTTATTTTTGTTAAATTTTCAAATTTTACTTTGCTTTTCTCATAATAGGAAAATTTTTAAGTAAATTTAATTTTAATAGATCATATATTAAGAAGTTATATTATATGTAATAAAAAAATGTTATATGATACATTAATACACTCCACATTATTAATTTATTCTTAATTTTATGATTACTTTTATTATAAAAATTATTAATGAAATTGAACAAGGTAAAGCATGTAAGAATATATATAATAAATGTTTTAGTAAATTTATAAAGAGATGAATATTTGTATAAAAAATTTTCAGCAAAAAGAAAAAAAATAATTTTTTTATAAAATAATTCTTAAATCGTGACAAGTAAAAAATATAGAAAGTAATATCTTGAAATTTTAGATAAAGACTTATAAAAAGACATACCTATTTTCAATGTCTTTATTTTTAGTTATAAGCATATAAACTTTTATATCTTCTTTTTTTTTTCAAAAAAAACATATTTTGAGTTTAAATTTAATTTAAACTATCGATAAACCTACTAAAATTAATAACTTTTGGAGAGGTCAAAAGGCAAAAAGGAGAAAAGAAAAGTTTTGGATAGATATTTTTGACAAAATCACCTGTTTGTCCTATAACTTTTATTTTTTGACCTTATAGGTTCAATTTATTTATTTATTTGTCATTGGGAATCCTCTAGCTTTTTATAGGAAGATCATCTAGGTCCTTTTCATTAAAAAAGTACATTTTTCAGTCATTTTTCCCTGAAAATTTATTTTATTTTAAAATATTGGAGGTATTTTACTATTTAAGAACATTTTTTAAGGCAAAATTCCTTTAGTGCTACAACAATTTTTTCTTGGTCATGTAGGTTCAAATCTTTTTTTTTTTTTACCATAGGGGTTTCTTTAACTTTTTACGGGTTACCTTCTAGGTGCTTTTCACCAGAAAAGTACATTTTTTGGACATTTTTGTCAAAAAATTATTTTACTCTAAAATATCGGGGGGCATTTTCGATGTTTTACTATTCACCAAATCTTTTTATATAAAAATAAAATCCCTGGTTGTCAACCATTGCATCTTCTTCACTTTTCTCAGACTATTGTTTACAGATTGAAATTATCAAGTAGAATTTATGAAGTAAAGGAAAGAAGAGATGGGTAAGAGGAAGTTCAGGCCAAGCCACCCCCCAAGAAAATAATATATTCTTCTAAACAAAGGTAAAGTTGGGATGACAGGCAATGCTAGCAGAAGGCAGTTGAGGAATTTTCAATGTAGGGATTATTGGCAACTTAGCCACTTGCAGAAATGGATTTCCAATGTAGGGATTGTTGGCATTGGTAACTCAAGCACTTGCAGAGATGGTATTATCTGAGGCAAATTCACAGTAGGAATCTCCAACATGGGCAACATTGGATTTGGAATCACAAGGTCAATAACCGTAGATAAATCTGAATCTAGAAACCCCACTTTAGAATAGGAGGAAATTCAAAGTTGTGAAACTGTTGTGACTAAGGAAAGCCATTTCTCTCTCTCTCTCTCTCTCATTTCGATGATTGTTTTAGAAATAGGAAGAATATGGAATAGTTGAGAATAAGAGATTTTATATTCAAAAAATGTTGATGAACAGTAAAAACACACAAAATGCCCTTGATATTTTAAAGTAAAACTATTCTTTTGGTAATTGTAAAAAATTTATTTTTTGGTTGAAAAGGATCTAAAAGGTCCCCAAAAAAAGTTAAAGGAGCTCTAATAAGAAAAAAAAATTGAACCGATCAAAAAATAATTGTTGTAAGACTAAATAAGGGATTTTTCCATAAAAAAATGTTGTGAACAATAAAAATACCAAAAATGCTATCGATATTTTAAAATGAAATCATTTTTCATGTAAAAATGATCAGAAAATGTACTTTTTAAGTGAAAAGGACCTAGACGATCCCCCATAAAAGTTAAAGGATCCCATTGACAAAAACAAAAAAAAAATTTTTAAACCTGCATGGCTAGGAAATAAAAATTATAGGATTTAATAGGCAATTTTGCCGAGCTCCTTCTATTAAAATATTTTGTAGTTTGGCTTCAATGCTTTTTGCAAAAACATGTGGCAACTTGACACTAATCAAGATTGATTTGCATGTTGCGGGAGAAAGAACAGTTCTTCCTTTTCTCTTTTTCCTTTTTCTCAGTTCGAAAAAAAAAAAAAAAAACCCATTTGTCCACTTCCCTTGCGCCAAGGAACTTCTTGAAGAACAAATGACAATCTCTAGAATTTTTTTTCCCTTTAAAAGATTTTTCTTCTGCCTCGTTACAATAATATGCATTCATAATTTGAAATTATTGAATTTAGAAAAAAAAAACCTTTAATAGTTTGATACAAAATTTAGATTATATGAGTCATGGTTTTTCAACATTCAGCCAAAAAAATTGTTTTGAAGTTCTTTGATTGAGTAATGCCTGTGGTTAAACTGAGAGGAAAATACAAATTATCCCTAGCAAATTCTTAAACGTGTCATTTGCATACCTTACAATGGAATACATGCTTTACAAAAAGAAATTAGAGAGTATAAAAGCTACTAAATGAGTTTCAATTTATTTTTAACAGTAAAATGAAAAAGAAAAAAAATACTTCAGATCCATCAAAAGCATGTGATTTACAAGATCCAGCAATTACGATCAGCAGTCTCTGCTGCGTCCAACCATGTCTGATGAAGGTGAACCCAGGTAAGCCCTTCTGCAGCATTCACATCCTGAAAGCCAAATATAGTAAGTAACAATCGAATGAAGGATAATCTCAAAATTTCACCCATCAAGAAATTTTTACCTTTGAACTCAACAATGCTGTGGTAAAGCAACCACTCTGTTCTTTGTTTCCTGCAATTCAATAAAAAGTTAGCACACTGTATATACATAAAGAAAAAGAAAACCCTTTAGGATAGAGATCTTCCTACTTACACCACACTAGTAAGTTTCAACGCGTTTACATAATCATAAGCCAATCGAGAGGTAAAAAGATACTATTTTCCGAAATGCTATTCACTTGGATGCAAACAAGTGAACATATACATGAAAGCACAGAACGATATCAATACTGAAATGAACCTATTCTCAACCATGATCAGTTCATAGTCGAGTTGGTTGAAACCCATAAGATTTTACCAAATTATGTAACTACTGTGCATAAATCATGCTGAACTTGTGATTGCTTATCAATTGGAATTTTTACATTTTCACAAGAGATCAGAAGCAATGAAAAGACTCCATCAACCCAAATTTTGATCTAGGACAAAGCAAAAAAATTTTCCTCGAAGATATATAAATGCCCAACTGGAATTGGACATTTCCTTGAAGAAATATAAATGTGTCAATGCCCAGGTCTTTGTTTTCCCTGGTTCCCATTCTCATTTACCATAAATAAGAGGGGACAGCAAACACAGAGAAAATTAAAAAGAAATAACTTATTCCCACAGTTCTGAAATAGTCAGGAAGAAATGCTTCATATATTATCATATTATTAACTTTGCAGTTGTCTCTTTTTGTTAAATCAGTAACAATAAAAGGAGAAACAAACAATTTCAAATGTTAAGTAACCGTACCATAGAGTTCCCACTTCTTGAACTTCACTAACCATAGGTCTGAACCAACCTGTCTTGGTAAGACCTGATCTACCCAGACCTTATACTCTTTCCCCTTTTTGTCCCCATAGCATTTTCGCAACTCTTCTATACAGTCATGAAAAGACTTCTCAAATCCAGCTGGGTGAACAATCATGCCGCTTGGACACTGAATGAGAAAAACAGCAAATAATAACTTGTTTAAAATGAAGAAGTCAAGAAAATTAGCCAAAATAAGTCAGAAGGAAGAGGCAGATCAAATTTTAACATATACGGCTGTAAGCCATTCAGTCAAATTTATATGATCTTCAGTCTTTGAGAACTTATATGGATGGCGTGACAATAAAATTGAAAAACAGTATCCTCTAATATGCTTATCTAGCAGACGCAAGACTTTAAAAATGTTAGTACAAAAGATCAACTTCTATGAACTGGACAAACAATCTCTTATAAAAATACAGTAGGAAAATGCATCTTATCTCCTTGAGGCCCAAAATGGATAAAATATATGTTCCCAATTTCCAACTTGAATACTACTTTAAATTTACTATCATGAAAGAAATATTAGCATGAGATGGCAACACAATGAATGCATGCTTTCTCCAAACAACAAAACAGATGCAGTAATGAAGACTTTGGAACATACAGAAGCCAATTTCAGGTGTCCGAGGAAAAGCTCAGATTTGTCAATTTCTGCACGCCTCCATTTCTCCAAAAATAAATAAATCCTCACTACTTCAAAAGCAGGATCAAAGGTCTCCGAAACATCTGTGAAAGTCCCCATATCTCTTGGAGATATATTTGGACCAAGATTAAAATGGCCAATGGCTTGAATTATACCCGCTGCACACCTCTCTGTCGCATGGATGATTTTAGGATTATCCTTTGCATTGGCAGCATGCCACTGCAGCAACTCTTCCTGAGCATTACTGACCTGCAGAAGAAACACATTTTTATGACTGCTTTGAAATATGAAGGTAAAACTCCATATGATGCGATAATCAAATAACTACAGAAATACCTACCATGACCCCGTGAACTTCCGCGATGCTGAACAGTTCAGCATCATTTCCAGAGTCTCCACAAACAAGGGTGTTTTTAGGTGCTTTACCCTCTCCCTTAAATTTTTTAAGCAAATAAGCAAGTGCCTGCCCTTTTCCAGCACCTTGTGGCAATATGTCCAAGTCCACCCCTCCACTGTAAATAATTTTAACATCCAACTGACCAATCATAAGAAAAAGTTATAAATAAGAGAAGATGTAGCTTACTCTTGCTAAACATGTCAGACAATGCTCTAAAGATGGACATGATCCCCACAGAAGTAAAAAATTTACATACCCCGCGTTCTGCAAGCCGTGTGGCAAGAGTTTTTGTTATAGCTTGAGCTTTGTCTTTTGAAATGTTAAAGCTAACCTTATGTGGTCTTTGCTCAGTTTCTGACTGCATGCAAAAAAGAAAAATATTATATGATGATTTCAATTTAAGGAGTAAACCAAGTTGTCAATTGACTGGTTACATTCAATCTTATACAGATGAGTACCCTGATTAAGGAAAAACAATTAACAGACGCTGAATTTGAAACTATACCTGAAGTTTAAGCTCGGGAAGCTTTCTTGTCTCTTCTGTGACTATCTTTTTGTCCCATTTCTTGTTTAGGATTTCAACCCAACCATCATCAGGCACCATTGAATTACCATAAGTTATTTCAGTTCCAACAGACATTATGGTAATATCTGGAGTTAGCATAGGTTTCTCTTTCCTCAATTCTTTGTACAATGTAGGCGACCTCCCAGTTGAGAATACCAGCAAAGAATTCTCTCGATATTTGGCTTCCCACAGAGCATTAAACCGAAGCAGAGAAGTATTCTCAGCATCACCGTGATCAACCTGCAAAGGAATAACCTCATGTAACATCCTATCACGTATCATCATAGAAAATGAAACTAATAACAACAACCGTACCATTGTGTTGTCAAGATCAGAGACTATCATGAGACGTGCAGCACTATTAAGTCGATCCATGATTCTTATAGTGTCACTGTCTTTCTGGAAAAAAAAATGGAGAAACCTCGAGAAGGGTTAACATTATGTAAAGATTTTGATTCTGAGGAATCCATAAAAGAGATTTAATAACTCTTTCCATGGCAATCAAATAAAACGACATCAAATAGAATCACATCAGGAAGCAAAAGCAGAAACAGTTTCAGAAGCCAGAATGGATTAGACTGATGAAAATAACTCAATGTCAAAACTTTGTGCACTGATAAAGCCAGAGATTATTTATAGAGTCAAACATTTACCAAAATCCTTCTGTTTTCCCCAATTTCAACATAAATAAACAACCTTCCATAACCATAATAATACCTAACTTAACCTACAGAACAATGAAAAATCATCTAGAACTTAACCTACAGAACAATGAAAAATCATCTAGAAGCAATCTCTAAACCGTCAAAATAAAATACACAAACGAGCGCTTTCAACCTACGTGTGCTAATTCTACTATTCATCTTTCACCATTCCATTCCATTCCGGAATCCATTAGATCGTCAATAACCTAATTCCAAAAATCATGCCATTTCATTCCACGAATGATTAATTACACATCACAACACAATCAGATCGTCTGCAAATACAATCAATTTAACAAAATTAATCTAAAAATAACAGAGTGACAGTGAAGGAACCTGAAAGAGAGTTTGGGACGAGGAGCTTGAGTGGGTAGTGGCAGCAAAACAAGAGAGGGTAGGCACAGAAACTGATGAAAATGAAAATTCAGATAGAGGAGGAAGAGCGAATGATGGCCTTATAAATACTCTACGATTGTTGTTGATAATTGGAACTGGAATTCGAATTGGGATTGTTTGTTTACTTAGCATTGGATCCAAATTCTTTGGCGCTTCTTTTGTGATCTCCAAGTTATACTTGTGCTACGATTTTTCAATTATTGTAAAAGAAAATTGGTTATTTTTTTGCTGTGGTTTGATTGGTTAGAATGGTAGGTGTCAGAATCTAAGCCGTCCACGTGCAGACTTCATTAAAGGACATCATCTATTCTGCCAGATTATTATGGATGGTGTTGGCCTAAAGCTGGGAGTAATAGGTAAGGAAAAAGTATATCAGCAGCATATTCTTTCGCAAAAATATCTTTACATTCGTATTTAACATTTTAATTGGAATTTTTACTCTTTTAAAATAATAAAATGAATTGTTTATTTAAATTTTTTTTTTTTATGACAAATGGTTAAATTTTCTGTTGCGGGTTTTTTTTTTTTTTTTTATTATGTAAGTTCTTGGACTATTTTTGAACTATACAAAAGGTTCTTTTGGCAAGTCAATTCAATATGGATTGGTACATATACTGTTAAATAATAAAAAAAAAAGTAAAATTCTTTTCCATTGCCAGCCCATTAGCTGAATCTAGATACCAATTTATCCTTTTCAGAGTTAAATGTAGACATTTTTATTTTAAATCATTTAAAATTGAAAGTCCTATTTCTATTATTAGTAAAAACTTTATAAAGAAATTGATGTCGTTATGTACATCATGAATTAAATTAAATTCTTTTAATATTCTCTTTGCCCGGAATTGAATATTATTTATATCCAATTTTTATAATGTTTCTACTACTAATTACGAGGAAGATGAATTGGTAACTTTGTGAAAATTAAAAGCAGTCCATAATTTTTTATCAAAATAAGATATTCAATTCAGACAGAGATATTAAAATTTTACCAAAATTAAAAAAAGACGTTCAACATAGGATGGAGAGAGCATTGGTGCATATTATACACAATTACATTTTTATTATTATATTAATATTTAATTGCAACTTGTAAATACAAAAATAATATTTAATTATAAGTTGAGAAAAAGATAATTCTAAATTACTTCCTTTCCTCAATTTCCTCCATAATTACATTATTATAAATATTCAAACCTAAATTATTTCTTAGGTACGCTTATCTCTCTACAAACTTTCTATCTCTAACCATTACAACTATCTTACTAACTTGATTGTTGAAGAGCCTTTGAGGAGATATTCCTCTTTGACTTGTGTGTAGGTACTCGAAGGCAGATTCTTGATCTTGATCCCTCAGTTATCAAACCTTTTTTACCAGCTATATCATATTGGCTCCCATCATGCTCAGGCACCTCTCTCAAACATGAAAACCAGATAATCTGCTATTCCTTCTTCTTCTTCTAAACCAATGGCATATGTGCCACCAGTTGATCCGAATACTCTTGCTGCTGTTGATCTGAATATTCTTCAGAACACTGATCAACCCATCGTATCTGGACAATATATACCATTGGATCCCTCTCAGAGGACTACATCTCATACGCCCTCCGTATCTGGACAAGAAAGGTATAAAGCTATTAAGATTTCTCAGTGAGTAACTCCTCTTGTTGTCCTTGATGCTGAAAAGGTTGAGCTGGCTCTAGAGCAATATGAAACTTTTCAAGCCTATCTGATCTCTCAAAAGATAATTCCACAACCTGCAACAGTGTAAGATTGTGTGGGATCTTCTGGTCATGAATATTTTGTAAAGGATGAGATAGATGATGAAGTGGAGTACAAGCCACTTTTCACTCCATTACCACTCGTGTTACCTGGGACTATTCCTCCATATAATCCCCTATCCTTGCCTTCCATGGAACCGTACTATCCTTAGTACCTGTATTATCAACATCTTGGATATCCACAACAGCCAATGAATATCCCTTCGGTTGGACATATTCCTTCTCCTACTCCTCAATTGGAGGATAAGCTAACAAGTCAGAAGAGCAAGTAGCTGTTATGATGCCAAAATTAAAATTGGTACTAGCTCTGCTTCTTAATGAATTTGCCCCATTACAGCCACAGCTCCGTCATGGCAAAGTCCCGAGGGATTTCAAAATGCCATCTTTTGAAAAATTTGATGGCTCAATTGATCCCGGTAGACATTTAACAAAGTTCAATGCTTTATTAAATTTCTATTATCCTGATGATGTTTTATATTGTAGAGCATTTTCAATCACTCTAACTGGTCAGGCTTTGGATTGGTATTCTAACTTACCAGACAATTGCATTAATTCATATGCTAAGTTGAAGGCGTTATTCATTAATCAATTTACTAAAAGTTCACCTCAAATAAAGCCACAATCACATTTACTCAGCATTCGTCAAAGGAAAGAAGAAACTTTGAATGACTATTGGAACCGGTTCAATGCTAAAGCCCGAACAATCTCTAATTGCTTAGAACCAGTCTATATTAAATCATTTGGTTAAAGATCAGTAAGCAATCTGAAAAATTATATGATGATCCACCAACAACCAGTGCTGAGCTTTTGCATAGAGTATGCTAATTGATTCGAGTGGAGCACTAAGAGGGTGATTTGGCATAAAGAAATGCAAGAATTTGCAAAAAGATACACAAAAAATCAAACTGGGAAAAAACAGAAGTTATCCCATCATTCGAACAATTCCTCTAGTTTTCAGAAATATTTAATTCTAGACCAAATGTTTCTGGATCAGGACAACCACCCAAAACTGATCATCTTCCAAGATCAACAACTAAGGAAAGACCACTAGTTTATCCTCCGAAGAGCTCAAATGATTGAATGCCCCTCAAAAGGGAAGGCAAAATAATCCTCAATGAGGTTAGAACAGAGGATTTCGAAACAAATGAAAATTTTATTTCTTTGAACACCCCGAGGACTATGATCTTGTTGTAGGTGGAAATTTTTGACTTTTGTACCCTCCCAAGAAAATCCGAATTCAAGTCAAGACAAAGAATCAGGATCAGTATTGTATGTTTCATAAAGATATGGAGCATTATACTGATGAGTGTTTCCATCTGAATTGAAAATGTTATTCAGCAAGAAAAACTTCAGCAATATGTTAATCATGTTCAAGCACCCATTCAGCCACCTGCACATGACCAAGCTCCAGCTCCGAGAGTAATTGACATGATTTCTAAGGTACACTCTCCATTCTCTTCACGCATTGGAGAGAAACAGAAATTGAATTGTTCGGTGGTAGTGAATGATGATATTCCTTTGGTCATTTCAATGACAATTCAAGAATGTTTGGTGAAAAGGATTTTGATAGACACTGGCAGTTATGCTAATATCATATATTAAGAAGCTTTCTCTAAAATGGGAATTTCTGATTCTCTGATTAAATCTAACAGAATTCATTAGGTTGGTTTTCATTAGAAACAACTTTGGCTTTAATCATTGTTAATTTAAAGGTTCACTGGGCACCAAACCAGCCCTTGGTGCAGCCTGAATTGTTGTTGTTAACTTACCATCAGCCTATAATGTTATTTGTAGTCGTCCAAGCCTCAACCAGATGGGGGGATAGATTAACATCTTTCAAAACATCTTGATGGTGCCCGTATGAAACAAATTTTATACCATTAAATGGGATGTTCAGGTTGCACACACATGTTATCAGACAATCATTTCTAACGCTAAGTCTGCTGTAATTATGCCTAAGTCGTATGAAGAAGAAAGGGAGGAAATGGTTGAGCCAGCCACTGAATTGGAAGAATTTCAAATACATACTGCTCATCTTGAAAGAAAAGTAATTGTTGGAAAAACATTGCCTGTTAAATTGAAGCATCAATTACTTAATCTTTTGGCCAAATATCATAATGTGTTTGCTTGGTCCACAATTTAGATTGGTTCCATTCCCCGAACCTTCATTGAACACCGACTGGAAGTTCCTGATTCTGCTATCTCAGTGGTGCAAAAAAGAAGATTTTTTTGACCAGAAAAAAAAGAAGCAATCAAGGCTGAGACGAAATATTTGCTTCATGCTGGGATAATCAGGCATGTTCAGTCCCTTCATGGTTATCAAACCCAGTTGCTGTCTCGAAGCTTGATGGCTCTTGGCGAATGTGTATTGATTTCACTTCTTTAAACAAGGCAATACCCTAGAAGCCATTTTCTATGCCAAAAATTGATCAATTGGTAGATGTCACTTCTGGATTTTTCCTTTTATGTTTTTTAGATGCTCATCAGAGTTATCACCAAATCCAGATCACCTTAGATGATGAAGAAAAAAGGTCCTTTGTCACCCTGCATGGTCTTTTTTTTGTTACAAACATCTGTTTTTTGGATTAAAGAATGATGGGGTAGATTTTCAAGAAATGGTGAATATAATGTTTATTGAACAATTGGGGCGAAATGTTTAAGCATATGTAGATGATATTTTAATTAAGTCCAAAACTTATGAGGACATTTTTGCTGATTTGGAAGAATCATTTAAGATAATGATGCAGTATGGGTTAAAGTTGAATCCTAGGAAATGTTCATTTGGAGTTGAAGCAGGAAAATTTTTTTGATTCATGGTGTCCAAAAGGGGAATCGAAGTTAATCCAAAGAAGATTAAAGCTTTGATGGACATGCAACCACCAAAAACTGTAAAAGAAGTTCAAAGATTAACTAGTAGAATTACTGCCTTGAACCGATTCCTTTCTAAATCTGGAGAGAAATGCTTTCGTTTTTATAAGGTAATTCATAATCCTAAAAAGTTCGATTAGAATCATGAATGTGATGGTGCATTTGAAAAATAAAAAAAATATTTGGGGTCTCCATCCATTTTGGTATCACCTCTTATTGGAGAAAAATTATACTTGTATGTGTCCTTCTCACCAATGACTTTTGAGTTTAGTACTTTGTGCTTCTTGTGAATCGGGTTTAAAACCAATCTAGTACATTAGCCATGTGCTACTAGGACCAGAGACCAGTTACTTTACTTTGGAAAAACATGTCTTGGCATTAATACTTTTTGCCCCAAAGTTAAAGCCATATTTTCAAGCTCACACTATTCATGTGTTAACTAATGCTCTTATCAAGCAAATTTTACATAAACCTGATATTGCTTGACTGTTGATGAAATGGGCAATTGAACTTTCAGAGTTTGATATCATTTATATGCCTAGAAAGGCAATAAAAGGTCAAGTATTTTCTGATCTTGTATTGAAATGCACTGTTTCTCGAATCATTCATTATAAACCAACTGATGAATTTGAACTAATTACTTTATACACTGATGGTTCAACTGAAGGAGCAGGATTTGTGTTGATAAATCCATAAGGGACTAGGCTTACATATGCTTTGGAGTAAGAATTCCAAATCAGTAATAATGATTCTGAATATGAAATTTTGTTTGGCAGGGCTAAGGGTTGCTGAAAGCCATCACATTTCAAACCGTCTTGCTAGGACAGATTCTCAATTGTTATATGGACATATTAATGGCTAAAATAAAGCAAAAGAAGAAATATGACAAAGTACTTAGCAGAAACCAATAAACTTGTGGCCCAATTCAAACAATTGAGGGTGAAACATATATCCTGAAAAGACAATGTTGAGGCTGATTTTTTGTCCAAAAAAAAGAAATTAGCAGTCATTGATGGGACATGAATTGAATCACAAAAAGCAAAGTCAATCCTTGCTATTGAGACTTTGAAAATCAATATTCTTGATTCACGGATGACAGCTGCATTGAAATATATATCTCTAAAGGTATATCATACATAAAATCTTCTATTTTTTTTTATAACAAAAAATTATAATATTTGTCATTCCAATTAAAGGAATCTTGCTCAAAGACTTTGAAGAAGCCCGAAAGGTTAAGACAACATCTTCTAGATATGTTATCATGAATGATCAAATATATAGGAGAGCTTAATCATGGCCTTTACTCAAATGTGTTACCAATGAAGAAGGTAATTACATTTTGAAAGATATACATGAAGGTATATGTCGATATATTGGATCTTGATCTCTAACCCAAAAGGTAAATCATAAACTATAATTTCATGTTGATTATAGTTATTATTCAATATATTATTAATTATTTTGTCTTTAAAAGGTAATAAGAACATGTTATTTTTGGCCTTCTATTGAAGAAGATTCAGTGACACTTGCTCGATTTTGCAAGAAGTGACAAATTCATGATAATATTCATTATCTACCACAGACTGAGCTACGATCTCTAAGTACTCCAATTCCATTTTATCAATGGGGCATAGATATTTTAGGTAAAATATTTAAAAAATTCCATATATAAGTTTTAACTTTCATGATTTAAATACATTTTCCTCTTTAGGACCTTTCCCAAAGGCTTCTGGAAGAAGACAATTCTTGATAGTTGCTATTGACTACTTTAACAAATGGATTGAAGCAAAATCACTAGAGACTATTTCAGTCCGAAAGGTAAAAGTGTTTTTCTAGGAAGATGTAATTACTTGATTTGGAATACCTCAAATCTTAATTACAGATAATGGGAAACAATTTGAGGCTAAAGAATTCCAAGATTTTTGTGAAGGAATGAAGATAGATCACAGATTCACATCTGTGGGTCATTCGCAAACAAATGGACTGACAGAAATTGCAAACAGAATTATTTTGCAAGGATTGAAGAAAAGATTGGATTCCATAAAGGGAAAATGGGTAGATAAATTGCTAAGTGTTCTTTGGTCTTATAGAACGACACCCAATTCCCTAACCAAAGAATCACCTTTTAATCTTTGTTTTGGGACAGATGTATTGCTTCCCGTTGAAGTAGGCAATTCATCTACCAGAATTGATTTGTTTAACAAGGAATGGAATGATCAAAAACTTGTTGAAAATCTTGTCCTTCTGGAAGAAGCAAGAAGAAAAGTTGTTGAACGAGAAGTTATATACAAAAGAAAACTGGCCAAGTTTTACAACGCAAAGGTTGCAAAACCATTCTTGAAGCAAGGAGATTTGGTTTTGCTCAAAAATGAAGTTAATAGGCAAGAAGCATCTTGAAAGCTTGATCCAACTTGGGAAGGTCCTTATATAATAGCTAATTATAATAAGAATGGTAGTTTTAGACTGAAAGACATGGATGACAATGACATTTTCCCGAACATGGAATGCAATGAATTTGTGAAAGTTTTATCCTTAGTGGAATTTTCTTGTAAAAATTCATTGTATAAACATACATTTCATTAATAAAATGATATTGTTATGTGAAATATTTCATTATTTCTCATATTTAGTTATTTTTTATATTTTAGCAAGATTATATTGTTAAGGACAGAAATAAAAATCAAAAGTGTAATGAAAAGAAAATATTCATTGAATCATTCAAATCACCAAGAAACACAAAAGTTTAAAAATTACAAGTTAGGAACAGAATATTTTTAAGGATTTGGTTGTTGTGGTGGATCAGGATGAGAATCTTTAGGAACAGAATTGCTAGGGATAGTTGCTTGTCAAGCTACATCCTAGCCTAAAAGAATTTAATCCTTTGGGATATTTGGCATTGGACTGAATGTTGGAGCCGTGAATGTATTGATCATATCATTCAAAACTCCTTCAGAATGTGTTGTTTCAGGAGAGTCTTATGCTTTGCATATTTCTTCTAAATTGAAATCAGCTTCCCATGGCATTGGATAATGGTTTTGATCCTTAGCAAACTCCTTTACTGCACCCGATAGCTCAAATCCCAGATGAACCTCTTCCACTTGCTTTAATACATTGTTAATCAATTCCCAAATAAACCCTTTAGCCAATTTCTCCCATATATTCACAAATTTATCAGATGGGAAAAAGCCAGTGATGATTGGGTTCTCTACACTTTCTAGCAATTTTCCAGTCTCATCTTCATACCGCAACAAATTCTTCTTTGCTATCAATTCCCACTTATTGCATTCACCCCTTAGTTTGATATTTTCGTTTGACAACTGGTGGATATCTAATTGTAATTTATTGATGGTGGAATTGAAATCAGCTTAATTTTTATCCAATTCTTTGTGCAGAGTCTTGAAAAGATTAACTTGCTTAGATTGTTCAGCAAGGCTTTTTCCAATTCCTGAATTTAATTCTGCCAGAAGGGTATCGATCTTTTTCTTCCCATCCTTCATCACATTTACTTTTTTCTCAAAATCTTCAACAACCTAAATCATCTATTGGTTTGCAGCAATAGTTTGAACAAGGAAAATAATACATATTCTATAAATACTTTTAAAAAAAAATCAGGTTATTCACAAAAAGTAAATAAATAAAATATACATACCAGAATGTTTCTTAACACAAATGCTCTTTTTAGTTGCTCGAGGGTCATGTCATAATGGTGATTGACATCCCTATAGGACAAACAACAGTCAAGCCACACTGTAGCCAAATCAGCATCATTGTTGACCCAATCCTTCTTTAGTAACCCCCAGTTGGGGACAAATTCCTCATCATCGACATTGGTGATTTCTTTATTCTTAGCTTTTAATTTCTTGCCAAGTTCATTTGCTAAAGCCTTCTCTACTTTTCTTTTCAAACCTCGATCACCTGGTCCCTGAATGGTAATTCCTTTCTGCTTTAGAACAGTAGGGATCAGTGCCTTTTGTGGGACAGCATCAGGAGCAGTAGACTTCTTAGCTTGAGGAAGAGGTACTGAAGGTTTTGGAATTGTAAGGATAGTAAAAGGACCTCCTGGTCTTTCTATCCTAAGGCCCTTTGGCTTCTCAACATTTTAACTGAAAAAATAGAATAAATTCACAATTCTTTCAGATAAAACACAAGTAAAAACATAAATGAAATAAAGGTTTACCTGCAGTTTTCTTTTACACCATTTTTCCCTTCTTCTTAATAGTGTTTGCAACAAACTGTTTGACATATTCAAAGTATGAAAAATTAAGTTAGTTAATGTATGATCGGGAAAGAAAAAATATTCAAAGTATGAAAAATTAAAACTACATACTTAGTTTGACATATTCAAATTCATGCATGCCAAAGATTCCTCAATACCCAAGCAAGTTAACATTCCAACTTTCACTGCCCTTCAACTCCCATTCAAAAGTGGCACCAACTTAGCATACTCCCTTTCCAAAAATTAAAAGCTTGTGGGGGGTTTATTGTTCAGGGATTTTCTATAGTTCCAAGGGTATAGAATTTCAAACAAGTTGGAATGACAAATGTAAACATATTCGATTTTCCAATCACGAATAGAGCTTGGTCCCTTGTACACGTTTGTATGATTAGCTCTTTTCTGAATATAGAAAAATCTCACCCCTTCGGTAGTCTTCATAATTTGCAAGACACTGAAGATTTGTGCCCCAATTCCAGATTGCAAGGAATCCCGCAAGCTCTACACATTAAGATAAAGGCAACGGTACTTCTAATAAAGTTTGGATTCAATTGTCCAAGTTGAATCCTAAAAAACTTCAAAATATCTAAGAAAAAATTATGAAAATGTAACCTTAAATCAGGTCTAAAGTGAGCAAAAAATACTATTACATAACCAGAAGGTGGTTTATTTTTTCTACCCGCACTTCCTTGGTACAATATTTCACAATCTTCGGGGATTCCAAATTCAACTCGAAAAGAACTCATCTCACTAATTGTACTTCTAGTAATTAAATATTGGGGATTCTGTCTCTATTTTTCTCATTGCAGCCAGGTGCTGAACTATCTCTACAACCTTTAACATACAATTGCAATTGCCTTCGGTTGTCTGAATCTATCCTCTTATCATCCTCATTACAAATAGGAAAATCAACTACCTGAATCCCACATACATACCTAATACTAGGGTATTTGCAATCTCGATGATTGGAAGGAGTAACTTCATCAATTCTTTTTACTTCTTTCTGGACATCAACTATATCTTCTTCCTGAATCATATTTATAACGACAGCAAAGCTACTACCAACTTCACAATCCACACCATCATCAAAAGACCCCGGATTTCACTATCCGTCGATTCACTTGAAGAAGAAGTCTACAAAGATCTAGCAGATATCTTAAACACTTTTCAAAAAAACAAAAGTTGATTCTTGAGGATCAAAATACCTGCATTAAAAGACATGATTAGAACTTTTCAAATCTTCAAAAAGGCAAAAGGTTGAATTTTTACCAATAAATCTGCAAAATCTGCAAAGAAAAAACAGATTTTCAGAAACAGCAACAAAAACAAAGAACTTTGACTATGAATTCTTGCTCAAAAACAAACTAAACACTTGAAGAAGCGAACAAGAGTTTTTTTTCTCTCGGATGCTTTTTGCTGCAAGTATAACTGCAAGAGATTGTAAAAAATGAATTTTTTAGAGTTCATTTTATATCTCACAATTATTATCAAAAAGCTGGAATCAGTACTAGCTTAATGATAATTTATTTTGATAGAGAATCAACAACTATAAATAACTAACACAGCTGTCTTTTTAGAAAAACTAAAAAGACAATATTTAATGCCAAAATTTTTGGTTTGTCATTTTCAAAATAATAAACTAAAAGTTTAAACTCGCAATATAAAATAATATTATAATTGAGAAGTTACTAATCGGGTGATATCCCGAATCATCTCTCAAACATATCTTTTTCTTTTTTCAAATCTTTCAGAAAAAAGAAAAAGAAAAAGAAAAAGAAAAAGGCAAGGATACAAATATATACATCAGAATTGCTATTATGGGCAACGGAGCTCAAATTATTTAGAGTTCTAGTTAATAGTCAAATTTAACGATAAACTGTCCATTTTTTTAAATAAAAAATAAAAATTGATCAAGTATCCATAGGGTTTAGTTTACAGAATATATCTATAAAAAATAATTTTTTATAGAAGAATTTATTTTTCCTTTAAAAAAAAAGAGACAGTTGACCGTTAACTTTAACCAAAGGAAGGGATTAAACATATCGCTCATCCCGAAAGAGTGAGATTTTTTGATAGAGTAGCTTTTATTTATTTATGAAAGTGCATATGATGTATATTATACACACAATTACATTTTTATTAATATAATATTACAAGTTGTAATATTATATTAATATTTAATTACAACTTGTAAATAAAAAAATAATATTTAATTATAAATTGAGAAGAAAACAATTCTAAGTTACCTTCTTTATCCAATTACCCTCCATAATTACATTACTATAAATACTGAAACCCAAATAATTCTCTCTATAAACTTTCTCTCTAACAATTACAACTCTCTTACTGACTTGATCGTTGGAGAGCCTTTGAAGAGATATTTTTGGCTTGTGTGCAGGTGACCAGAGTCATACTCTTGATCCCCTTCCCTCACTCAGTTTACCGAACTTTTTTTACTAGCTAGATCGCGTATGATATTAATTACATATATACGTCATGGATTCCATCATTCCGGCCAATCTCGTTTGATGGATGCGCTTATCATCCGTTAGTTCATTTTTCTGATCAGATTTCAGTGTTACATTCACGTATTTTATTTTCATTATTTTTCATTCAAATATCTATATTTTTTATATTTTCTTTTGGTTCGAACACAATCTCCTCGACCTACTCATGTTTTAGGAGGGATAAAAAGCAAATGATATAGGTTTTTTAAAAGGTTGATGACAAATCTAAATTCTTTGAGATTGTAATCATAGTAACTGTAGTTCAGCAATTGAAGCTTTAAAAGGAGGAGTTTTTTTAGAGAATGACAATCAGATTTTGCATTGAATTTTGATAAAGTTGAATACTTGGCCATAGTTGGACCGCTTGCTAAATACTAATGCCACCAATGTCATGGTTGGGAATTATTCTGATACCTCCTAATGCATTAGCACTACCTAGCAAGTAGAAATTAAATCTTTGACTTTGAAGTCGAGAAGTAAATTTAATTTCCCACCCACCCACCCCCCCCCCCCCCCCGCGGCGAAAGGTGACCATTGCATGTCCATTCTCCTATTTAGATAATGAATGCCAAACAACATGAAGAAATAGAGAATCTGGGATCCATTATTTACCTCTTTTCACTATGAAAAAAATTTGAATTGGAAACCCATCCAAATCTATAAACAATAATATTTTAAAATTCGGACCTGCTATTGAATTAGAAAGCAATGTTTCAATGATTTAACCTTAATTAATCTGTAATTATTGAACCATAATTAAACCGATATTATTATAAAAAAATAAAAATTATATTTCTTATAGTAATATATATTGATGCTCGATCTTTTGAAAAATTTCCAATGAGGAAGCATGTATTCAAACAGTTGGTAATCAAATGGCTTCATCGGAAAAATATATAATTGGCCCTAATAGAAAAAAAAATTGGCATAAATTAATGAAACAGTGGCATTATTTCTATGGATGGCTGTTCTTGGATCATCCTGTATAGAGGTTAGGAAAGCTTTCAATATTGTAGTGAAAACAAATCTCTAGTCATTTTCATCATGTGTTAGTAGCTATGAGAAGATTAGTGAGTGATAGATGTTATTCTATTTCTTATGCTTATTGGCCATAGTTTAAAGATTACTTGGGAGTTAGACAAGACTTTCTATTGAAGTTGCACTTGATAAAAGAATAGTATTTTTACAAATAGAAAATGGATCATCAGTACAAATGTGCTTGTTGTATGCGATTTCAATACGTGCTTCATTGGATGGAAGGATTTGCGCATGAGTAAACAATTTTGAAAGGATAGTAGTCGAAAATAAGGTTTCTTAGGGCATTGAAGGCTTCTTTATCTTTCATTTTAAAAAATTTCTATAATTCTACATGGCTTTTTCTTTCTAATCATTAGCTGAAATTCTTGACCTGTTTTTTTTTTTTTTTCTTTTTTCATTTAGAAAAATATTATCTTGTCAATGTTGGATTTACTACATTTAAAATAGAAATACGAGAAGATATCATCTTCATGAATTCACATTAGTTCCAGCATTCAAATCATCCAATGAAGTGTTTAATTTTTCACATTCAAGTTTAAGGAGTATCATAGAAAGATAACTTGGTATTTGCAAAGGTTGATGGTAAATATCAGCCCCTTCAATTTCCATATTGAATGTGTCATTTTTCAATAACTTAAATCTTACCCAAAAAAAAATTTTTTTTTTTATGTTTTAAATAAATAAATTCAATTTTTTTTCAATAAAATTTACCAAAATCAAACTTGAACGTTCAATTCTAGAGGGCGGAAGTACAACATATGCATACTGGGCATGCTTATGTTCTCTAAAAGTGTTATTTAATAATATTTAATAAAGAATATTCATCAAGTTATATTGAATAGTTTAATTTATTTTTATTATTTAGTTATATTCTTTAAATGTGTTATTTAATAACATTTGTTTAATTAAAAGTATTGTTTTATGATTGTATTTCATAATAGGGATATACGGAAAGTCTTTTTAAATAAATTTATTTTGAATCATCTTTTTTTCAATCAAATTAGTACACATAATATTTACAAGTTAGCAAAGTGATACTTTCAATCACTCGACATCAATTTTCTGTCAAATTAGTACCTATACTATTTACGACCTGTCAAATTAGTACCCAAAATCATTAATTTTTTTGACTAAAAGTATAACAGTTGACTTTGGCCAAAAGTTAGGTACCACTATAATTAATTTCCCTATTTGTTTATTTAGAAAAATATATATTAAGAGTTATTTTGAGAATTTTTTTTGTATTTAATTGATTTAAAAGAATATGAGGAATTTTTCTTAAGAAATTTAATTTACTTTAAATTATATTTTGCACATAAAGAGTTTTAAACATTAGATTGTCTATTCATTTAACCCAAATACTAGCAATGGTAAACGAGCCAGGTTGGCTTGACAACTCGCTTGGCCCACCCACATACAACCCCCATAAACAGTATCCCAACCCAACCCGCTAGCCCATACCCAACCCATGTGGTTCATGTTTCTCTCGTCTTAGGTCGGCTAGATTCGAACCGTTGTGACCGTTACAATTTGAAAAAAAAAATTTACAGAATTGCTATTAACAGCTAATTCTCAAAAAATATAAATACCCTCCTTCCTATTCATATTTTCTCACAAAAAAAAACCTCTCTAACCTTCATTCTTCATCCTACTACTCTCTAATCTCAATTCTCTAATGGTGTGGATATTTTTATTTTGGCAAGAAAAGCTTAGAGTTTAGAAGGAGTTTGTGAAGAAATTTGGTGTTCAATGTTCCACAATTTTTGACTAATTATTTCGAGTTTCGATTTCAATTTGGTTTATCTTTACTTATCTTCTAATTTGATAGTTTTGTAACTTTTGTTAAATTTATTTATTTTAATTGCTTTTTATTTGTCACTTAGTTTAATTTTTTTCAGCATTTATTTTAAAAATGGATAGTTCTCGTTCATTCTGCCACCTAATTAATATTGATAAAGAACAAATTTAATAGATATTGTGAAATATGATGCTAGGATAAATTTCCTCATACTCGATAAAATAGAAATTTTGGTTATGATATTGATCTTGATGATGTCAGGGAAATGCCGACACCCACTAGTCATTTTGGACAAGCAGATACATCTTCGTGTGGCACAACTAAGACAAAAGAAAAAAATCTTTAGTTTGGAAATATTTAAAAAAGAGGAAGAAAAAGCAATTTGTACAGTTTGTAATAAAACATATGCTCATAAAAGTGAGAATGAGACGGTAACCTTAACTAGACACATAAAAAATTAACACCCCGAATTTAATAAAGATTTGAAAATTAAACAACAAACTCATGTAGGGGGAGTAACAGGTAATTTTAGATTTGATAAAAAAAATTTGCTAGAGAAAAACTTGCTAGGTGGACCATAAAATAAAATCTACCTTTTGGGATAATGGATACTTATAGTTCTTTTGAAGCGGTCACACAATCTTTAGAACCGGCATTTAATAGAATCCTTATGTCGACATTAAAAAGTGATATTATGAAATGTTTTTAAAATATGGAAAAAATGATCTTATTTCTCATTTTCAAGAAATAAATTATATAAATTTTGCTCTTGCAATTCTTTGATAGTCGTTATTGGGTTACATTATTTGTATATGATTGTCACTGGATAGATAATATTTTATTATTAAAATAATGATAATTTGTTTCAGACCGTTTGAATATCAGCACACAGGTATAAGTATTGCTCAATTTATTTTATTCAATCCTCGTGAATTTCATATTTTGAAGAGAATTTTTTCTATTTATTTTGATAATTGTTCTAGTGTTCCCATTCTTATTAGTGAAATTAAACCAATTTTTGATGGGATGTTTTTTCATAATATGTGTACATGTCATGTTTTAAATTTAATTATTAAATGGTTTTAAGCTTGTTGACCAAATTGTTACTACTATTCGTGATATTGTATGGTTGATTAAAACTTCTTCCGTTAGATCACAACCATTCAAATATCTTTGTTAGAACAAAATTTAAGTTATAAAAAATTTAGACTAGATGTTAAAACTAGATGGAACTCTACTCATGACATGATAGATAGTGTGCTGCATTACAAAATCAACTAATTCAATTTTGTAATAGTACTGGATTTCATTCCCTTCTAACTAGTTCAATTTTTTATAGTGATGCTATAGTTTCTTTTTTAAAAAAACACTTTTAGAGAAGCCACCAAATTACTTTTCGATCAATATTATCATACTACCTATCATATGATCTCCACTTTAATTCAAATTTGTCATTGATTTATTGAATTTAGGGAACATAGGGACCATAGCCAAATGGTAGAGACTATGGAACAAAAATATTTGAAATATTATTCCGATATTCTTTTATTGTATAGCATTGATTTTTGTATGGATCCGCATTTTAATACTTTAGGTTTTCAAACGAGCATAAACTATATGTACAGGTTGTATCCTGGGATTTCCGTAGGGGTATCATGGCTGTTAAAAGCTGAGAAGTTTTTGTGAGGTCCCGCTTGGACCTTTGTTTTGCATCCTATCATGATTAGTTTTCCATACAACCCACGAGCATGCGCCACCAGGAGTGAGCACCTCGTCTAGACCGGAGAAGTTCCATGTTGGTCCACCGTTATGAACCTCAACAAGAAACAAGGACAAGAGGTTCATCGTCGTTGTCATCTTCATCCAATGGATTGACTAGTTGGCAATCTACAATATTGTCACTCAAGTTCAGATAACTACTGAAGGCCTAGAATTTGACATTTTGGAATTGTGAAGACAAAATCAATCCACCCCAACTTTGTCTCAAATGACAAGCAATATTTTGACGCCACCCATTTGAACAGTGGCAATTGAAAGTACTCTCAGCAAAAATAGTAGAAGACTAACTCTCATGTATGTTTTCGACTAAATAAAGGCAGAAAGAAGACTTCAAGATATGGCCTGTTCATTTGTTCATGATGATTCGGAATTTCATGGAGAATCATCATCACAACGAGATAAAGAATAAATGTAATTTTTTTTATTTGTAAAATTGTAACTATTAAAAAACACTTTTCCTTCATAGTTCATAATTTTATTTTTATTTTGATTTTCCACAACCTATGTAAGTTGATGCTTTTATTTATAAATAAATTTACAAAGTCTATTTTCCAAAGTTCTACACTTTTGATTTTTAAAGTTTTTAACTTCTAATATTTCCAAAGTTCAAATTTCTACTTGTAATAAATTTTAAACTTCTAATTTTAAAGTTTTAAACTTCTAAAATTTCCAAAGTTCTAACTTCTAATAAAATTTTAATTAAATTAACTTTACTCTCATTTAGAATTTCTAATTTACTTAAAGTCAATTTTACTTAAGTTTTGAAAAATAGGAAACATAAACTCTTAAACGGGATAATTTTTAAAAAATTTTTTGCAATCAGAATACTACGTTTAAGCTAAAATGTTTTTTTTTCTTTTTTAAGGAAGCCTGCCAACCCAAACTGACCCTGCCCAGACCAGACCAGACCACTTAGGCCTAGATCGCCTAAGACCCTCCAGACCCGCCAAGCCTGGTATTATGGTTCACAACACGCCCTGCCCCACCAAAATCTATAGCCCGCTTGGCGAAGCTGAGCCTAGACCTCAAGCCCAGTCGAGCCCAGAAAACAAGTGAAGCCAAACAGAGATGAATCCAAACCCAATGACAACCCTAAGACCAAGAATGTTGGAACCAAAAAGTGTGAATGCCCTTTTCATTGGAGGGGAAACTATTATCTGGTGATGATGATTTGTGGGTTGCTGAGGTGAGATGAAGCATACATAATTCCTTAATTGTAAGAAGGTGAAGGGCATTCATTTGTTGGCCGACTGCAACCATATGGGGAAACTATTGTTGCTAAGATGTCGATCACTTTGGCACGACCTAGGGACATTCTATCAATATTGAAGCATCGTGATCTTTCCAACACATCAACCATGAGAACAATATATAATGCTCAAGCCAAATATCGGGTGAAGGAAAAGGTCGGGTGTAACCAAATGCAACAATTGGTGAACAAAATCCATCAAAATGGATACCATGAGTGGCATAGGGATGATGGTGACACTGATGTAATTCGAGGCTTGTTCTTTCACTAGCGTTGAATTATTACATACTTTTTCTTAGGTGTTACTTATGGATTGCACCTACAAGACAAATAGGTATGGTCATCCTTTGTTTGAGGTTGTTGGTGTCACATCAACTGATTTGTTATTTTCCTTGGCTTATGGATATATGAGTTTGGAGCATAAGAATAATTATAGTTGTGCATTGTCTATACTAAAGGAGTTGATGAGACATGACTCGAATCCCAATGTTATCACCATGGATCATGAGTTAGGGTTGATGAATGTCATATCAGAGGTGTTTCCTGATTCACGACATTTGTGGTGTAGATGGCACATTTCAAAAAATATGTTGGCAAAGTACAAGAAGTATTTCAATTATAGTATCTAGGAGAGCTTTCTTTCTAGATGGAACTCATTTGTCTTGACATAAATAGAGGATTCATATTATGATACTTTTCGGCAATTTGAGATAGTTCGAGTCATATCTAGAGGTACTAAGCTACTTGAAGGAAGTTTGGTTGGAGGACTACAAGGATAGGTTTGTGTCAGCATGGACAGATCAACTTCGATACTACGGTTGCACTACAACAAATAGGTTCAGCACCTTACATTTATTAAGTTTTTTCATATTATTAATTTATTCTTCCTATGCTATTTCATAATGTGATATTTTTTTATTGATTCATTGTTTGATTTGTCCACAGCGTTGAGAGCGCACATGGTAGATTGAAAAGAAATCTTGCACCTCTCAAGGCACTTTTGAGAGTTGTTGGGATTGGATACACCAACAAATGGAGTTGCAACACAATGAGATAAAGTCTTCTTTTAAGAGAAGCAAACATGTGATGTAACATAATTTCCGGCCTCAAATTTTCAAGGAGTTGCATGGGGTTCTTGTCTATAGCTGCCCTAGATGTCATCTTAAAGGAATGCAAGTTGGTTGATGTATCATGATTTAAGATACGAAAGGACTGTGGGTATGTGATTAGGAAGACACACAAATTACAATGTGCTCACGATATTGTTGAGATTCGTGCTGAGGGAAATCTTAGTCCTATGTGTTGTTGATCCTCATTAGCAAAAGTTATCCATCATTAGTAGCGAGCCTCCAAGCTATGAAGCTCCTTTTGTTTCTAAAATAGATCGTATCCTACACGATCCTTTGCAAGAGTTTCTTGATAAGCTTCACCAAGTTAGTAAACATGAAAGGCGGATACTGTTAAGAAACTGGCTGAAATTCTTCATCCTGAGACCACTTATTTAGGGGATCTTGTAGTGAAGGTGAAGACACAAGTCGAACTGGTGCAAAAGGTAGGCCAAGTTGGACACAATCACCAAACTTGATCCTTTTACATTTGAGTTAGTAGATTCTCAGTAGGGGATGCTACTTATTCATACCCCAGTTCCGCAGCTTGGTTCTACCTCTATTTGGTTTGATCTTGCCAAGATGCATGGAAAGAAGAAGAAGCAACCTCTGTAGCGTGCCTAGTGTGCTGGTCGGCAAGGTTCCTTGATGTATTACCTGGCTGGCTATACAATTTATTGATTGTATTGAGGATGTTAGTGTAAATGGTCACTGGGTTTTTGAGTCGTTATGGTGTTATTTATATATAGAGATAGGAACTGGGCAAGGGTCCATTATGAGTTTAGTAGTGAGATGGATGCTCATACTGCTTTGTCTATAAGCATCTTCGGTGACAGAGTCATTGAAATACACAGCTCTTTGGATTGTTTTGATAGTACTATGTCAATTGATAGGTGGATGATATTACCCAACATAGCCTTTGCTATAGTCATGGTCTATGGATGCACAATTTGTTTCTCTTATACTGTGACAAGTATATGAATGATCATTATTTTGGAAGGAGATCGGTATTGGTTAATTTCGTCAACGGAAACCCTTGTATTAAGGTGTTCATGAAGTTACATTCAATCATACCATACATTCACAAGGAATGGTACGAGTTTCACGCACCTGATGTGGCGATGGGATAGCCAGTATACAAATCACATCACTCGCTATGACAGGATGTCAAGCACGGGACAAAGCTCTACTGATATAGTGGATATTGATTCTAGCGAAGATGCATTATAATATATTTTGTACATCTCTTGTTAATTGCTTATGGATAATTATGCAACAATGTACTTGGCATTTTGTTACTAAGACATGTTTTTACTTCCATTTCACGTACATGTTTTTACATTTTGTTTTGAATCATTGTGTTTTATCATCCACTATATAGTTTTATTGCTTTATTCATTGGTAGATTATGTTATCAAACAAAATGTGAACTATGATATGAAAAAGTTGATAGTTGATGAGCGACTGGCTTGTGGAAAAATCGATTGTTTATAATCGATTGAATAGTGTCAAAGTCGGCAGCTGATAACCGATTAGAGGTGAAGAGATCAACTTTAAAGATAGAATCAAAGTCACTAATTGATGACTGACTAGATTGTAGAAAAGTCGATTAGCTAACTTTGTTTGGTTGGCGATTGACATTTAATCCGAAGAAAGTGGATTTCCATTAGCTAACTTTGTTTTCAAAAGAAGAGATCAGATGCTGTCTTAATTAAACACTAGTATTAATACATTACAGCACACAAATGCTCTAACTTTTTAAGAATGAAATGTCGACACCAAAAAAAAAACAAGGGTACAGAAAGAATATCCAGTAATCTAGCAACCAATTTTACAATAAAACATCCCAAGAGCTGCCAATCTCTCTGAGAATATTCAGTAATCTAACATCTAATTATACAGTAAAATTAATATCTAGCTCCAACGAAAATCATCCAAGCCCCCCCGCCCCCCCAAAAAAAAACAATTGAAAATAGAAGGCATTAATACAAAGCAGAAAGCATTACTTTTGAGAAGGGAGGCACTCGGCACAGGGAGGGGCAAGAGCTGCAAAGAGCAGTCGGTCGGCCAATTTGTTTTCGTTCGGTCAGTCTTGTCCAGATGGGTTTGTTTGTTAGTTTGAGCGGAGAAAGGGTTATGTGTTCATAAAAAGGAAAAATAAGTTGTGTGTATATTATATTTAAGGATAAATCTGACTAATGGAGTTGTTTGTTAATAAAAAAAAATTTAGATATTTTAATAAATGGTTGTGTCTTAAAAGTGAATTGAGTGTCTGAAGCCTGAACCTTAACTGCTTGTCTACTGCTTGTCCGACGGACGCTCCCAAGTCCCCGGTAATAAATAGATCGGGTGCTGGCTCTTTGTCGAGTCTGTTCGCTGGAACTTGTAACCCAATTCAACGGCTAACTAGAATCCAATTATCCATTTTCTATTCAAAATTTCTCCGAAATAAAACTTCTAATTTTGTCCGAACATCGCGAGGCATCTTGCTGCCAATGCTCTTCCACTTGATACTTTGGGTGACCGTCCAATCAACACCCTAAACCACTATATAATCCATTCTCATCAGAAGCCAACTCTCTTTTCTTCACCCCAAACAAAGTTTCCAGTCCTTTGCCCAGCTGCAAGAATCCATTTTTAGGCACAAGTGATGTCCTGAAACCAACAGTCTATATTCATAATTCAAGAGAACTTGATTCTTTGGTTTCCAGTAACTGATTCTAGCCCAGGAGAGAGAGTTTCAATTCTTCCATTTTTAGTCCTCAAGAAACTCATTTTGTAAAGAATTGCAAAATGGGCACTTTGAATTTCGGATTCTGCGTTTCTCCCCAGCCGAATTATGGCTGCAAGGTTATATCATCAAGCCGTTATGACTTCAAAGCTGGACTCCCAAAGCAGAGAGTTTTATGTTTTGGCTTCACGAGGACGAGCACCTGTGCTAATTATCAGGTAGGTGAATTTGCGTCCTCAGGGTTTCTCAAGCATAGAGGACAAAAAAGAAGCCTTTTTGGGCTGAAATCAGCTGTGAAAGTGGCCAAAGTGGTTGAAGCGGATCGAAACTGTGCATCAGTGGAGGGAAATACCAGTTATGATGCAATTGTCATTGGGTCAGGGATTGGTGGACTGGTGGCTGCAACTCAGCTGGCCGTAAAAGGAGCCAAGATTCTGGTCTTAGAGAAGTATGTAATTCCTGGTGGGAGCTCTGGATTTTATGAAAGGGATGGTTATACATTTGATGTAGGATCATCAGTAATGTTTGGTTTCAGTGATAAGGTAAGTTTGTTCTATTTAACTGTCATATTCTCTTCCAATGAAATATATTTGGTAAAGTTTTATATTGTTTGCATTGATGATTTAAGTTTTCTGACCTGGAACTGTTTCCAATTGAAATATGAGTAGGGAATGGCTTTCTGTCGTAGAAGTGTAGAACCTTGTGTAATGATCCCTTGTCGATCTTACAATTTCTAAAACTTTGTATAACCAGGATAATGAGTTTTCCTCTGAGTCTTATTTTTTTTCTCTGGATTATTAGCTTTGCTAGTTGCTTCATAATATTGAGTTTCCTTCTTCTTCATGCTTAAATCTGATAAACTTAAGCTTCCAATACATATTATGTAAAATTTGTTGCGTGGAAAAAAAAAAAAAAAGCTTATTGTTGTGTGTCCCATATTATATGAGATTCTCATGGTTCGTAATATGTCAATCCATGAATTTGTTAATTCTCGTGCAAATAGAAACTTTGTTATAAAATATACATAAGGTAGTTAAAAAGACTTTATTAGGCAGTATGTATAGGTAGATGAGCTTGTTTGTAAGCAACTAAGCATACAGGTACATGAAGCTAACTCACCATTCATTTTTCTGTTACTTGGTTCTGTGTTCCTTTTGTGGATTGCTATCCTGCTTTCTCTTGTTCTGTATGTTACTATTGCACATTAGTATTATTATTCTTTGTTCCTATACATTTTGTCATAAATATTGGTAGGGAAATCTAAATTTGATTACACAAGCATTGGCAGCTGTGGGGTGTAAGATTGATGTGATACCAGATCCAACTACTGTTCATTTTCATCTTCCCAATAACCTGTCAGTACAAGTTCACAGAGAATACGGTGATTTCATTGTGGAGCTTGTGAGCAAATTTCCACATGAAAAGGAAGGGATTCTAAAATTTTATGGTGAATGCTGGAAGGTTTGTTTTCATTAAATTGATTGCCTATGGAATATTGTTTTTTATAACTGGACTTGGAAGCTGACTGGATAACTCGATTTATGTTGGGTAGATATTCAATTCCCTGAATTCATTGGAATTGAAATCACTTGAGGAGCCAATCTACCTTTTTGGGCAGTTCTTCAAGAAGCCTCTTGAGTGCCTTACTCTTGGTAATTGGCTTTTGGCTTTTATGTTACTGTGTTATGCAAGAATAAAATTTTAGTATCAAATATATTTTCTCTTCTATACTACTAGTATCTAATAGGACTACTTGCAGCTTGTGTTGTGTACTTGTATGTGATATAACAAGAATGGGGAACTAGTTTAGGGTGGTTCTACTTGTATGCTCCTGTTCTCTTTTAAATGTCACCTAGAAAGAGCTCTTGTGTTTTCTAATTGTCACTGACACGTCTAAATGGAAGAAAGAAAAAAATCAAATAACTTCCCCACATTATCCTTAAAATGGCTGCTCGATTTTTCAATTTTCAAAACCTATTTGCTATTCCTTATTTTTTCTGGTACATAAAGAAGAAAGAGAGAAGAGAGATGTCATAGTAATTTTCTTTTTCGAACACTCTTATAATTTAGGGCAATTTAGTCATACATAGATAAAGTTTTTAATTAGCTTACAATTTATAAAAAAGCTTTAAGTGACATTTAAAATCTCTATATTTGAATTGCAGTTATGTTTGTATGGAGTTTAATAATCGATTGGATGGCATGATAAGCTGTTAAAAGTCATACTCATGGGTTTGTTTAACCATGAAGCAAAATTCTAGATTTTTTCCAAAAAAATTATCTAGAGCTATATATTTGCTTCGCAATCTCAGATGGTAAGACTATGTTTGAATCCTTGTTTTTAGGGAAAACTGATGCAGGATTATCTGTCTTTGCAAAAAATGTAAGACTTTGTTCCCAATCATATCATTTGTTCCCAATCATATCACTTGCTTACTCCTTCATTCATTAACAAACAAAAGCTTATGATCTGATATGTGGCAACTGTACTTGTTACAGCATACTATTTGCCACAGAATGCTGGTGACATAGCTAGGAGATTCATTAAAGACCCTGAGCTACTTTGCTTTATTGATGCAGAGGTTGGTTGATAATTTAGTTTTTCTATTTAATTTTTCATGTGCTTTGACTCCTAATAGTGCTCTTGGAAGGTAATGTTATATTCTGATAGTTCTTACTCCTTCTAGAAAGATCATTACCAATGTTCTATGGTAATTTTAATGATATATTTTCTTTTTTAAATGTTTTGTGATAAATTTCAATCACAATGTTCTCTGTTTCAGTGTTTTATTGTGAGCACTGTCAATGCTCTGCGGACACCAATGATCAATGCAAGCATGGTAATTTCTTTTCAAGTTCTGACCTGGGAATATTTCTTCTTAGCACTGAAGTATTCTTCTAATTTTTTGGTAGGTTTTATGTGACAGACATTTTGGAGGAATAAATTACCCGGTTGGAGGTGTTGGTGAAATTGCGAAGTCCTTAGCAAAAGGCTTGGTTCAAAAGGGCAGCGAGATACTTTACAAGGCAAATGTGACGAGCATTATTACTGAGAATGGAAATGCTGTGAGCTTATCTATTTCCTCAGACTTCTTGGGACTTTTGATGTTTATGCTTTTATTTGAATGAGTAAAGTTGAGGAAAGATCTCATGCAGTCCTGTTCAGGTGGGCGTGAAGCTTTCAGATGGAAGAGAGTTCTATGCTAAGACCATTATATCTAATGCAACTAGATGGGATACATTTGGTCAGTTTTCAGATCAGCTTCTGATACTAGTATGATCAGTTTCTTTTTTATCTATCTAGCACCCAGCCTGTTTATATCTGAGCACTTGTTGAAGTCCATTGGCCATTGGCTGACTATTGAACCTTCTGTTATTTCTTAGGGAAGCTTGTGAAAATGGAACATATGCCTAAAGAAGAGGAGAATTTCCAGAAAGCATATGTTAAGGCACCATCCTTTCTCTCTATTCACTTGGGAATCAAAGCTGAGATTTTGCCACCGGACACAGATTGCCACCACTTTGTACTTGAGGTGCTGTTGCTTTGAGAGGACTGAAGTTTTTTCTATCTTCTTGGTGTTTTTTACTTCTTTCTTTTATTGACATAACTGCTATGTTTGAAGGATGACTGGAAAAACCTGGAAAGTCCTTATGGGAGTATATTTTTGAGTATCCCTACAGTTCTTGATTCATCTCTAGCTCCAGAAGGATGCCATATTCTTCACATTTTTACAACTTCTTCCGTGGAGGACTGGGAGGTTTATCTCTTTAATTTTTATACCCTAACCTCTATATTTAGTTTTCATAACCATGAGATAGTTTCATTGTATTAGGGGCTTCCCCGAAAAGTTTATGAGGACAAGAAGGAGGTTATATCTGACAGAATCATTAGCAGACTAGAGAAGAAACTCTTTCCGGGCCTTAAACTGGCGATTGTCTTTAAGGAGGTATACTAAGTTCCTAGTTTTCATTTAAATTTCATTCAACAAGAAGTTTGAAAGAAAGACAAAGTTATCCTGTGCTACTCCATAGGGTTGGGTTGCAATGTTAACGGTCACAATTTTGCTGTTCCTAAACTGTTTAGGTTAGTAGTTCAGCATCTGTAACTAATAACTCGTAAGTTTTGTGTTTAAATCCATCAGAAATGTCAACACATTTTAGAGGCCACTATTGTGTCTGAAGCCTGTATTTAATGCACTTTAGAAGAGTCCATAAAATACTTCTGGCTGAGAGTTTTTGTTATTATTCTTGAATAGATTCATATTCTTGTGCTCCTTGAATCAGTCCTGTGCTCAGAATGTGTTCAATAGTTCAAATGCTTCTATGTTTGCAGGTGGGGACACCAAAAACACATAGGCGATACCTTGCTCGTGATAGTGGTACCTATGGTCCAATGCCACAGGGTGTTCCAAAGGGATTATTGGGAATGCCATTCAACACAACGGTAAATGCTTCAGTCTCTTAGACTTAATAAGTCAATGTAAAATACCACTTGTGACTGTTTCTGGTCATGGAGTTTTCAGGGTATAAATGGACTATATTGTGTTGGAGATAGTTGCTTTCCAGGCCAAGGTGTTATAGCTGTTGCATTTTCTGGAGTTATGTGTGCTCATCGGGTGGCTGCTGACTTGGGTTAGTACAGTCTTGATTTTACGATGTGTTTTAGCTGCTTGCTTAGGTAAATATATGGTTTTGATCCTTCATCAAATTCAAGTTGTGTTCTCTCAGCCATTAAACTTGTTAATACTGATAGTTATGGACTAAATGCGTATTAATTTTTCTAACTTTTTACGAGGTTGTGGAGATTTTTCAGTTCTTATTCAGTCTGATTTACAAGCACAAAATCTGTTTTCAGAGAACTATAACAGCTTGTAGTATGTCCTTTTGTAGTAGTAAACCAAGAGTAGATATTCACATTAATCAGAACTACCCTTTAATATTTTAATTTGATCAGAAAAGACTTTCTTAACTTAACATAGGTCTTGAGCGGAGATCCCCTGTTCTGGATGCTGCTCTTCTTCGGCTGCTCAGCTGGTTAAGGACATTAGCATGAGAAAATCATGTGAGAAGAAGGAACTGTCGTGATGATTATGGTGAATATCTTCTTATCAGTATGCAAAAATGTAAAACTTCCTCCTGCTCTGGCTCTCCCTTGTGCGTGTTTTGATGGGTAAGATATAAATTTCAGTTTAGATTCTTCACCTTTGTGGGAAGAGTGATCTAACTTTTCAGGCAAGCGATGTTTTCAAGTTGTTGTCTTTTTTTTTTTTAATGTAATTGTACAGAAGCTGAAGTTGAAATTCATTATACTGTGTAATTCCCATTAGGATGATTGCAAAAAAAAAAAATTTCACTGAAGCTTACGCAATAACTATATGTATCAGAGCAGAAGGTACTGAAAGTATGAAATTTTCTGCAACGTTTGTTGAAACCTTTTAAACTGCAATGTTATTCTGTCGAGATAATTTTCCCTGAAGTTATTGCACAATTACAGCACTTTGAATTTCAAAGCTACATGAATAGGAGTTTGAGCACTTAAATGCAGCATAAGATTTTCCGCTGGGTATGAAAATTGCTTTTATTGGGACAAGCTAGTAGAGTATAAAATTATCTAGTGTGGTCATCTCCATTGCATAGATATTTGCAGCAGCATTGCTAGACTGTAAAATGTGAGCATCCATATGTTGACCTCCTGTATCTAAGTTCTCTTCAAAACCTTGCAATTTGGGCTGTATACAAGACAAGAGACCAGGAGAATCCAATTTAGTGTAAATTCGGCTTTGCAGAAAAAAATTTCTCACTAGTCTAGGAGCCAAGTTTCATCCTCCTTAGGGACAAATAGGCCAGGAATCTGTAGCCAAAGATCATGGCTGCCAGCACAGATACTTCCTTCAGACCACTGTCTATTTCTATTCCATTGACTGAATGAGTAATGTGTCCATACTGCACCTTTAGAAGAAGCTTGTAGGTGTGATAGTTGAAGGAGAGATACCGAAGCCATATTATGAAATTTGGCACATTCTGCAAAATAGAGTAACCTGATATTATTACTCTGCATAGACACATCTCTAATCAAGAGCATCGTTTACTAGATGTTTCAATCACATCAAAAGAATCTGCATTGTAAATCTACTTATAGGATTTACGTTGACGGGACTAGAGCTAAAAAGACAAAGAAAAACAGATATGAGGCAGCAATGTAGAAGTATGTGTTGTTGGTTTTCTGTAAGTTTAGCAGGAAAAATGTGCTCACCGTTACAAAAAAGCCTCCAGCCAACATGAACGTCATCACGGTGATGGATGCCATTGTTGTCGCTTTCTTTAAATTCATCAAGGTAGCCCCAATAAAAAGTCCAAATCCCTGCAGTTATATATGGATTAGCGTTGGACAAATTTTTTACTCAGCGAAGTTGATATTGGTTGTTGCAGGAAGTGAGCATACCTGTGCTGCTAGAATGCAGAGGAAAACCGTAAGCAGGGTGAGGAAAAAGGAACTAGCATCGAGCCTCAAGCCTGCCATAAAGTACACCACTACAATGAAAAACACTGGCAATATAAGGTCGAGTGGAATGTCGGTTGAAGTCCTGGCCAAAAAATATGCGCTCAGCCTATACATGTCAGCTGCTCGCTCCTTGCTCAGCATGGCTCTTTCTTGCGGAAATGTGAAGATTGCAGTGAAGACTGGGAAAAATCCCCAGAAGACAGAAATGAAGAACACCAACCCTGCCTGCAAAGCGGGTATTAGGCCGCGGACGATTATGGACTTCGAAAAAGATTTGAGGGTTTGATCATACCTGTTCTCGCATTTCTTCGGGTCTTTTACCGCCGGATTGCCACCACAGCATCCCCAAGACGCAGGCAGTCAAGAGAACTTGAGTGATTCTCAACCAGCTGAAATAGTCATGCCGGCGTTCTTTAAGTCCTCTCCAAAATAATATAGAATACTGTTCGCACCAGGTGGCTCCCCATTCTCTCTTCATGGAACATACCTTAGACTTCAACTCTTCATCAATGGGGAGAGGAACCAAAAGTTTTTTCTTCTCGTTTTCTGCTACTCTTGTTTCGTAGGCTTCAACCAGATACTGTTTTGCAACAAGATATTTCACTCACACTAGAGTTTTTATGAAGAAATTTTGTCAACGGAAAATTGGAAAGGGTCAGAGTTGATATCTCACCTCATGTACAACAGCAGGAGATGGTTTTCCATTTCGTGTCTCTGTTTCTGCGTTTCCCGTTTGTACTCTATCCTCCAATTCAGAAGGGACCGAAACTTCGTTCAAGTTTCCATTTGCAAGATCCAGCAAGAACTCAGCGGGATTCATTGCAATCAGAGGGGAACAGCCTACAGATGAAAAATAAACCATTGCTTCTGATGCCCTTCCGAAGTAGAGTAAACTCCCCTTACCGAGCAGTATCAGTTTATCGAACTTGTGGAAAAGTCTGCTGGATGGCTGATGAATTGTGGTGATCACTGTCTTGCCAGCCTGACATAACATTTGAAGCACATTATGCAAGAGCTCACTACAATATTTATTGATTTGTTTGCTATAATAAATTTAAACTTAAGAACTTTGAAACATACCTCGGCAATATCGTGCAGAAGTTCAACAATCTTCATGGCAGTGGTAGAATCCAATCCAGACGTCGGTTCATCAAGGAACAATAGAGATGGATTGATAATGATCTCATTTCCAATACATACACGCTTCCTCTCACCACCAGAAACTCCCCGGACAAAGGAGCCACCTATCATGGTGTCTTGGCACCTGAGCATAAGATGATAGTCGAGCAGCTCAGGCTCGCAGATAATAAAGAAACAACAACATTTCGCGGCATATGCAGAAAATTACCTTTCTAATCCGAGCTCATATATCACGTCTGCAGCTCTTTGTTCCTTCTCCAGTTTCGTCAGTGATGGAGGCAATCTCAAACGAGCTGCAAATGTTAATGTTTCCCTCACTGTAAGGTGTGGAAACAGAACATCATCTTGAGTCACGAATCCTATCCTGCAAAATGTTTATGCTGTTATAGATACAGTATTCTCCTATCTCTTGCATAAGTTACTCCCTGAGAAATAAAAGATATGTATTAGCAGAGCATGAATCAGAGTACTTTCGTTTGTTCTTACTTGCTTTTCAGGAACTTGGAATATGGCTGGTCGTTGTATGTGACTGAACCACCTGCCATGGACTGCTTTATCCTGCCTCCTAGCAGACTCAACAAGGTAGTCTTTCCACTTCCCGAAGGTCCCATTAGTGCTAAAACTTCACCCGGACTTACTGAACCAGTAATGCCATTCAATATGTCCTTCTCCGCTGTTGCAGTCACTCCTTTGAGGACCACCTTGTATGTTACATCAGTAAACTGCAAAAATTTTGAGAACCAAGAACTTAATTAGTGACTGAATTCACCCTCCCCTTTATTCTTTAATGGTTGATCACTCTGCAGGTTATTGATTCAGACACCTAATTCATATGCAACTTGGTAAGAAGTCCAGTAAGGCCGCATATGTAGCCTTCTTCTTACTAAAAAATTTGCGCCCCATTGTACAGAATCCTCAATACAAACTGCAGGTACGGTGAACTTCAAACCATACCGCAGATTTCAGAACTAATAATATGCCAATTTTTATTTATATATATTTTTTATCCTACTCTAAGAAAAGCTTCCATCGTTTTGACTTGGTTAAAAGGAAAGTCTTGTACGCAGCCATATGAAATTGAGATTCTGTACAAGACTGAACCTGACATGATAGCCATGTTCAATGGGTCGCGTTGATCGTTAGCTAAATCTCCAATCCCTCCTGTCCAAATAGATAGTATTGAATGAATCAATCCTTGTGCATGTGGAAAATACTGTTTTGACACCAGGGTATGCTGGATTTGTTGTTCAAATTAAAGCAAAACTCTTCAAGAATGATTCTTCGGGTTTGCAGTTATATTGTCACCTTAAGGTAGATAGGCAAGGTAGGCTCTGTCTGAATCTTCTTCTTGAAAGTACCTGCTTCAAGGTCTTCAGCTGAAAGAAGCGAACAGGGTTTCATTACTAACAAAGTTAGCTTAGCGGAGTGCAGCATGTATGAGATAATATGACGGTGCTCCCATAGTGTATGTGCACAGAGAGATGAATCCTGCAGTATTTCACTTCAATTGATTTTTCCCAATAGTCATATTTAGGTTTCGTGTAATGTCCTTTTCTCATGATCGTTGCTTTCAAATTCATCTATTTTTCCATTCACTTTTTTAATTAGTCAAATTGTGGCCAGAGGAAAGAAGTGAACATTTTTCGCATGTCATTTTATTGACGATAAATAAACATAGAAATCTTTGAAATAATAATTCAATTTGAAGGGCAGTATATATCAACAAAATAAGGAACCTTTAGCAAATGCACTGCCGAAATTGAATGAGATGACCACACAGAGTTGGAAGAAAGAAAAAAGACTAAACCAACAGCATTAATTTGGAATAATGATATGAGACTTTCTGTCCAACTGATGCAACAAATTTAGCCTTTCTTTTCCAGACCCATTTCCATGCAACGTACTAGTTACTACACGGTTACAAGAGCCCACTAATTGTAAAGCATAAGTAGGCCAGAATTTTCATTCATGGACCCACGTGTGGCCTAACTCCCTGCACCACCTGTCCAGGAACTATACATAGTCAATAACAACTACAAGTGGCCATCGGATTATGGGTCTGTGTGACAGTTGTTAATCATGTCTTGTCACTTATCATGTGGAAACTTCGACATGCACCAAAACTCCATTAATGTTTCACACCTTAATAATGGATTGATATGATTCTACCAATTAGGCATGATATCTCCTAGTGGCATATATATACTATGATTTTTCTATGAAGAAATCATGCCCATCATAATTTGTTTTTATTCATTTTGTGATCAAATCAGTCACAACAATTATTCTTCTATCCAAATTTAAATATATTTCCACTTTAAATGAGGCCTTACTATTTAAATTATTATAGCTAGGGAGATCAGAAAAGAAGTTTAAAAGATAGCCAGAGACAGGGATAGGATTTGGATCTGGAAAGTCTGGGTGGGTGATAATTTAACTAGTTGATACCACCCCTTTATCAGAATGCATATATAATTTTATAGTCTGCTATTATACCTCAAGATGAATTGAATCTCCAAAAGGAAGTTCAGATTGAGGAAAAAAGGAAAAATGGTCCCATTTCGATCACCCGTTCCTCGTTTTTTCCTTTTCTTCCAAGGGGTCTTTATTTATAATAATCTAAAGAAAAAAAAGGTGATACCGTGGCCAGTTTTCATTCATGGCTTTGGGCTTTTTGATCCTCGAAAAAGGTTAAGAAAAGTATGAGCTGGCAGTTTATCTGGGGATGCATGAATCCGTTGAAGTGCAAGAAAGACTTTATCCTTTCTGCTAAAACAAACCAGAGTCCACTTGTAAATCAAATAAAAAAACCAACCTATAAGATATTAATTTTGGTCGCTTGCTCATGGAAATGATTGGTGACTGTCCTTCCACTTTAGAGACCAGTAACCTCTGAGGCAGGGAAAAGAACTCGGCCAAAACCTAAACATGGCTTTTGGAAAACTAGGATGACAAAATAGACCCGCTATATACTCCATACATGCAAATGTATATATTACAAAGGAAACCTCGGGTTATTATCGTAGTAATCAATAAATGAGTTTTTTGCAAAGGCCATGATTAATGTATCCTCTTTAGTCAATTTCGAATGAATTTCTTTTCATATATCATCATCACGTTAAATTTATAGCAAAATGGAAGAAAAATTCAATTAATCTAAAATAATTAATGTTCATCAAAAAAAAATTTTGAATATTATATAAAATTTGAGAACAGTACACTTACGGATATCATCATCACTGAACGGTTTTGAATCTGCGATCTCCTCAGGAGGCATATTGAAACCGGTGAAGGAAAAAGAAAGCCCTAAGCTAGCACTGGAAGCTCGGCTCAAGGCGGCTCCGCTACTCACATCGTCGACATCGAATTTCATTTGAGCACTGCTCCATTTCCTAATGTGGGTATTCTTCCCTCCAGTGCTGCTCCGTCCGGGAGATGTCATTGCCAGTCTTCTGCTTGACTTCCTCGAGAGCGTGCCGCTGTTGGTACCATTCTCCGGTCCTCCTCCTCCTCCGGCCACAACCCCAGCAGCCTGATCACCACCGCCCGAGGAATTCACCGGTGACTTCATTCCCGCCATTGCAGCTAAAGTCTCCACCAGTTGATCTGACTTCGTTCTCACTAGGCTCGTCGCCGAGTTCGCTTTCTCCATCATCTGTTGTTGCACACATTAAATTAAGCAGCAAAAGATGCACAGATTAGGATAAAATATTAAAGAAATTATGAAATAAAAATCACATGCATGCATTTAATTTAGATGCTGCATAACTATAAGGAGGTGGATAGTACAGGGAGAAGGGCGGGGTTATAGTACCTTGTCTGGTTAAAACTGGTGCGGATTAGAAGAGGTGGAGAATGTCGTTGGTATAGGGAGGAATACTATTAATTAGTGATGTCAAAGAGAGAATCGAACAAGTTTGGAAACTAAGACAGACTTCGGAATTGCAACTTCACTTGGTTGCTCACCGCCTTTTATATCTGGAGCAATTAAGAGGGTGGTGGCAAATTTACAGAAATGACCTTATGAAGGTTTAGAAATGGGGGGAAAAGGTAAAAACAAATGAAAATCACTAGACAATAAAGTAGTAAGAGGGATATGATTAATATTATATTTATATTTTAAAAAAATCCAGCATGATGATAAAGTATAAACCCTAACATCAATCATAGTCCAATGAAGTCAAGTAATGTGTGTCATACACGTGTTTGGACAAATTCATATTGTTGTATATTTTTATATTAAATAATGGATTTATTTTTATTTTATTTCTTAATGGACTGGCACATAGGGTGTGATGATGATGGAAGTCGTGATCAAACTCATGTATGTGTCCATTATGAAGCTTTTAGCATTAATAGTGGTTAAACTGATTCTGCAATGCAATGCCGCCGGCTTATGAAACTATTGAGCGCGACGCCAAAAGGACAAATGTATCAAATTGCAACGATAAAAGGCCCTTCTTGTCGATCCGATAAGATGAGGCCAGTATTAATTTGATCTTAGCTAGGTTACCTGTGTTGAAGGGCATTAGGCTTTTGGAGCTTTGCTAATTCCCACGAAATCTTTCCTTCTCATCAGTATTCATTCTGATTCAGTACTACTCTCTCTCATACTTTACTATCTGTCCGGATATGGATTTTGGATCTATTATCGGGTATCCCATTCCGTAAGACCGTAGTTATATATACTTTACTCACCGCTGCTGAAGAAGGCTAATTATTAAAATCAGTCAATTATTAGTGACGATTTTTCTCTTTTCCAGTCACCGTCTCATCACCGTGTTCGTCATCCTCTGCTCTATGGTTAATTTTCTTATATATCAACAGTATGGGATTAAAAATTGACGATGAAGAAGAGGAAGAAAACTACTGTTGCGTGCTGGTGAGAGCTTGTAATGTATATACGTTGATTCTAAGGACGTGATGCGCTGCTGCTGGAAATTGGAATCCAACTTAAATAAATTAATTAGGTAAGAAACAGAATACTATTTTATATAAAATATATGATGCGGTTTTCTGTTATGGGAAAAAAGAATAAAATAAATATCTCACCACAAATTAGTAGCTAATAGATTATCACCAGGTGGTCGGGCGTGATATCTATGTTTGTCGACCACATATTTTAAGACTATAGCTGAAATAAAATGGTCGAACCAATCTTGACGATGAAACTTTGAGGATTGCTCTCTAACTCTTATTTAGGATAGAAAAGATTTGGTTTAGATTCTTGCTACTCCAATTAAATATCTTATTTCAAAATTTTAATCAGAAATCAATCTTATAATATTAAAAATAAATTGAATCAAATTAACAAGTGATTATACATTTAATTTTAACCTAAAGGTCACAAATGGGACTTGAATACATGAGTTTGACCCCCTTCCAATTTTTTTTTTCACTCATCCCTCACTTAACTCAATAGTGATTCATCATTTACCTTTGTTGTATTTCAAATTTGAGACTTATTAGTATTAAAGTAATGTTTTCCTCCGTCTGAGAATGAATGTCTCATTTTTCATTTTAAATTATTTGAAATTAAATTTTCAATTTAATTAAATTTTTATTAAAAAAAGTATCATTATAATATTGATATTAACTAAGTCAATTTATTTTGCTTAATATGCATGTAACTTAAAATGGGATATTCAATTTCAGATGGATGAGATATTATTTACCATTACGGTAAAAGACTAGAGACATGAGTTGAAGCCTGAAACTTTTAATAGCATAACATCTTAAAGTATTTTCATTTTGTTTTGATGAAAGGAATTAATTATAGAATTGAGTTGTGTTGTGTTGTAGATATAAGGAAGAAGAAAGGCTACGCTGGTACGTGATGGTGGGATGGGGACATATCTTGGAGTATGGGTGGCTGTTAGCTGTCTTGAAGTGAGCTGAAGACGGTGGCCTTCAAAAGGACATTTTTGGTGGTTCCGAAAAAAGACTCTTATCTTCTTCGGGAGCCATTGTTGGTGTCGTCAGCCTATTCATTTTTCGCCACGCGTTCAACCAACTTCTGAATACGTTTGGACTGTTTTTCTTCCTTTTTCCGCTGAATTCCGGCAGATTTCCTTCCAAATGCCAAGTATCGAAATTGATAACTCGTCACAATTCCTTGTGTATTATTCCATTTCAAATCTATAAAATAAAATTCTATTTAGATTTTGTAAATAAAGTAATAATTTTAGAGAAATTAGATATCTTTATTTTTATTTTAAATGGTCTAAATTAAATGTTATGAACAGTAATAAAGGAATATATACCTTCTTTTATAAAGAGTACTAGCCACAACTCATTAATTTTAGAAATTACATCCAATAATTAAATGCCCATTCAATAATTATATGTCAATGAGAAGGATAGAGTGGTAGCTCTAGAAAAAGTCAAATATATTTCTTTAACTTTCAATTATATTTCTTAATTTGTATACATAGAAAGTCTAGATTTAGGGGGTCTGTATGGCTTCCGGAAAGCTCTTACTCGCCAATGAATTAGGGTTTTCACAAAGTTAATTATCAACATGGTTCCAAGAAGGAGTGTTATCCGTTGCAGTAAAAACCAAAGTTTTCTCCAGTAACCTTTTTGGCGTACTTCTTCACGCTAGCTTCAGATGATCAGAATCTTCGTTGGTGGTTCTCGGGGTTCATGGCGACGACGGGTGCTTACTGCTTAGGCTTACTTAATGTCGAAGACTAAAGTATATTTTCCACCACTCAAACTAACTTTTGACTATGTATAATATTTGTAAAGAATTTTTTATTAATTTATTAATTAATGGCTTAACGAACAAATCAACAAAGTTGATAGTTTTTCTTTCCGGTTTTGGCCTACTTTAATCATTATATACTTTTTATTAACAATTTAATTATTATATTTAAAGTTTTTATAAAATTTAGTTACTCATCAAATATAATCAATCTTTTGTGATAATATCATATAATATTTTTTCTACGTCATCGAAAATTTTTTTATTGATTAAAAGAATCTTCATTATTTTATCAAATTTCTTCTTTTATTTAATTTTTTATTGTCATATGATTTGCAAGCAATGAAGAAAAATTTTACACTTGATAAGACAAATTTTAGTGGCGTGACAAATCATATTGACATTATTAATGAAGATTGATTATATTCGTAACTATTATTCAATCATGACTAAATTATCTTAAAACGCAAGTCTAATGATTGATTTTATAGTTTAATGGTTAAACTAAAAAAATTCTAAACTTAGTAGTCAATATTAATAAATAGATAGTTTACTAATAATTTATATCATTAGTAATCACTAAAAATTCTAAAAATTATTAATCTTTGTAGCTAATAGGTATTTATTGTTTACTAAAAATTCTACTAATTAATTTTTTTAATGGGGGTTATTAATTAATTAGTTTAAATCTTTGATGAAGACTTAAAAAAGGTAGTTATTCAATTATCAGTACACTTATATTGACCCGGACTAGAACTTCCTTATACTTTGAAATATTTGGAAATAAATAGCCCTTTTTCAAAATTATAATCCCATCTAGCTTGCATAATTTTTTTTCTATTTTATTCAATTACAAAAAATCGACAAGTTAACCATTTAATCATAAATTATTCATTTATCTATTTGCTTTTATATATTTTGACATTTTATTGATTAAATTGATTGATTTATAATAAGTGGAATGGTTGAAATTGATAGATAATGGTTAAACCGACCAATTTGTTGATTTGATTTGTCAAACAGAAAGAACAAAAAAATAGCATTAGTTCAGTGGCATATATAATTACACTAATACCTAATTCATGTAAATGATTTAAGTAAAAGAGACTCCGCACGTCAAATTAAGTGTTCAAAGAAATAATAGAGAAATTGTGAAATGGTTCAAATTAAAGTCTAATAAATGCAGAGAAATTTTTAGTCAGGTTAACGAGATTTTCTATTTAGGTATCACAATATTTAGAAGGTTTTACTTAATCAAGCTCACGCTCACACTTCAACTATACTGCTAACAGTTGTAAACTCACAAAAACTGAAATTTGTAACAAGATCGAATCGAACTTCAACTTGCATTATGCAGGTTTCATCTCAAGAATATATATAATTGAAAAATGTTCATTTGTAAATTTTATTTTCATTAAAATTTTATTATAGATGCATATTAAGTCATGAAAAGTAAGGAATAACTTGGGCTGTACATCTCGGGTTACACATTTGTGTGTCATCATGTTACACTAATAAAAATTTAACACGTGTACTTATTAATGAAATTTATATTAGTTTATCCATAAAATTTATTTAATCTAAACTCAGGAATCATGACGTTGTTAAGTACAATTTTGACCATTTGTTTATTATTTATTTTAAAATTAATTTATAAATTAGGTTGTAAGTAAATTCTATGTTTTTTGATATTTAAAAGTATTATTTAATAATTATTATTTCACTAGTGTAAGCAACTTTTTTTATATTATTCATATAAATTGAATTAAAAATATTATCATCATTGCATTATACAAATAAATAGTTAAAAATGTGAAGAGTTTTTTAATAACCCTTGCTGTATTTAATTTTTTTTAATTAGAAAACAATTAAAATTTGAATTTTTAGTTAAATATTTATTAAATTAAAATTATCAGTATCATTTATTTTGTAAATAAAGGGATAAAAGTTAATAAGATTTATTTACTTTAAATTCTCCTTTTGTGTATAATGAAATTAAAAATAAAAGTTCAATTGAGAAAAGTATCCCAACATGCATTGTTACTTGTCACCAATCAAAAATTAATATTTTTTAAAAGTTTTAAATATATATAATCAACAAACTCTTGTAATTTTTTTTTTGTATTATCCAAAAATAATTTTTCAAAAAATCTCTATAGTTATATACAATTTTTTTAAAAAATATTCTTACAATAAATATTTTAAAGTTAATAAAAATTCAATTATTTAAGTTCATGTTTGTATGAATATCAATTTTGAATATAAATATTAAGGGGAAGATCATGGAACTAAATCTAGGTTCTTGGGAAGATTCACACTACACAATTTTTATATTTATTTTTATTTTTATTTTTGGCTGATATGTTCAGTTAAAGGAGTTTCCACTAAAATTCTGTCAAATATTTAAATTTGTTAAAATTTCTTTTAAAATATTTATATCTTACTAAATAAAATATATACTTTCAGATCCTTTTAAGCTTTAAAAATAGGAAAAGAAATCTAAGTTAAAAAAAGAAGTGTAATATGCCTTCATGTCTGTATCTTTTCAATCAAAATATTTATTTACTTATATTTCACATTTATACATTACCAACAAATTTAATTTATATCCTTACTATAAATTTTAACAACAAAATATAACATCTAAACAAACAATTGCATATTCCATTTTATATAACTATTAAAGTATTAAAATGAAAAGTTGGTCTTCTTTTATATGATGAAATGTTGTAACTTTGTAATTATCTATTATCTATATTTTAAAGAGCCGAAATATGTTGAGAAATAAATTTGTAATTTTAAAATTTAATGACTACCAAAAAAAAAAGAGAAAGAAATTAAGTCTAAAATAGTGAGGAAAGAGTCCCGATTCCTCAAAAATAATGGGAAAGTCCTGATTCCCCAAATAATATTACTATCAACCTATCACATAAACAAATGAATAAAAATGAAATGCTTTGCTAATAACTCTTTATTATTTAATTTATATTAGTCAAAAATAATTAAAATTTTGAATTAATTGAGTATTATTATTATTATTATTATTATTATTATTATTATTATTAAGATTCTGTCATGCAATACTCCAAGATCAGGAAATCTCAAGCTTTAAAATCCAGACAAACAAAAATTAAAAATATATTTTTCAAATAAATTATTCAGATGATGAGCTTTATAAATATGAATATTTTGAAATATTTTATGACCTCACTTTGTTATTAACATATTTTTTCTTTAAATCTTTTTAACATTTATCTTGTTATAGAGAAAGTAATCAATAATATTATATAATATCTAATAAATTAACAACATAACTTATATTTAATAATAAGAAAACTGAGTTTAAATAATGATAGAAAAAATAAATAAAAACTATAAATTAGGTCATGCTATTGTGAATCATTCATTAGGCTGGACGAGAACGACAAGTTTAATAATAATAATAATAATAAGGCACGAGAGAGGACACGAGCAAGCTTTCCACGGTGTCTCTGATGAATGCATGGGGCGGTGCCGCCCGATGCACGTGACTAGGACGCCACTGCCTCCGGTGGAGACAGTGAGGTAGCTGGGTGGGTCAAAATGGCGAGTTAGTTGAGTTCTCTCTTATCAGCAATCTATGGATAGCGGGAACGAAAGCAGTCCCAATTCTCAGAGGTGTCTCCACGTGCATAACACGACACTTTTTGATTGGAAAGAACTGTGGGACTCACTGCTTTCTCCATGGTACTGACAAGTGGTACAAAATCATTTAAACCCTCACAAATGATGCCACGTAGTTTCCAAGATCACGCATCTCTGATGAGTGGACGTTTACTCTCGGCCCTTGTCCGCTGACCCAAAAATCACTATCAAATTATCAAATACTATGAAATATCACACCAAAGTTGCCTCCAAAGTTGCCTCGTGTAAATGGTAATAAGCTAAATATCCGGAAATGCTAAAGGTTTAATTTAATTCTTTTAAAAAATAAAAATAAAATTGATCAAATATCTCTAAAACTAGTTTATCAAATATAATTTAAAAATAAATTTTTATTAAATTTTTTATTTTTACTTTTCAAAAAAGATAATTAACTTAAACCTTTATGTTTAGAAATTAAGCGATGTACTCCACAACATTACTCACTTAATAGTAATTACTACTTTCTCAATTTGAAATTAAACGTTCCATTTTGATTTACACAAAGTTTAAGAAAAAGTGATAGACTTATTTCTTTTTAAACACATTAATTACAATCTTTTAATAAAATTTTAACTAATTTAATTAAGGAAAAAGCCTTTTGGCCAAAATGTATACTACCAAAATGACCAAATAAGGGTATTTTTGATATTTTGATAGGGTGAAAAGACTAAAAAGTAACAAAATTTTTCTTGGAACCAATTCACTATAAAGGGTATTTATGACATTGTAACTGATTTTGGTCAAATTTTAGACAAAAAATTTTGGCCAAATAGCATTACCCTTTAATCAATTATAACGTTCGATTTTCGAAAAACTCGAAATTCTCAAAATTAAAATAGGGATCGGATGTTGGGAGTATAACACTATTTTGATTATCATTAGTATTTAGTTAAATAATGCTTATTGTTATTATACTGTGTGTGTCGCCGGGGGGGGGGGGGGTTGGTTATTGATGGCTTGACGTTGATCTCGGACCAAAGGGTATAAAGGAGCCATTTTGAAAAGATTATGACATGGTAACTTTGATTTTTGAGATTGTACGTTGGAAGAGTTGATATTATTGAGAGATAATTATTACGTGGGATAATATAGTCTTTCTATTATTACAAACAACAAAATTCATTTATCAACCTAAATAAACCTAATCCAATCTCTCCCAGGTAGTTTTAGCATTCAACACCACCAAGTAACTACTAGTACCTTCCATGAAGTTGGGTGTTTATTACATGAAAATTTACTATTTTTTTGGGCTTATTTAATTGAACAAAATATAAATTATTAAATGGATTTTTAAATTAGTTAAATATAATTATAATATGCATGATATTATCTCCCATTACAAGTATAGTTCTTTTTCTTCTAAAAATATTAAATGGAGGAAAATAATAAAAAAATCATAATGCATTAATAATGAAAAAATAATTTGTATTTTGAAAGAAAAAAAGAGTGTAGTGGTCGCATTTATGTCTAGGAGGAGATATTGTCTTATTTGGACTTAATAAATTTTTAAAAAAGTTGACTTACACATGATGAATATAATTTTATATATATTTATATATAAATGGTATAGTGGGTAATAAAACTCAAATTATGAAGGGTTTCTGTTAGCTCTCTAACAGTCTACTGATGTTCAACCATTTTTTTTTTTTTTTGAAAAATTAAAGAAAAATTTGATAAAGTAACCCGAGCTTTTAGTTTATCTTTTTAGAATTTATTTTATAAAAAAAATTATAAAAGAATTTATTTTTTCTATAAAAAAAAAAAAGACGTGGTTGATCGACTATTAAAGATTTAACCAGACCACTATATTGTAGGTCGTGGATTCGACTCGATCTTACTGTAGATTCTATCCTTAGTGAGTGTTAGCGGTGTAGTCGAGGTTCTTGGGTGAGCCCGGATATAAGACACAGCTTGTAAAAAAAAATTATGGTGGTCCAGTTAATTCTCTAAATGCTAAAGTTAAACGGTAAACTATTTTTAAAAAAAATAAAAAAAAAATTGATCAAGTACCCCTAAGATTTAGTTTATAAAGTATATATCTAAAAAAAAAGGAAAATTTTATTTTTTCTTTTAAAAAAACCAGTAAACAGTTAATTTTGACTATTAGAGATTTAACATGTGTATTCCATAACTTGAGCTCCGAAGTACTCCATAGCATTACCTTATATATATTAGAAATATTATAATAGGAACAGTTTCTCAAATTATTTTGGACAACCGTTAAAACTCGGATGGATGGAGACTTAACTAATTCTTTAAAAAAAATCTTTTATAAAAAATTTATTTTGAAGTTTTTAAATTTGATCAAATATCCTTAAAATTTACTTATTCTTTTAGGATTTTACTTAATAAAATATATCAAAAAAAGTAAATTTTTTTCTAAAACATTGTTTTAAAGGAGTTAAGTCCTCCATTCAAGTTTTAATAGTTGCCCACTATAGAATTTTCCGTATAAATATATATACACATGCAAAAATGTTATAGTGGACAATAGATCCCAAATTATGGAGTGCTCCTATTAAGTCACTAGCAGTCAACTGACGATAAACTACTTTTTTTAAGAAGAATTAAAATAAAATTTAATCAAGAACTCTTAAGATTTAATTTATCTTCTTAAGATTTAGTTTATAAAAAATTATAAAGGATTTTACTTTTTCTTTAAAATATATATATATATATATATATATATATATATGATTGACCATTAAAGAGTTAACTAGAACTCTTCATAATTCGACTTATGTTGCCCACCAAAATAGTCAAAATTAATAATCAACTATCTTTTTTATTTTTAAAAAATATAATCTTCAATAAAAATATTTTTTTGATATACTAAACCTTAAAAGGATAAATTAAACTCTAAGGCTATTTAATCAAATTTAAATTTTTCTCTAAAAAAAAAAATTTAACCTTTAGCGACTTAACAATGCACCCTATAACATGTTCACATATATAAATATATAAATATATATATATATATATATATACAAAAATGCTATTATGGACAACGGATCTCAAATTATATTTAAGCTCCAGTTAAGTCTCTAACTGCCAATGTTTTGTCAATTATCTTTTTTTTTAATAATAATAAAAATTAAGTTTAGTTTGTCTTTTTAGGATTTAGTTTATAAAATATTTCTTAAAAAAAGACAATTGACCGTTAACTTTTGACCGTTCGAGACTTAACAGAAGCTCAAATTATTTTGAGCTCCGTAGCCCATAATATCATTTTCATAATAGCATTATGGGCAACGAATCTCAAACTATTTAGAGTTTCATTTAAATTTCTAACGGTCAACTGTCTTTTTTTAAAAAATAAAACTAAAAATTTATCAAATTTTCCTAAGGTTTAATTTGTCTTTTTAGGGTTTAGTTTATCAAATATATCTACAAAAAATAATTTTTTATAGAAAATTTTTTTTAAAAAAAAAAAAGATAATTGAAAGTTAACTTTGACCGTTAAATAATTAATTAGAGCCTTAAATAATTTGAGATTCGTTACCCATAATAACATTACTATAAATATATATATATATATATGAAAATGTTATGGTGTGCAATATTAAATCCTAACAATCAAAGTTCTAAGTCAACTTAATTTATTTTAAGAATTTTTTTTATCAATTACCTTAAGATTTAATTTATACTTTTATCAATTTGATCAAGGAATACTATAGAGATCTATATACGATAGAATGCTATATATGACATTTGCATATAGAACAATGTTAATTTGTAGTAAAATATGTAACTCGTTATGAGATGAAATATTCAATTTTAATAACTAAAAATAGAAGTGGAAATATTTAATTTTAAATTAAATGAACTCTTAATAGTATTATAATTTAATTACCAAAACAGAAACATCTAAAGGTGTAATCGAGTGATCTATAGGTGAAGCTTACATATCACAGATCGTAGATTCAATTCGATCTTAGTATAAATTCTAACCTTGTTGAATTTGTAGTTACTAGTGATGTAATTGATGTGTGTACATGAATCTGACTCAAACAATATCATCAAGAAGCAAGAATGGAATGACATTCCTTTCGAACCAGGAAAATATTTATCACATTATCTTTATTCTTGATGTGATTTCTTTTTGGAAAAAAAAATACATCATTTCATATTAATATAATTATATAGTGTTATATTATTTTATAATCAGTCCCCTCTCCATAGTAACGCTTGTTGTGTAGAAAAATTACGAAACTGTAACAGTAACTCTCAACAGAAATTAGCGATATATGACTCCGGGCTTCGGATTCGATCGAGAAGAGCAATGAACTGATCGAAAGAGTTGGAATATATATGACGAAAATTAATTTATATCAAAGTTGTTATAATCTGAGATTGAGAATGCGATCTCTTGAAGCAATAATAATACGTGGTTATATATATAATATACAGAAACACTCGATAATGAAACTCAAATTAAAGTGAATTCTCATATATATATATATATTAATATATATATATAATATAAATGATAAATATATGATCAATACCATAAAATTATATACACAAACCTATCATAATTTAAGAGATTCATTATCATTACTTTAGTTCTATATAAATATATATATATATATATATTATCATTACTTTAGTTCTATATAAATATATATATATATATATATATAAAAGAAAAGATTAGTGATATATCAAAACAAACCAATTGTAATACTACAATAGCTTAGTCATACTCAATGGGATCTCTCCCAGCATCCGTCGTGTTGATGACCACTGCACAAACACGCACGTTCATTGATTTCGGATCTGTCGGGCGGTTGTCAGAATTGATGGCATTTATTTGCTCGCGGGGACTACACGATAAGAAGTCCAGGAAGAAGAAGAAGAAGAAAAATCCCTCTGAGTAGTGGCACTCGGGCACTCCAGGAAATTTCTCGGAAGCTAGCAGGTTTTGAAATCTCAAAATATCATTGTTACTATCTTTTTGATGTGATAAGTCGACAACACATAGTACACTATTTTTTTGCCCTTTTTCATTCTTCTTTTGGCTGAAAAAGAACCTAAAAGTAAGAATGCAAATGAGATTATACTACTCACGAATGGTTTGTACTGGACTCACCTAATTAAAAGTTCATAAGTTTAAAAAAATTTTTGATATATATATATAATAATTTATAAATATCATATAGTTTTCTTATTATATAATTTGTTATTTATATAAATGCATATATATATATATAAAGATTTTTATATTACATATAACATTTATATATAATATATAATTTATTTCAAGAAATTTATAAAGTTACTTTCAAACTACGAACTGAAAGTTCATACGTGGTCATGCTATATAACGTGGGAATGGGTCCAATCAATTATTTTAGAATTTCATAATTTACAATCAATATATAGGAAAATTCTTTTTTCTTTTAGTCTTGTTTGTTGTAACTAGGTTGATATTTTATTATTTCAAACACTTAATTGAATCACAAGACTCATGTCAAAAGAATTGCCAGAATTGTATTTTATCAATTTAGGTGAAGACTCATAATACAAATTTGATCATTTTGTAATGCGGGGTTGTGATTATTCAGACTTCAAAAGATTTGTTAAGGAGATTTAGATTTGAATGTGTTATATAACTAAATTTGATTTTAAATATTATTATTGTAAAATTTAATTTTAATAATTTTTTAAAGTTTAAATGAGTCTGAGTTAGAATCGAGTTTAAATAAGTCTGATCTCGAGCTTGACTTTTTCAGACGAGTCCAAACTTTAGTTCAAGTCTTCTTCATATTTCATGAGTCGAGCTCGAGCATGGATATTTAGACTCTTGAAAGCCATAGTTTAAAAGAATATAAAGGAGTGGTGCTCGAGCCGAGTACATTTTGGCTCGACCTAGGTCATTTCATTTATAGCTCTAATTTGGGATTTGTGCAAGAATAAGAAATATGTATATATTTTCACATAAATGAGACAGAGAGTTTGATAGTCTCTTGATGTAGTGAACATACATAAGAGTACTTCACAAATGAGTTTCGTTACTCACCATAGTATTTCTATTAGAACAATTTTAACATAGCATCACATGATCACAAACAAGAGTTAACATATATAGCATCACAAATAAGACGGTAGTGGAAAATGTGTGACTTTTCCTTTGACATTAAACATTCTTTTACCGTCGTCTGTGTCAAGCTACTGCGTCAGTTTAACTTAAGAACATGAATTAATAATACAAGCATCTATATTTAGTAACATACAAAGAAGCATCAGGTGCATGCATGCATGCATATGGCTGATTATTAACAGACAGAAAGAAAGGGAGACCTATATGGTAATGGTACATATTTGCGTACTTCTTTCTCCACACACCAATCCAAAAAGAAATTAAGGTGTTGCCGTGTAATCGTACCTATAGCAAGAAAGGGTACAGTAGTAGTACTAATGCGAAGAGTAATTAATTGGGTAATTATGAGTGCAAACAAAATACACGTACTGCATGTACATAAGCTCATGGCGTCCGTGATGTGTTCTTTCAAACAAGTTGAATTGAACGACGGAGGAAAAATGTCAGAGAAGAAGCAACGGAAAAGGCCACAAATTTCGCAATATTGTTGTCCCTTTCAGTCTAAATTGTTGACTGACATGACTGCACACAGAGAGAAGAGAATTGAAATGGTCCATACAATATTGTTTGTTTGGTTGGAGAGGGAAAAGACATGAAAAGGTGACAGTGGCTGGATAGACTTGTTAGTTATACTTGGACGTTGCCTGCAATTTACAGCTACTACTTTGAAAAAAAAATAATAATAATAAGAAGAAAGCTTTTGAAAAGTTGAAAGGTCAGTTGGGTTGGTAGGTTAAGCTTCATGTGCATATAAATATAAATGTATTATCAAAATTAATTAAGTAATTGCTTAAGTATATTTTTCGAACCCAAAAGCCTTGTAGGTTTCAGCTCATTAATTAAGTTTTTATTAATTGTCAGTGAGAAAAGATCAGTGTTTGAAGAAACCTTTTAACAATGTTTGAATCATTTGAGTTATACCAAGAAAGTCTTCTTTCCACAAGCAATAACTGAAGATAGAAACTACAATATTTGAGATGAAAATAATGACAAATTAAACTCATTGACAACCTATATTGCATAACGGAAATTTTATAAATTATAGCATAAGTTATGGTAATATATAATTAAAATAATTAAATATTTTAATTAACAATAAAAAAATAAAAATAAAAAGCTCAATGTAATAGCAATTTGTAGGATATACAAGATAAAGTGTAAATCTTTTACTAATGATTGGGTTTCTACATTCTTATATATTGAGTTTTTAATACTTTTTATAATTTTGTTTTTTTTTAACTTTTGATTTTTTTTAAAAAAAAACCCTCCAAATATCTAATTTCTCATACATACGGATGTATTAGAGCTGAAAATCCTCCACTTACAGGTTTGTCTTTGGTCTTGTCCATTGGATTAATAAAGAACTTCTTTGATCTTGCAAAAAATTATGACATTCCTATCCTCCATCTTTTTCTATGTCTCAAAATATAAATTTATTTTTTAAATTATATTACTTTTCAATCTTATATTCATTTAATGTCTCTCTTTGTTTACTGTGAAAAATTATCATTTTAAATCGAAAAGACCTTTAATTTTCAAGAAAATGTTATTTGTACAAACTATTAGTATTATACAAACTGTACAATCAACATACAAAATGTCATAGCACCTCTTTCACATTCCATCTGAATTTTCTAGTCTGTACAATATCTTTTTGAACAAATACATTTTCCTTAATCCTAAAGGCATTTCAGTATAAAACGTTATAAGATGCACCATTACACTCCACATGAGTGGTAAGAGTGCAACTACCATATCATCATGACATCATATATAGTTCGATACTTAAATTTTATTTAAGAACTCTTTAACCTCACTTAAAACGACACCTAAAGCATTTTTATTATTAAATATAAATCAGTGTACAAAGTTAGAAGAGATTTTCAGGCACAAAATACCCCAACTCATACTATTACTACTAGTCACTGTGAGAAAATTATTCTATGTCTTTTCTTCTCTCTCCTTTCTTAGAAAAACTACCAGATAACTCCACCATGGTCCCTGGGCTCGTCTAGAAATAAAAGCCTAGTGAGACATCTATTTAATATACCACTTTTTCATGTGTCAAGCTATTTAGTACATCAGAACTGGTATGCTTCTTCAAGATTTTAACAATCAAAGACAAGAACACGACAGATAATTCCTTTTCATGCCTGCAAACCTTAGTACCATAACAGGCTTTACAGCGATTCATTGAAAAAGAAACAGAAGAGGAGAATGAGAGTAGTTTTATAACATTTCGCGATCACTTTTATACTCTTTCTGTAACGAAGAATGTAAATACAACTATAATCTTCTTCAATTTCAATCAACTAAATCAGGACATTCACAAATAGTAGTGCAACTAAACAAGACTAGAAAAGTTAAAGGAACTTATTGTCACTGCCTGAGATTTCACTAATCTTTACAATAGATAGATTCTGACTTTTTACTAATACAAAGAATAACATACCTATTGGTAATGTTGCCCGACTCCCACATGATCATCGAGGATTACTAGACCAAGAAGCATTGGAACTCTATTTCGCAAATGCTTTACCAAAACCAGTGTCCTGCATCATGGCTACAAATTCATTGTAATCAATGCGTCCATCCTGAAAAGCAATAAGGAAGAAAGAATGAATATGGATAGGCTTTTTGATTTGGTTCATGCGTTAATATATTGCCAGTCAAAACAGTACAGGAAATGCATACGTTATCCTGATCAACTTCTTGTATAATTTCATCAAGGTGAACGTCTACCATGCCAAACTTTTCACATGCCTGAGCTAGCTCGTCCTTAGTGATGTAACCACTTCCATCTTGGTCAAAATATGAAAATGCTGCATACAAATGGTCCTCTTTCTGGACCTTGTTTATGTGAAGCATTGCTGCAACAAATTCGACATAATCTATGGTCCCACTGTTATCAATATCTGCCTGCAGAGTCCAAGGAGGAAAGGGGCATCAAGTAGAAACACAGTTGAATGCTAACGTTACTGATAGTGCTCAAAACTCCAACAATATAACTATGTTCCCCATGCCTTGAGAGGAAAGCTAATCAATTTTGCAGCAAAAGATGAAGACTAACATGAAAGCCCAATATTTGGGATGTTACACATGTAATTAATCAATTTTGACTTACCGCTTGCATCAAACTATCTATCTCGGACTCCTTTAGATCAGCACCCACTCTTTCCAGACCTTTTTTGAGTTCCTCCAGTGTAATCTGCCCACTATTGTCTATATCTATCATTTTGAACATTTCTTTAAGTCCTGCAATTTCTTCTTCCGATAAATTTTCTGCAATGACCTACAAAGAATGTATAAAGGACTGGTAAGCCACCAGGAGAATACTTCTATAAGAAATTAGTACAGTAGTTCAATAGTTCCTATATCCCCTCCGCCAACACCTTGTTTCCATAGCCCAACAAACCATATCCAGAATCTAAAACCACTGTGCGCATGATAGTCGTGATCAATAAACCTTAATGGATGAAATAATACAGGATATATATCCCAAGAATTCTGTGCTTTATCCTTTTTAAGGAAACCTTCTACTAATTTAATTTATGTTTTACAACTGTATCTTCTATGATTCATAGGAGATCTAGCAACACGTACTCTAATAGCTATCTTCTTGAGTTTGTTCCAGGCGGAAAATTGCTTCAGACGAGTTAGGACAGCAGAATCAAGAGGTCTATCTGGAGCTGTACCATCGATGCGAACCCATGGGTGGCCTGCAAAGAGGAAAATTACCATAACTTCATCTCACTCATTCACCATTTGGATTCAAGTAGATAAAAGGAAAGATTTCTTTTCGACTGATCACTTCATTTTATGTAGTCATGGCTTTCCATTGCATTAAAAAAAAACTATTACATGAAAGCAAAATACAAGCCACTATGAAGAAAATATGGAAGGGGAAGATGTAAATTGAATCCCTTGTATTGAAGCGGTGCATTTTCAACTTTACCATTTCTGTTTTGTGAAGTAACCTAGTGCTAGAAAGATCATATATCAATCAATCAAAAAAAAGTAAAACTCTACAAAAGCATAATATTAGAAAAACACAATACATAATAATATTCATCATCTTTTTCAGAAAACAGTAAGCTTTATAGGGGAATTAGTAATTTTTTCCTCTATACAAAGTACAGCATTGCATTAGGCTAATACCAAAAGACATTAACTTGGTTTAATAATTAAAAAGCAGAGGAAAAGAAGCACAAAACTGAGATAACTACTTGCTAATATGTTCCTAAAAATTGCATACTCACAAAGAACCTCATGTGCTGTAAGTCTCTTCTTGGGGTCTCTTACAAGCATTTTCCTAACAAGATCTTTTGCACTTTCAGATATGTTCGGCCAAGGTTCTGAAACAAAGTCTAGTTCCCCTCTCAAGACCTGCTCAAATATTCCTTGTTCCGTTTCTGAAACAAGTAGAAGAGAAGTTGGTAATAAGACATTTACGTAAGGTTAAAACATAGATATAATGAAGCACTAACCATCCCAGAAAGGAGGTACACCACTTAACAAGATATAAATGATGACCCCTGCACTCCAAATGTCACATTCTTGTCCATAATGCTTATGTAACACTTCAGGGGCAACATAATATGGACTTCCAACTACGTCACTGAATGTATCTCCTGATTGAAGAAGATTAGGTTCATCAAATTTGATGGAAATAGGTGATACAAACAAAATGACGTTGCAGATAAAACAGATCAAGTACGAGAACAACGCAACAGAGAATGAGCTCAAATAACAGGAAAATGCCACTAAAATCCACAGTTGAACTAAATGAGCCATAAATGAATCAAAGAATATACCAAAAATTTTGGGTAATTCTTTAAAGAAAATTGAAACCCGGGAGCAACATGCACATATTTAACAACAATTATTAAGAAAAAAAGGGCATTCCAATATCAATGAATAATGAGATTTATTAATTGAAATGAGGCGAAAGCTAGGGAGGTTGTGCAACACCAGGGTCAGTAAGAAAGATGTTGGTTGAATACTTTTCCCTGCTTCATTCATCTACTAGAAGAAGAGTATAAAATTTTGCTTCTAGATGCTGAAGGAAAGGAAGGAAAAATCTGACAGTCTCCAACTTCCAATATGCAGAGTTGAAAAGATGATTCAATTGCCGATCCCATCAATATAGCCCAATTGAGCTAAACCATAACAGCAGGACAAAACAAAAACAGAAAAGAGAAAAGGTTAACTACTTTATAGCAGAATTTGCAGGATTCATGAAGTAAAGAACCTTACACTGCATCAGCTATATTGGTACTAAGGAAGCATTACTAACCAGATGAGATCACATGAAAATGTTTTTGGCTATATAATGAAATCATGTTCCTTAAAGAACCTTCGCAAGACAACCACAAGAGTTGTGGAGGAATAAGAACAATAAGCTAGTGCAGGATACAGCCACACCATCACTGGACTTTACAGCATTCTTCACATCCCTCAACCCCACCAATTCTTGTTCTGTCTCTTCAGTACTTTTCAAATAGGGAAAGTAATTGATCTAGGAAAAGGGCACTTTTGAATCTCCTATTCATAACAAGGAGAGCTGAAAATTATTAAGTGCTGCATCTATGATAGGTCTCAGACTTGCCTAGAATGGCACAAAGCATCACGACAGTAGATCATTACTTGCATTGTGATGCTTCAGAGTGGTATAAAGTAAGATACTTGTAATGGCATACTTAGAAAATAAAGATAAAAGGCAGAAGTAAAGAATACCCCCTGTATAGAAATCTTGATAATTTTGGCGTTCGTAAAAGCCATAATGTCAAAGACTGCATTATCTTCACTTCAAGCTGAACCATTGTTAAAATGCAACAACTGCTTCTGTCTTGTGCAGAATGCCAGTGAAAATGATCCTACCTTAGACTTTGCAACTTCACATAATCCCTCAAATGACAAATAAATGTGGGACCAACAATGGCACATATTAGTAACTGTCAGGCATTGTAGGAGCTACATAAATGGAAAAATAATTCCATTTTTCCAAAATTGTCATTGTCTTTGTTATGCGTTAAATCTTGTAATCCTCAACGGTCGGTTTTCAACTCATCATTCTTCACGATAGTGCTTGGTAATGGAGATAAATTCTTAAAAATTAAGAACTGGGCATTATATGAATAATCAAAATTACTTTTAACTTGAAATTCTCTTATGTACCATACACCACGCTCAGAAGCCAAGATCAAAGTTGGAAAAATGAAAGAATGATTGCAATTTTTCAAATCATGAGAACCAGTTTGCTACAAGCTTTGGTACACTTGCATGAGTTCAAAAGATAAAGAATACACTACTTAGCCTTGACATAACAAAGAGATTCAAAAATGGTAAGAATTCAACTTAAAAGATAGACTTCTAAAAGACAACTGACTTATATTCTCACTTCCAAACCTTTACGTTCATCAATGCAGCAATCAAATTCAGATCACCAACAAAAGACAAAACATGACAATGTCAGTGGGAGTTTACCTGGCTTGAAGAACATGGAGAGCCCAAAGTCAATAGTCTTAAGTGCTGACTCCTCTTTTTCGTTAACAAAAAGAAAATTCTCAGGTTTCAAGTCCCTGTGCATAACACCTAAGGAGTGGCATGCTTCTACAACACCAACTATGACCCTAGCAAGTTCAGCAGCCTTCTTCTCCGTATAGTGCCCTCTCTGTATTATCCTATCAAAAAGCTCCCCACCTGAGCAAAGTTCCATGATGACATGGACTGCAACAGCATCCTCGTAAGCCCCAACAATAGATATCACGTTGGGGTGCCCTGCCAAATGATGCATAATCTGAATCTCCCTCCTCACATCCTCCACATCCTCCTGAGTTGTCAACTTTCTTTTAGCAATGGATTTACAAGCAAACTCTTTTCCAGTGCTTTTCTCCAAGCAGAAAAAGGTCGTCCCAAATTGCCCTTGTCCTAACTTCCTTCCTAAACTAAAAAACTCCTTCAAATTCCCTGAATTTCTTTCTAAAACTGAATCAATTTGGAGACCTATACTTGACACTCTCTTCATATGAACTGCTGGTTTATTCTGTTTCGTTGCTTCTGTAGGTGTATTACTACTACCACTATCGACATTAGCCTTGGGAGGTTCCACCACTTTTGCCTGTTCATCCATTTTAGCATGGGGAGGCGGAATATTTTGAACATTAGATCCTGAGGAATCCTCTGCATTTCCTTTGTCATTGTTGCTGCTGCAAGCATTCTGGTTACTCTTTTCCTTTTCTTTCTCTGGACCAGGGAGCTCTTGTTGTCTGCCTTTCCAAACTGCGTTAGTGACTGATTGCAAGAAGCCATTGTTCCCCAAATTGGGTCCTACGCATGAATTCCCCATCAAATGATTGTATCACAAGTTCCTATCCTTCTCACGATTGTCCAAACAAGGGCTTCTTGATCCCATTAACATCAATGTGACCAAAACCTCAACCCTGTAATCAAAGCCTACAGATCACACCTCCTTAAACAAACCTACCCTGAAATTTAATTTATCCTCAAATTTTATTTTTCAAATTCAGTATAAAACGTGAGATGTTCTAATAAAAAATGTGCCCAAAGATATAATCTTTACATAAACCAATAACCTATTCGCAGAAAATCAATGAAATTTAAAAAAAAAAAAAAATGAAAATCACGAAAACATAAATGATAAAATGGAGGTAAAATTTCAAGAAATCAAGAATTCAAGAAGATATGATAAGTTGGTGAGTTGACTCGGAAGAAAATATGAATTGATCTGTAGGGTTGGAATCTAAGATGGGATTCAAACGAAAATGGAGGAGATGGCACCATTGACGACCCCATTTTCGCATTAGAAGCTTTGTGTTTCAGAAGGGTATAGATGGTTGCTAGAAATTTTGTTCGTCTTGCATCAATTATTGGTTCATCTAACCAATAAGGTGGGATCTAGGGGATCAAGATTGAATGAAGTGTTAAATTAAATGAAACGTATCATAATCTAGGGGATAAATATTGAGTGAAGTTTTAAATTAAATGAAACCGTTGCATGTTTTTTCAGAAACTTGCATGGACAATATACTTTGATATTTTCTTTCAATCTCATAAGGTAAGGGTACCACATTAAAATCTATATTTAATCTATTTACATATAATTTAATATATAAAAGAAATACAGTAAATTTGAGACCTCCCTTAAAAACAAAAAGAGAGTCCCAAGATATTTCAAAACTAGCATGAGTACCTGTACATTGCGCTGGATTTGTGTAATAGATAAAGTGAATGTTTGTCAAAATAGATAAATAATATAATAAAATATTTAATCTTTTCTGTTATATTATATGTAATAATTTAATAATGGTTATTTAAAAAAGTGTTATTGTAAGATTTTTTTTTTCATATTAAATGAATAATTGAAAACCATCTGGAACAATAAATGAGGAGCGATGACCCATAAAATTAATTTTAAAATTACATAAGTTATTAATAATAATAATAATAAATACAAATCCCCACATTTTAATAACCTTTTGTCAATATTGAAAACCCATAGAGGGCAAAAATGCCACAAAAAGGAGGAATTTATATATTAGAAAATATAGGAAAATATTATCACAACATTTTGATAATGATCATTATCACAATGTTTTAATATTATTATAACTTAATAATATTATTATTAAGAATATGATTAAATTTCTACACAATCATTACAATATTGAGATTTGCATCCTACATTAAACAAATCAAAGCAAGAAGCAAGAGGAATTTCTAATGGATAATATACCATGGTTTAGTTTTATGGAGAATTGCAATTCTATTGTCACTCATTACATTCTAGATAATAAAGTATTTTTGAGCAAAAGGATTAGGGACCTAATTCAAGATCGTGTAAGAGTAATGAACCAAAAAATTAGAGTTGAACTTCATGAAAATATAAATTGAAAAAAAAAATTAAAAAAAAAACATAATGAACTATATCAATTATCAATAATTTAAACTTTTCAAAGTGTATAAGATGTACATACTCAAACTTCTATATAGTAAATTCTCCATAGACAATTCTTCCTCAATTCCAATTTCCTGCACACATGAACATTCAAGAAAAATTTAAAGAAGAGAGAGAGAGGATGCTCAAAAATTCAAACGCAGTAGAACCTTGCTTAGAAGATGAATTGAGGTGATGATGCACAGGATGGAGAGGAATGGTGAAGAAAATAAAGAAGATAGAAGGTAGAAAAGGATTTCTCGTGAAGAGAAAAAGTTAAGAATGAACAAGCTAAAACGTAATTAGCAACAAAAAACAATCTTTATACATGGAATTGTGAGAATTCACAAAGCTCTTAAAAACTTTTGGGAGAAAAAATTAATTTAATACATTGAATATTATTATATATTAATAGTAAAGTATATAATAATAATAATAATAATAAATTAAAGAAACTTAGTAAATTTAGGAGAAGGAGATAATGAAGATAAATTGACATTCTTATCATCTCATTAGAATCATAGGAGAAAAAATTATTAGACGTAGAGCACGAAGAATTCAGAAAGCAATCAAAAACTAATGGTTTTTCAAGGTATTGCTTTACATATATTATTAGTTTGTAAACCCACTCTGGTTTGTAAATCCACACAATGTGCGGGAACCTATACAATATTTTTTTATATTTGATATCTGGTTATATTCTTTAAAAATATTATATCATAAATATTTAATTGAAATATTTTATTGTTATTTTATTATAAAAATATATAAGTAAAATATGAAAATTCTTTTTACATAAATTTATTCCGGGTATATAATTTATTTAATTATAGTTTGAAAAACGAAAAGCTTCAACGATCTAGGAATATTATTCAATAATAATAATTAATCTTTTGTAAAAATTCATCCTTTCGTATATAATTTATTTAATTACACTTTGAAAAATGAAAAAATCCAATGAATTAGGAATAATCTTTAACCTAAATATTTTTTATTTATTTGTTATTAGGTTATATAATACCATAAATTATATCCTTTAAAAATATAATTTTCCATGATATTTAATTAAATTTTTTTATTGTATTATAAAAATATGAGGTAAAATATGAAAAGTCTTTTTACATAAGTTCATCCTTTAATATATATATATATATATATATATTATTTAAATATTCTTTAGAAACTAAAAATGTCAAATGAATTCATTTATCTTGGAATATTTGTTATATAATTTATTAAATTGTTTAATAAACTAATTAAAAAGAACATAGGTGAAGTGGCATGCTTAAGATTTAAGAATGAATGAAAAAATTGAAGTTTTTTTTTTTCAAATTTTGAATGGGAGCTTGCTTTCCATATATATAATATATATAAATATTTACAAATCTCATTATCTGAATGATACATATATATATATATATATAATATAGGTCGTGTAAAATTTAATTTTATTATATTAGAAGATAAAAATTAAAATTTACAGAAACAAGTCTGATCTTCCCCTCAAATTGTTGCAATCGACTATTCTTCGTCTCTCCATTGTTGAGATAAAAGGCTTCAAATCTATATTAATTAATATAGAAAATAAGGACTGTGAGCTATCAAATGTCTAACCTTAAAAACAAAAAGAGATAGTTAATACAGAGATTGGAAGTGAGTTGGCAGCAACAACTAAGTTCCAACCTTTAACTTGAAGTCTTGCATCATAAACTACCTCTTATTTAATTTCATAAAATAAATTTTTAAAGTCACCTATTTTAGTTTCTTGGAAGCCCGTGAAGGAATTAGGAATGCTTCTTTTTTAGCTTTAGTGCCTGTTTGGCCCAGCTTTTAAGAGCTTTTGTATCTAAACAGGTATAAATAAAAGCTATTAAAATCTAAAAGAGCTTTTTAATTTAAAGAGAGGAATTGGCTTTTAAGAAAAGCTGAACAAAGTCAACTTCTCATTCTCTTAAGGAAAAAAAAATCACGCAGCTCCCCCTTTTTTTTTTTTGCAAGACTATCCAGAACAAAAGCCTGCTCTGAGGTCTGTTCAATTCACCGAGATCCGGCTTCCATCTCGTCACAGATTCACAGGCTTCTCTTATTCTCTTCGGTATGTTTTGTGGTTTTTTGTTGTTGTTGTAATTGCTTTGTTTTTTATGCGTTTGGGTAACAAAAGAACAGATCTGTGGGTTTCGGTTTTCTTGCCAGATTACTATCTGTGGGTTTATTACCAGATTTTGTGCAATTTTTTTAATTTGTTATTTTTGGTTTCGTATACAAATGCTTATCTAATTTGGGTGTTGATTTTCTTTATTGCTGGGTTGAATTTCTTTACTGCTAGATTTTCTTTGGGTTGAATTTCTTTACTGCCGGTGTTAATTTTTTTATTTTCTTTACATCTCACGAAGACAAGGGATTAGTCAGTTTTGTTTGCCCTGTAGTCTGCATTTTGCTATTGACTCATTATTATTTTCTGCTAAAAGCCTTTAGCAACCAAAAGCTCATTCAAATCAGTCAATTGGTCTAGTAAAATCCATTTGAATTATCATGTCTGTATCTTTTAGTTGATGAATTTGCATTCATATTTTATTATCATGTTAAAAGTTTGAATTTAGCAAATGGACAAGGAGCTTAACACCAACACAGCTCTCACAGCTTTTAAAAAGCCAAAAAAGTCCTAAGTAGGC
>JAWZTD010000137.1:5177467-5355174 GCA_035221335.1 Echites panduratus | reverse complement strand
ACTCAAGATGTCCCTTCGTTAACTAAAGATATTTCAGATAATCATAAACAAAATGCAAAATGGGATAGTGAATCTACGAAAATATTGCTTCAAGTTCATATAGATGAGATTCATAGGAGTGGAAAACCATGAATTGGATTTAAAGGAGCAAGGTGACAAATTGTAGAAGATGATTTTAATAATCGAGTTAAAAAAAATTGAAAGAGAAGTCAAATAAAAAATAGATTTGATAGTTTAAGAAGTGATTGGACTTTGTGGACATAATTGAGGAACAAAGAAACAGGATTATTGTGGAATCAAGAAACAGGAACTATTGAAGCTGATGCCACCTGGTGGGAAGCAAAGATAAAGGTTAGTTTTTTCAAGTTTTGAATGTTGTTTTAACTTAAAAATTGCACATGCTTTAAAATCTAATTTTTTTTTTGTCTCTGTAATTGAATTCGAAATATGGCAAGTTTCGATATCAGGGACTAGAAAATGCTGCTGATTTGGACTACATCTTTGGAGACACAGTAGCTACTAGTCAACATGCATGGACACCGGCGATGGGTATACCAAATGAAGATAATCCAATCTACCATACCGTTGAATCCGATAATTATGACAACTACATTTTTGAAAGTAACAGTCCAACGGTAAACAATCAATTGAAAAGAAAAGGAATGGTTTCTACCGAACAAGACAAGAAAGTTCGAAAGCGCAAGATAGGGACTGCAAGTTATTTAAAAGAATCACTCTGAAAATTGGTTGGGTGTGCGGAAAGTTTTTCTGCAACATGTACTGATCCCCCATTGTCATCACAAGTCACAGGAGAGTATAGTATTCCGGAGAATGTTCGAGTGTTGAATTCTCTACATGATGAGGGGAAATTGACTGATGACCTCTTTTACTTTGCACTGGAATTTCTTTAAGAAGAAAAAAATAGACTTGTTTTTGTTCCTTTGATCGATAATGATAAGGCTAAGTGGATTTCAATTCAATATAATAAACGAAACAAATGATAATGGGCCAATCTTCTTGTTTTAGATAAATCTGTCGTTATACTTTTAATGTATAAATATTAAGTTTTATAATATTTGAAGGTAAATATTGGATGCTGGATATCCCAATATGAAAGGGTATTTGGCACCTTATAAGGGTGAAAGATATCACATTCCAGATTTTAGAGTTGGTAGTCAGTCAGAAGGTGCAGAAGAAACATTCAATCATGCACACTCTTCACTAAGAAATGTAATTGAACGAACTATTGGAGTTTGGAAGAACAAATGGCTTTAAGTGATATGAAGCCATTTTCATTGAAAAAACAAGAGAAGATTATTGTTGCAACAACAACACTTCATAACTATATTAGACAGTGTGGTCTTTTAGATGAAGAATTTAGTAGCAAAATTTTGAAGTTTTGTAGCTTCATATAATTTTAGTTTTTTTTTTTCCCCTTTCTATTGTCTAAAGCATTGAATCAGTTTCTTTTTTTATGTAGGGAAAACAAGTTTATCTTAAAGGACTAAGGAGACTAACTTCATTATGTAAAAGAAGACCATTTTTTTTTTGTTTTAAAATTTTAATATTTATTTAAAATGGAATATGAAATTGTTTGTTCAGGTGCTATATTTTGTTCTTAAAATTTATCGTAAGGATGTAAATAAAATTTATTGGTAATGTATAAATATGAATTATAAGTAAATAAATATTTTAACTGATAAGATAATAAATATTTTAGTTGATAAGATATAGACACGAAAGCATATTTTACTTCTTTTTTAACTTAACTTAGATTTCTTTCTTCCTATTTTTGAACATGTAGATATTTTATTTATCAAGATATAAATATTTTTAAAAGAATTTTTTATTTGACAAAATTTTAGGGGAAACTCTTTTAACAAGAAAAAAAAATTTCTTGGTAATGACATCATGTGTACTCAAACCTATCAATTATAATAATATAAATAAGTAACAATATTTTAATTTTCATAAAAAAAAAATAAGCATATAAATTGGGATACATACCTTTGATTTAAGTGCAAACTATAATGAATACAAATAAGGTCTTCCAACCTTTAATGTTTCAATCTATTTCTTTTCTTGGTATGAATGCCTTTGAATCCATTCTAAGGGTGTGTTTGTATACTAAATTCTCTACCTCCATTCTCCATCCATCAGCAAGTAAAATGTAGGTGTTAAATGAAGTTCGTTTTTTGTTCAAAAATAAAAAAATTGATCAATCTCATCTTATATGGATGTTTTAATTTGGTTTTTTAAAAAAAATTTCGTTTTTAAGCGAAAAAAGGGCTCCAATTTAAAGTTACATTTTATGGAATTTTATGAAATTTGATGATATCATCAATCCAAACTGAGCCTAATTATACTCACATCTAGAAGAAGTTGTTTATCTATGGATTTTTTATAGCCAACCTTTGCAAATTCAGAAGATCATAACCAAATAATTTTCACAGTATATCTATATAAAAAAAATATATATTAACATCAAACAATAGACTTTTGTATTTATATATGTAATTTTTAACAATAATAAAAAGAAATGATATGAAAATCTTACTAGGTCGAGTGTCCATAACAGGTTCAAGTGCTTTAGGTTGAGAAAAACCCTTCTCCTGTTTACTAAAAATATTTAGCTCATTAAGCATCTTAGAAGCACTGTACTCTACTTTATCAATGTCATTCAGCAAACCACTCACAACCTTAGGCTTCTTGCTAAAATTTGCTCAATCATACTGAAAAACAGGATTCAAGAAGTAAGCTGCTACATGAAGATCTTTGCATAATACGGTATCTCATCTTCTCTTTATAATATTTGTATAGGTCTTCTAGAATCTTTTTTGTCCTTGAATAACTTCTTTATACCCTGATGTGCTCATGCCCTATGCATACCATGATAAATGTAGCTCAAGAAAGGCTTTTCATTAGTTTCACAAAAAAGCATCAAGCGTAACAATGGAGTTATAATCCTCACAATCTTTAAGCAACTATTCCAAAAATTTTCATCCAACACGTCTGTTAAACTTCTTTACCTTTTGGAATTTTCAAAAATTTGTTAAAATCATCACTAACAATCAAATATTGCACATCATTTCTATAGACATGTATACTTTGTAATGCAATGAAATTAGTTGCAAAATGAGTAGCTCCAGGGTGAATAATCTCTCACAAACCAAGTCTTTTTCTTAACCAATTTAATATTACCTTATGGTTATATGCAAAAATAGTCACTTCAGAAGCAAGTGGAGTACAAGTTTGCCCTGTATCATTAAGGCTAATATCTTTTATTATCAAGTTAACATAATGAGCATCATAAGGAGAAAAGGCAATAAATTTTTTTTCTTCATTAATTTAAAACCAATAGCCTTATAATTTGTTCCATTATTTATTACCCTATGAACTACATGTCTTGAACCAACCCACTCAACAATCTCAGCAAATAAATTACATAAATTTTCCTCATTTTTGCAAATATCATTAGCAACAACATATTTAAAACAAAACAAATCCCTTGAAGACAATAAAACAAATGGTTAATCAATGACCTCTTACTTGTGTCTGTCCATCCGTATTCCATTATAGTGCATCCGGTATCAGCCCAAAAACTTCTATAAGAGCAATGATTAATTGTACATGTTTTTTAGCATCATTCAACAAAGTGACATGAAAACCATGGTATGTAGAATGCTTATACATATGATCTATCCTATATATTCTATCAATAGTCAACTAAAAGTAAGGTGAATTGCAAACATTAAAAGGGCTACAAGTCTCATAAAACCATAATGACAGTATCATGTCATTTTTCCTTTCTTTGCATGCAAGCCTTAATGGTAGGTCGAGGAGGATCACTTACGCCTTTATGAAAATACGAGTTGATCCCAGAATTAAATGGAGTTTTCCTCTTTCCCTTTGACATCTCTGTTTCAACATTTTCACCTTAAAGAAACTTATTTTAATCAAGTAATCTTCATCACTTTTTTTATGAGTTACTTTCCAATAAATTTTTTATTTCAAACCTCACTTATGAAGACACCTTTGATGCTTCATTTAACTCCAACAAGGTGTTGTTTCTTTCAATTTATACCTCACTCGAAGGCAAACATAACCACATTAAAGTCCCCTCCTATAATCCTTTTGTGGGTTTTCCCAATCCCACATGGAGAGAAGAAGGAAATGTGAAGGAGTTGGGCATCAATAAAAAACCCTTCCATGTTTGTATTAAAAATATAAGTGAGTTGTTTAGCATTCTGAGTTTCAATAGGTATAAGCTTAGAGAGCTAGACTATTTGAGGGGGTTTGTAATTTTTCCATCAAAAAATTATTAGTGTGTTTTTCCCTCCTTTGTTGAGGGGTTGTGGATGTAGGTTTAGTTGAGAGACTAAACCACGTTAAATATTGGGTCTTCTTTTCTTTTATTTTATTTGTTACTATTATTTTCTGTGGATTTGAGTAGTAGGTCTTACACCCAACAAGTGGTATCAGAGCGTAGGCCTTAATAAGTGGTTGAGCCCTTAACAAGTGGTATCAGAGCCCAAAGTTAGAAAAGTTTGAGTTAAGAGAGGAACAGAAAAAAAAAAGTGACAAGGAAAAATGGCAAACACTGTAGCAGTCAACAGTGGCAGACAGCACTGTAGCGGCTAGGTAGAAGTGGCAGACACCACTGTACACTAATGTAGCAATTAGTTGTGGCAGACAACACTGTTTACTGTAGCAGCACAGACAATAGATCCTGTAGACAGCAGAGACAACAGTAAATTCATAGGAGTAAGTTTTTCTTCGATTATCTGTCAAAATGGATTTTGATATGAAGAATACTGGTGTTTCATTATTTGATAGCAAGACTGATGTTGCAATGTAACAATGTACAATTGTTGCTTACTTGGTGTAATTGGATTTGGATATTGCACCATGTGATGAAAAGCCTCTTGAGATTAAATATTTAGAATGAGAGAAAATTCAGAAAAAAAAACTGTTAGTACGATTAGAATTTCTTTTGCTACCTAGATAAAGGTGACAATGATAAAGGAGACGTCACCGAAAAAAATGTGGGATACTTTGAAGAAGGATCATTCCTCGAAGACATTAACTAACCGTTTGAATGTGAAGATGGATCTTTATTCACTCAAGATGGAGGAGCGAGGTAATGTTGTTGACCACATTAATAGATTTAATGAATTAAGGTCTCGACTTGAGAATGCAAGGGAGAAGATCAAAGAGGAAGAGAAGACATTACTCTTATTGGCTTCATTACCCAAATCCATCAAACCATTGGTGTGGTTAATAGTTGTATTAAAAAGCACATTGAAACTGAATGAGGTGAAAAATGTTTTGAAAGAGAATCATCATATGACGGGGAATGAAGATCACTCCGAAGAAGATATGCACTAACTATAGAGAGCTCTGAAAAAATTGAGGTCGAAGAAAAATGACCATCAAGGGGGAATGTCAAAATCTCGACAAATAGATCTTAGCAATGTCGAGTCACTATTGTTTAGAATTGAGTCATCTTCAATATCGTTGTTCAAAGTTTAAGGAAGATTTGAAAGGACTGAAGGAGTTAAAGAGTAAGTTAAGAGTCTCTATCAATTTAGTCATTTCAGATGATGATCTTTACTTGAATACAACTGCTGTTAAAAAAAATTTGAGTTAGATTATGGATTCTGCTACTGACGCTCATATCTGCACTAACAAAGAATTATTTGAGACTTTGCACACTGAAGGAGACTTTGGATTCATTAATGTGGAAACTGTTTGAAGCAAAAGGTTGAAGGTATAAGATTTCGCTGAACTGTTTGAAGTAAAAGGTTGAAGGTATAAGATTTCGCTGAAACTAAATAATGATGAAGTCAAAGAATTTACTAATGTGAAATTTGAACTAACGGATAAAGCCAATATTCTTTCATTGGGTGAGTTGGCTTCACATGGGTATAAGTATGTCGGCATTGGAAAACAGTGCAAAGTTTATAAGAATAGAAGCTTGGTTATGCAAGGGAGGAAAAAGGAAAAACATATCTACTACTTGGATGAACATGCCTTGAAAGGAAAACATAACAAGGTAGATAACATCCCGAAGAAGAAAGTCAAATTTCTTGATAAAGTAGAGATATGTGATACTTTGGAAAATGGGAGGAAATGTTGTGGGTTTTCTAAATCCCACTTGGAGAGAAGAAGGAAAGGTGAAGGAGTTGGGCATCTATAAAAAGCCCATCCATGTTTGTATTAAAAACATAAGTGAGTTGTTTAACATTTTGAGTTTTGAGAGGTGTAAGCTTAGAGAGTTAGACTATTTGAGAGGGTTTGTAATTTTTCCGTCCAGAAATTGGTAGTGTGTTTTTCCCTCCTTTGTTGAGGGGTAGTGGATGTAGGTCTAGTTAAGAGACTAAACCACGTTAAATATTGTGTCTACTTTTCTTTTATCTTATTTCTTTTGCTTCCTCTATTACTATTATTTTCTGTGGGTTTGAATAGTAGGTCTTGCACCCAACAAGTGGTATCAGAATGTAGGCCTCAATAAGTGGTTGAGCCCCTAACAAATCCAAGGATCATTCATATTTGAAGCTATCTACTGCAAAACAAACCAAAGTCATCTCCTTTCCAGGTATTAGCAATTAGCATAAACAAAAGTAGTAAAGAAAGTATTACCATAGCTAGAAATTATAGAAGCACGACTATATTGATCCTGTAAAACATTGAAATTAATGCAATTTTGACAAAAAATCTACAACTTAACATTTTTATTACCATGATAATGTGAGAAATTAAGACGAAATGCAAAAGAAGAAATCTTTCTATTATTTACCATTGGTTCAATGATCAAGAGGATTGAAGGCTTATATATGCTACCTATTAAGTTCTTTTAGCCAAGCCATGGGAGTCTTTTCCCGCTACACCCCTAATGTTCCTAAGTAAAATATTATTCATGATGATATACTTAATGATTGCTTTGTGGAGGATCTCTTTTTTGATGATTTGGTCTGGATGCCTTGGCTGCATGTTGTGGTTGTTCATGTTTCAATTTTGGATTTGTTTGATGAAGCTGCTTGATCAGGATGATACCATTTATCTTTGTCAGTAATAAGCATCACTAACTGGTCAGTAAATTGAATTGACTTTTTGAGATTTAAGACAACCTCAAGAGGTATGAATATGAGTTTGTCCATAAGAATTTTAGAACTAGAATTGGAAGGCTCCAAATTTTCTAAAACTTCTTCATTGGTAATTGCTAAAACAGGTTCTAAATTCTCTGAAAGCTCGTGTAGTTAAATTGAAGGCTATTTCTTGTGAAGTTCGGCTCTGGGATAATTTCTCTACATTCATTTAACTCCTCAAGACAATTCGAATTTGCTCCCTTATCTCTAGTGTTTTGGAATATCTTTCTTCTTTGGTGATGGGCTATGTCTTCCTCCATCCTCTGGATCCTTCTAGACAAACTAAGGATGACAATTTTTTATCTCTCCCACATTAAAGGTTCAACCCACCCAAAGAAATTACAAGTTTCGTCACCCTTCAAGTAATAAAATAAAAAACAAATTTTGTCCACAAAGCTCCCATATCTCACTAACCACGAATCTCCAACCTATTTTATATTTGTCCATGATGTCCGAAGCTGCATCCATTGACCTCCCATTGAAACAAGTCTTTCTATTCTACCACTCTGGCCCTTGATTGTTGCGATTTATTCTCATTTCCTTCAAATAACTGTTACATATATCAATTTTGAATGAAACCTTTTGAACAAGGTAGTTTTATTTTACTACAATAAGAGATTAATTCATCACGCTGTGGGAAACAATGTTATAATTGTTTTGCTCAACCAGATAACTAATCAAAATATTTGAAAGTTCAAAATTCAAGTGATATATAAGGACCTTCTTTTACACTTGAAAAAAGCCAAGGGACCTAAGTTAATAAAAAAGATCTAGGATTTAACTGTAAAAAATAAAAAATTACGTGGTGATTTAAAAAATTGAAAAGGACATATATGGCCAAGGTATAAAAGTTTGGAGACTAAAAAGGTGATATTTTCACCCAATTTTTAATCATATCACTTTAATCATTTAATTTTGTAGGTTTAGAAATTAAAAGGTACATCATTCAATTTATTACATTCTAAAAATTGATTGGCCAAATTATGAAAAGTAATAACTTCATTTATTAAGTTGGGGCTTCAAATCTCTCGTTACATAATTCGTGTGCCACTCTAAGTTATATAAGTAAAAGTTAACACATATTTATAAAAAGATCAAATACTTATAAGGTTTAATTTATCTTTTTAATATTTAATTTATAAATATATTATAAAATAATAATTAAATACTATAAATAAAATTTTTATTAATATTTTATTAATATAAAAAGGAACGACCCACGTTTGTAAGAGATTTGAAGTCTTAAATTATGAAAATAACAATAATAATAATAATAATAATAATAATAATAATAATAATAGTGAATTGAAAAGAGATGCCAGCAGGCAGGAGCGGGGAATGAGGAAAACATGGGCGCCGTTGTCTAACGGCGTGAGGCTACAGCGAGGGAAATCCAAATTTATTCAAACCATTTCCGATGCCGCTTCACACTTCAGTCTTCTGTTTGTGATTTGCATCTGCTCTCTCATTCTCTCTCAGATACAAGCACCCCTACACAGACCCTTTTGAATCAATTTTAGTATATGTCAAATAAACTGGTAGATTAGGGCAGTGTAATTATTATTATTATTATTATTATTTTTCAATCACACAGGTATTATGGCGGAACAAATGGGAAAATATTCTTTTTTTCTTTTGGGTATATTTACAAAGGCGAAAGGATTTGAATTTTATTTGTTTTTGGCAGAAGGATCAGCGAAGTTATTGTTCCGAATAGTTCTGCATCTATTTATTCAGAGAACCATGGCTAAGGTTGCTGCTGCCCGTCCATTAGCTCCGTCCAATACTCATCAGTTTGGCGGCGGTTCCACTGTTACCACTACTACTCTGAAACGGAAAACTCCATCGGAGCTCCGGGTAAATTTGTCAGACCCTAGTTTTGCCAAGTCGATGCTTGGTTTGGCTTTTTAAAATGAGGATGTATGAAAGCTTCAGTTTCGAAGTAATTTGTATTTCTAAGAATCTGCAGATATGATTTTATTTGGGTTTTTTTTTTATAATAATTTTTTTGATTAATTACTGTATTTAGGAGTTTAAGTTGGTAATTACTGTAGTATATTGCTTAGTTGCCTTTTCTAGCAAATGGTGCTTGAAGTAAATTTTCCTGGGCCTTAAATGACAAATCTTGGATCAGGTGAAGGATTTTGTTCACAAGAATGGATATAGTATATTTTAAAATTTGAAATGAAATTCTTCTATCCCATTACGCCTAGCCTTTATATTCTTTTCCTGTAATTGTTTCGATTTGGATATGTATACACATTATATGCTAACTATACAAATCATCAAGTGCAGCGACGTAATGATTTTCCTGTAATTCCTGTTACTTTAACCAACATTATGGAGTATAATCTATGTAAAAGTGAGCGGTGAAATATAAGCGTTAGATCAAGTATTAAGTGTTTAGGTAGACACTCTTATACTCCTTTGCAAATGATAGGGAGAGCTGCTGAAGCAAAAGAATGCCATGGAGCTTGTAGATGATTCTCCAAACCCTGTAATTGGTTCTAGAAGGTAAGTCCTTTCAGTTTCTTGTGGTAATTTGGATTTCCCTAATTCTTTTGTTCACCCTTGCAGGGAAGCTGATGGTGTGGGTCCTGGATATAAAAAAGATTCAGCAAAAATTCCAAGATATATTGATACACGTGTGAATGAATTATTTCCGGTCAGAAAGAACAGCATGAGTCTGAGGTTTCTTTCTGAAAAGGGAATTGGCAAGGTGTGGATTCCTCATCAAATTTCTTTCTTAAATACTATTTCATATTTATGTTATGAAATTCACACAATTATAAATTCTATACTTCTTGCATCCCGAATTGAATGTTCACTCATGATTCAACATTTGGCTTACAATTTATCATCTCATTAAGCATTGTCATGTGGTCCATGCATGGAAGTGGTTCCTTATCTATAATTTGCCTCTAATGAGGTTATTGATGGAAAGTTAAGTTGAATATATGTATATGTTCATGTGTGCAAGTGGTTTCACACCTATAATTTTCTATTTAATTAGGTTACTATATAGAGGGTTAAGTGGAAAATATATGTATATTTTAAGAAAGTTACATTTATGTTTCGATAAACTAAAATGTGGACATTTATTTTAGAAAAAAAGATTACTGTTGGAAGATGATGCCAGAAACACTCATTAATATTTTCTTGTGTACATTTAACTTTTATTTAGTCATTAACAGGACAATGCTTCAGTTGAACCTGCCAGCAGTTTGAAGAATCTTTCTGTTCCCTCAGATCTGCCTGCTAAGAGTCAACCACAAGCTCCAGAGTAAGTTATCATGAAAAATGATTTATTGCTTTCACTTTTCTGAAATTGCTGCACTCTGATCTACTGATTTTTCCTTTAATTGCATTAAAGGTCAATAGACCCTCTGGCTTCAGCTGCATTCAGCAAAAGTCGGACAATGAACTTTTGTAGTGCATCCGATAAACGCAATGATAGCACCTTTCGTAGTGTTACTGAACTATCATCTGGAGGTCAAAATTTATCTAGCCTGTCAACCATAGATATGGTAATTCCTTGTTCAAGCACTTTTCTCTGTTCTTTAAGTTCGTAGTAAGGAAATTGATTATCTAACTTTCACAGGATAAAGCTTTAAAAGGGCTGGTTGCCCATGAATCTCTCAGTCCTTCTGTATCACTACGGGTATCTTCTGAAAGAATTAGTAATTTGCCGCATGTGATAAAAGATTTCAGTATTCCTGGAAAGAAGATCCCTTTAGATTTGACCTTGAAAACCACAATGCGGATAGTGTCGTCGGCTTCAGTGAATTGGTGAGTCTTTAGGTACATTTCACAGCACTTCTCTAATCTTTTATCAGGTGTTTTACTAGTTATGCAAAAGTTATCAATCTTTTGGAGCATGGACTTCAGCCCAAGTAATCAGTTATCTTGAATTCACATTTCCAACATGTTTAGCTACCTTGATAACATGTAATCTTCTAAAGAGTACTTTGCTTTGTTTCATAATATTCTCATACCATGATGCCTCAGACTCTGTTCCGGTTTTTCTGCTTATTTTCATATCATAAATCTGGGAAAACAAAACAACAATTTCAAGCAATGGACATTGGTGCACGACTATGAAGTTCTGATGGGTTCCTACTATGTTGATCTTTTTTTATATCATTTGGGCAATCGTACATTTTTTGACATATTCCAAAAGCATTTCATTTTCATCTAAGACTTTAACTTTCATGGATTTTTTGCACTGATAGGGTAATTTATTAGGCTTTATGTTGCATGCCCCTAGCTTGATGTCACCTACTTCGGGAATAGCTTTCCTTTGCTACTTCATGAAACGCCAAGAGATGCTACATTAAATTGCATTCTCTAGTTGTCTTTTTAATGACTTTGAGTTATGAGGGCTTCTGAGTGCTTTATTCTCTGTTTAACTGTGTTATCTTTTTCACATCTTTCGCTAAGATAGGTTTCATAGGATAGTCAACTGTGGCACCTTCTACCATAATAGTCTTCAGCATGGAACTTGCGCTGGTTCTTCTCTTGCTCAGGACAGGACCTGCTCCTCAGAAATTACGTCAACTCCAGGATTCAGTCTGAGTGCTTTTTGTTCATGGGTGTATCCACAGTCCCCTTTACCCCCTTCAGTTATATCAGCATTATCCTTAGCTGAAGGAGGAGGTATTATATAAAACCTTTTGTCAGTTTATTTTTAGTTTTAGTTGATTTCCTCCTTTTTCTTCTTATGAATGAATGTAATTTTGATTTTTCAAAGGCCAAATGAACTTCTTAAGCAATCGGACTGAGAATTGGGAAGACTCATTTCGGAGTCTATACTACATGCTCAGAAAGAAGATCTGTAACATCTTCTATGGTAATTGCCCTGTGCATCTATATATGTTTTTGTTTCTTTTTGGAAAAGTCAAGATGCTCATTGTATGATATCTGTGGTGAAAGGATTTATTATCTGTGTGATGAAGCCTATGGTGGTTAGTTAGTTGGAGCGGGCATGGCTTAACTTGTCAGTTTTTTGCATTTTGCTTTTCCTTCAGACTTCATCTCCACTAACATTTCCTAACATTTTACACCTCATTCAGTGCATAGTATATGTTATATTTCTCATTTTAACACCTTTACATTGAGGAGTTTACCTGCACGTTCAAGGCAGTTGCTTACAATCAAAAACTTGTGTTGTTGTAATCCAGAGGAATTTGAATCTTGATTTAGATCTCTCACACTTGATACAAATCAGTAATGGAACTGTCTTTCACAATCTTTCTTGTTACAGTGCTGTGGTATGTCTTTCAGTTATTAAAGTCTCATGAATGATTGTATTACCACTGAAGATACGTGATCAACTAGATAAATGCTGAGTTGATATTTCATTTTCCACCATATGTAGCATTCAACTGTTATCGTGATGTTGTTTAACTTCGAATGGCACCGTTGGACAAGCAATACATTTTGATGCATTTGCCTGATTTTCTTTTCTGTAATTGATATGCCTACTCTATGATATTAATAGTTTTTTTTTTTAATTTTAAATTAATCTTTATTCTTTAACACTTTTATATAACCTGTAATGAAGAGTTTCTTTATGAAGCTACTTTGTTGTGGGTCACCTTTTTAGTTAAGAAAAGTGCATTAGTTCATTGGATGGCAGATCATAATGTGTTAATATTGTCGCTGTGCATATTTTAATTGTATGTTTATCTCATAATTGTGCAAAATTATACATGTCTGTTTGCTAATTGAAAATTTTTCAGTTTGCACTGCACAGTTTGTGGTGATGTTTACTGCTTCTAATAGTCCAAAAGTTTCAAAACATACGTGCCATGGTTATATATCCCGGTCAACAAGAGGTTTAAGGTCATTGCTGAAGGAACATGTAAGATTTCTCTGCCTCTCTCCCCCCACCCCCCAAAATGGAAAGAAGAAATCCAAGATTGAATCTTTTTCATGAATCTTTAGTTGTATTTTTTCTTCTTAGAACATTATTTGTATCGCATCCTGAATCCATTCAAAAGTTCCCATTTGTATTTGCTATGGCATAGATGTTATCTTCAGAAACACGAAACACGGGAGTTGAAAAATCAGTTAAGATTGAAGAAGACAGAGTCAGTCAGTGTATTGGGAACTAAGCAAAAAGATTTTTTTCATACCCTCTCTCTCTCTCTCTCTCTCTCTCAGAACCACAAGCAGTGCCTATAATAGGATTATGGCTTTTTGAAGCTTATGGTGATCTTTCCTTCTTATTTATAGGCTTCTTTAACTTTGTCTTGAGGACAAACTGTATTATGACTGTCAGATACCTCACCTTGCATCTCTTTTTTGGCTGCATTTTTTATAGGCATGTAAAGCCATGAACAATGTAGACTTATGATACTAATATGATTGGGAAGCTTATGAGTGGACTACCTTCGGTTTTAGAAGTTTGATTGGCATTTCTGTTTTAATAACACGGGATTATGTCTTTAAGCACAAAGCTATTAAATGATATTTGCTTCAGTACTGTACCACTTTGCAACAGAATGAGCGTTGCCTAAAAATCATCCCAAGCGCTGCTAATAGGCTACTATGCTATTTTTTTTTTTTTTTCAAAAGTGGGCTTATGAGAACTTCCTTGCCTAGGGAGTCATCATTCTTGCACTCCAAAATTCACAGTCCTTTCTTTATCTAACACTTGTATAATGCTTCCTCATAAATATCACTATCTGTTTTGATGGAATCTGTGATCTGAATAACTTGCACTTGTGGATTTTCTTATTAATCCTGTTTCATGCTTTAACATTTGCGTCTGATAGCATAGGGCTTCTATTCCTTTAGGAATCACTTCGTCTCTCTTGTTCCTTTTTGCTTCTGCAGGATGTTTGTTTCGCTATGCCTCTTTGTCACTCTAAGATGGGGGAAATTGCTTCAGATGACCAGATAGAGCTTTCAGAACTTGAAAATGATAATTCTGCTTGGGTAAAAGAAAAACTTTGCAGTTACATCTTCAATAATTTTTCATTTTGTTATATGGGGTCTGACTACTATGCTGTAAAGCCTAACCAGACAGTCAATTATTGCAGGTTTCTAATTTGTTTCTGATATTGTTTCATTATAAAATTATTTTGTCCATATCATATTTGCAAGACAGATTTTGTAATGGTTCAAGTCATTTTCTTTTTGGTTTTCTGTTTCTTTACGTTGCTGGAGTAAACCTCTTGATGAAACACTGATCTCAGGGCTTCTTGTTAATGGAGGAATGAATATTTATATAAATATATATATTGCTGGAAGAATTTGAAATTATTATGTACTTGCTAGTGTCTCTTGGGTAGTAAGTTTATCTGAGCTCTTTGTCTACTTTGGAAATAATTGACTTGTCTACTGATGAATGCAGGATCAACATTTTGTGGCCATGTCTGATGTGGACAACACACCAGAATCTCTGCTTATATTTGCTGGAAATGAAAGTGTACATGGATTGTATGATTTCTTGCTGAACTATAGGTCAGTGAGTTGTGTATAAAATTACGCAATTTCACCTTTCTTTCTGGGCCCAAAACTATACTAATTGGAAAAAGAAAAAAAGAGCTTGTGTTTTAGTCTCGTTTCTCAACTAACATGTTTACTGGTCGTTGTAATCCAGATCAAGAATTTCAGTATTTAATAGGATATATTCCAAAAGTATACATCATTTTTTTAACCTATGATTTCCTTTTTCAGATATTTCATGACCTCTCTTACTGGTGAAGATGTTCCTGTTCTGTATTCACCTGTGCCATTTACGAATGCTGCTTGTACTGCTCCAGAGGTAGCTTCTCACAGTATTTGCTGTTGATTCACAATTTCTGTAATCAATTTGCTCTCTTTTATCAATCTTAAGTTTTGTTTCATATTTGCTTATTTCTTTATGGGCAGATGAATCAGTTTCCCCTGTTTTATGTTGTAGTAACTAATATATTTATGATTGTAAAGAAGTCAAAGGCTTGGGAAATTTCTGGTGTATATCATTCACATAAGATTTTTTTAAGATCTATTTATCCCATAATATCTGTTAACACTTCCCATCAAGCTGAAGCATAATGTTAATCATGTCTGCCTGGTTAAAAATGTAATCAACCCTAACCCCACTCACTTCTTTGGTAAGGTATAATCTCCAATTATGATGTATCTTTGGGATGTGTTTTTCTTGAATATTTTCTCGAATGAAGTGATTGTTAATCTTTATATGTTTAGTCTTTTCATGAAAGATAGGATCAGAAGCATGATGAAGTGCAGACTGATTATCGCATCATAATGTAGCTGGTGCAGTAATTTAAAGTCCTACCTCTTGTAATAATTGATGTGATCAAGTGATTTCACATGATTTTAGCCCTTGCTCTGTACACATATTCCGCACTTGGGAGACAACATGTTTGTTACTCTTTGAAGACATCCAATTGCCTCCAACAAATACACAGTGCCGAGTAGTAGATCTCCCATCAGCCTTACATCCTCCCCAATTTGCATATGAGAAACGTTTAATGCTAGTATATCCGTGATTTTTAAATACCAAGCCTAGACCTGGGGACAACATGTTTGTTACTCTTTGAAGACATCATATTGCCTCCAACAAGTACACAGTACTGAGTAGTAGATCTCCCATCAGCCTTACATTCTCTCCAATCTGCATATGAGAAGCGTTTTAACGCTAGTATATCCATAATTTTTATATACCAAGCCTAGTCCTGGAGATCCCTTTAAAGAACAAAGAATTTGTTCAACCGCTTTCACTTTCCAATGACCAACCGAGGGAGAAGCCATAAACCAACTCATAACACTCAGAGATATACAATGTTAATTGTAAGATAGTTGAGTTTCCCTACCAATCTCTGGTATCTCTCTGGATCTTCAAATAATTCATCATCTTTTCTGTTAACGGATCCCATAATATCTGTTAGCAATGATGTAGTAACTGAGGAGCATACCCTGTGGTTTCATGTCTGAAATGGCCCGGGACAGTTCATTATCTTCTTATTCAGTTCTTAACTTTCTCTTATTTTCTCTAACGAATTTGCCTATACTTTACACTTTTCTCATCTCTCCCAAGTGGAGGCAATAGAAGTTAACTTGTGAATGAGTGGTGAAAATGATTTCCTGAACATTTATGGATCTACTCTTACCTTGTGGATATCTTGTTTACATATTAAGCTTTTCAAATAGAATCTTGGGTTTCTGGTCTTCTAAATTATAAGAGGCTTGTATAAAATCTATAATTCTTTTCGTAGTAGAATGAATTGTTTTGGAACTAGATTCTTGGTGCTTTTGACAGTTTACCATAAGTTTTCTATAAATTTTATTCCTACCCTTATACTTTTGTTCAATGGAGTATGCAGGTAAGGTGCAAAGAGGTGAGACGAGCTGATCATATGAATTTCCCATCAAAGGAATCTAAAACCACTGGTAAGGCCACAGGAGGATCCTCACATGGTATCTGTTACAGTGTTGAAATCAAGGGTGCATATCTTCCACCATGGACGATCAGCAGCATATGTGATGCTATGAGATCAAATGGAACAAGTTTTGAGGCGAGGTATCTAATATTTCCTGCAGTCTAAGCGTAACCATGTCAATAGGATGAAAATAACAGTTTCTCTGGTTGTCTCATCAGGCCAGAGAGGCATTACGTGCCCTAAATTTTCTTCTTTCCAGAACTTGAATTGTTTGTCAATTGGCCATTTTTACATGCACTTCTGGTTCATTCTTCCATTGTCCCTACCAGAAGGATTACTAAGATTAGTTGCTTGGCTTGTCAATTGACCAAAGTAATGCGTGTAGTGTTTGCTGCTATGGATTAGGCTTAGGAGATTGTCTTTCGAAGTTAAAATTACTGAACCATGGTGCTAATGGCAACAGATCTCACTGAACAGTTCTGAGTATATTGGTTACCATGCTCCTCTTATTGTCTGTGTGAAGTGACTGAAATATCAAAGGGGGAGAATAAATGTATTACAATTAAGTGAAATTTGGTTGCTCTCTGGGTTTCCCTTTCTAATGCACGTGTACTATTTTGAAGTGCTGGATGTCTCACTTGTCTCTTTCATGTAATTATCTGCAGTTTCACGACACAGCCCACTTCGATTAGCTTGAATGTTGGTCTGGATGTTCTTTGCCAAGATTCAGATCCTGAAGCCACAAGAGATGATGTCTTACGAAAGGATGATCATATCTTTGGTGTTCAAAGCGTTACCCTTTTCCCCCATCTGCGTTCTTCCTTCTTGCAAGGCTTAAAATATGGCAGTGACTCTTATACTGCTTCCCTTTCTCATGTCTGATGCTTTCTTGGAACCATTTACAGCAAAGAAGATGATTAGGTTGCATCAAGAGCAGAGTTGCTCTAATATAAAAGAAAAATTTGCTCTCTTGCAGTTTGTAAATTGTCATCCAACTTTGGTATATCCTGCCACCTGCTGAATATGTAATATTTGACGAGGATATTGCTAACAAAGATTTATGAATAGTCTTTACTTGGGGGTGAATAATTGTAACCAAATTGTTTTGTTCTTTCAAGTGTTGAACCATGGTATTACATTAAGAAAGTAATAGCCAACAAGTAAATGCATCCTTGTAAGGCTGAAGAATACCTACTTTCAGTTTGTCCTTAATTTTATTTGGCATATTTTATATGGAAATTAAATTAATGTGATTTTTATTTAATATATGATAGTTGATACTTTATCCGTCACTAATTGTCATTTTGTTAAAAATAATTATTTTACCTCTCTCCAAAAAAAAGGAAAAGAAAAAGAAAGGGTTATCCTAGAGAATTGTATTCATCTCGAATGGTGAAATTGAGGTTAATAAGAGGTATGATTCCAAAAAGAATACTTCTACAACAAGAACTGAATTTCGAACTCTCCTACTTTGTTCTCTCCTTAAGCTATTACCTAATGAGTAAAGAGGAAGCCAATGACAATAAAAGGCAGAATTTTCGCGTTTTATGCCATCAGCTTTTGCAAGTCAAGAATATGACTTAGCTTTTGCAAGTCAAGAATATGACTTAGGCTATGTTTGGTTTCACCATTTTCCCCCTCCATTTTCCATCCATCAGCACGTAAATTGTATATGTTAATTGGAGTCATTTTTTATTCAAAAATCAAAAAAAATTATACATTTTATTTTAACCGGATGGTTTAATTTGATTTATAAAAAAAAATTTCGTTTTTGAACGAAAAATGAATTCCAATTTAAAGATGCATTTTATGGAATTGGATGACACCATCCAATCGGAAGGTGTATCCAATCGGAGCCATAAGCCTCTCCATCTAATGTCTACTGCTTCTTTCAAAAAGAGAACTTGAATGCACCTGCCTTGGAATCGGTAACTGATTCCCAGAAGGAGATTTTCTTTTCTTGGGCTTTCTTTTCTTCAGCCTTTGCTAACAACTCATTAATAGCACCAGGAAAAGACGCTTCAATGGCATTCTTAAATTTATCATGCAAATTCACGCGATCTCTTGTCCCGGAAACGAGTGTGCAAGCATTTGGCCTCTTCAGAAACTCCAAAACATTCAATAAATTCCTCCTGCAAATACATTTTTAACATTAAACGGCATGTAGTGTAATTATTTGAATACATTGTATTGTCGATTGAAAAATATGCGAGGGCTTAAGATTGTATGGCAGAAGACACTTTAACTTTCAATCCAATAACAGAAGCTACCCCATACAGGAACATCAGGATAAAGTCAGTAGTTGGATGATCCCTCTAGAAGAGAGTAATTCTGACAATCTTTCTAGTTACATTTAATAACTATCGGTCTCAAGTTTTACTACTTACTACTGAGCTAGCAATAAGAATTTAAATATTTAATTAGGATTAGAAACCTAGTTTCTATCTTCATTCAGTTGGAAGTGGATCTGAACCTCTACACCAATAATTGCAACTGGTGGTAATCAAAGAAGAGTTTTAGCTGGTACCACATACAAGTAATAGATTCAGTCAATGTGTACTTCTCATGAACTAGAAATAATCTCTGGCACATAATTTCACTAATCCATTCAATATTCCCTCCACCCAAACACCAAAAGAAGAATAAAGTGAAAACCATGAAGGAATATGAAACTCCCGTGGCTTGACAAGTCCCAAAGTCAATCAGCTGATGGGAACTGGATACAACAGTTAGAATACAAATACACTGAACATTAAGAACATGTCAGAGCCCTAAAAACAACCCAGAAGTCAATCAGCTAATGGGAACTGAATACAACAGTTAGAATACAAATACACTGAACATTAAAAACATGTCAGAGCCCTAAAAACAACCCAGTGCTTTCCTTAAACGTATTTAACAGACAAGCTTCAATGGTTGTTAATACACTGAGAGAAAAGGAAAAATTATTAGATATTCTAAGCATATTAGTTCTAACAAAATCCTTCTGACACTTTTTAGAGGATGGAAATTAAAGCTGATCAGAACAGATAAAAAACTGGTATGGTTTACTTTAGATTCCATGAAAATTAAGCTAATATGCATTATTATTAAGGACAAATTTTCTATCAGAGTCCTTTGACCTTATCATTTGACCACAACGGAAAAGGAAACTAAGCATAAACTTATTTAAATGCACAACATAAGGAAACACTGGTAAAGTACCTGCTAACAAAATTCTGTGTAATGGCAATGGAATCTTCGAGGTTGATAACCAAATGCCACCATCCATTAGGCACAAAGATTACTTCCCCAGCCTTGCAAACACACTCGATAGGTTTCCTTTTCCAACTTTTGGCTTGATTATAGAAGTTCATGAACCATTCTATTATGGAAACTGGACATGCCACTTCAGCACCATCTAGGCTTGGATGTACCCCGGGTGGCACTACATCAGGGGGAAATAAAACCCATTTCTTTGATCCCCTAATGACTGCATTCCAAGCAGATGTAGAATTAGGATCAATGTGGAAAGATGACCCAGAACCAGCTGGTCCAATAATGACCCATCTATAATCTGGTCTCTCATCCCCCAAAACACTGAATAAATCCTCATTAAAATACACAGGAACATCATAGTCCAATCCTAGTTGTGGAACTTTCTGAGCAAATTTTGGGTCAAAAAGATACAATGGCCTTTCTTCCTTAACTTGATCTGATTCTGAGTACCTAAAATAATCCTCAAGCCTCATCTCCACAGGCCCTACCGAGAACTGTACGCCACCACATAACTCAGTCAGATACTTCCTGTCCCATTTCTCCAATGCCGGCCAATTATCCATACACCCTTCTAACAGAACAGGTTTATTAGGCTCCTCAAACTTGGATACAAATTCCTCAAGAGAAATGCCCTTCCTTCTTGTAATAGTATCTCTTTCCAGCCATTCAGGTTTCATTTCAATATTAGCGCATAGCCAACTTTGAAATAAATAATCAGAATAGAAATTCCTAACTTTCAATCCTGAATTCAGAACCTGAAATGATGGTGCATATGAACTAATATATGTTAATTTCCAAGAACCATTATACAAGAATCGACCTTTATAAGTTTCCAAAACAAGATTCCTCCATAGTGGTTCGTGATTACAGAAAACATAAAAAGACTTGCTCACTGTACATAAAACACCCAAATGGTTACCTTCCAAAAGACCTAAAATTTCGAGAACAAGCTCATCAGATAACAATTGCAGATTTCCTAGGCCGGTATCTCTCGCGTTATGGGGAGAAGCGCTAAAGTAAAGATTACCCAGTGGTTGAACACCGTGAGGGTTGGATGCAGCCGAAGACTTCAAACTGAAACCTTCATCATCATCATCTTCAATTCGTTCTATTTCTTCGACTTCTGGTAGCAGCTGAGTTATTGTATCTAATTCTTGTTTTCTAGAAAGAGGTTTACGGTTCTCGGAAGCTGAGTAAGGTATCTTGGAATGGGTTTTGCGGTTGTTTTTCCTCTTCCGCTTGTGGGTTCTGAGTAGCAAATTCCTATGGCCTAGCATTGTTTCCGATGGTCGTGGCGGATGCAGAGGGCAGGGTTAGATAAATCTCGGAGCCGCCAATCTTTCTTAATGGGACTATATTGCCTGAGGTTGAACGTCAGAATGTAACGTTGAATAAAGAAACGTGGCTAGGGTTGACAGTGAGCCTTATCAAGGCTCTCTCCTCGGCGACTTAATGTTTTCCGATGAGTAGATTTATATGGGTCTGAGTGCCGTCGAAAAAAAAAAAGAGGAGGAAATGCGGCGTAAACTCATTGCGGCCTTGGAATGCGACCTCTTAAGTCTTCCATTGTTTTAGGGCACCTAAGTTCCTTGTCCGGGTGATTCATAGGCTCCAGATATTACCTCTATATATATTATTTAATATATTTTTTTAGAATTTTATTAATAGGAAATTAACTGACAAAAAATAGGAAATTAATACTTTTGAGCACAGATTTATAATCACGATGTTCATGATCAAAGAGAATAAACATCTTCACCTTAGACAATCAGTCAGGGGATACACATTTATAATTTATGTATACATTCACAATTTATTTACTTATTTTCATAATATCAAAAGATCTAATCTTTTTATTTTTACCTCTATTAATGTTTACTTTTATTTATTATGAAAAAGAAATCATAGAAGATATTCAATCCAAGATATCATCGCAACCCCAATCAGAGATACTCGATTTAGGTGTCCATAATTCATTATATTTTGGGAGATTTTAAAATTGCAAGTTCCATGTCTATTCTGTACAAAATAATTTATGAAGGAATGAATCACTTGAAAATGCTTTACTTTAGAACGCTAGAGAACATAGCCTAATATCAATCAAACTCCAACCCGCCCAGTTGACAAACAGATTGGGAGGCTACAAAATAGCTCAGTCAGCAGCAGCTGCAAATAAAAAAACTCAGAAACTTTTTATGCACAGCCTATTTAGGCAAATCTTTTTGAATGAGAAATCATACAACAATCCATTCTGTACAGAAGAAGTAACCTATCAGAAGCCGCTTAACTTGAACTAGACTGCAAAAGAAAAATGAGCAAGCAGCTCGCGATGACCCCCAAATTGCATGACATTGTTGCTTGATTAATCAACAAAATATTTTCAATTCCAAGAAATGAAGTAAAATAACACTGCACAAAACAAAAACAATCCCCCATTTTCCCCCCAGCAACATGGGTCCAGAAAAGAGACGCGCAAATGTTCCACTCCGGGTTCAGATCGACACGAATGGCTCAAAGAAAGGGCACCAGGTGCTATACTTGTGTACTTGAAAGACATCTCCACCGCCCCACACGTGGTCCCTTGTCCAAAAGCATTAGTAAACCAGCATTATTGGTAGATAACCCAAACATATACCTGGGCAAAACAATTAACACACTTTAGACAAAACAGCTGAAAATTAGTGCATAATGCAGTATTTTAATGTTTCGAGTTACTGCCTCGGTTTTAGTTAAATAAAACATACTTCCTCTAAAGAAATTGCTGAAGTTCATGTAACTTATAGAAAGACACACTCCATTAACTTTCATATGAATTAATGTATTTTGTTAGCAGCTTTAATTAATTAGGACTATCAAATAAGGGCATATATAAAAAGGAAAAAACAGTTAAGTGTTACATTGATTTTAAAAGATCACCACTAAGAAAAAAGAATAAAAACTAATTGCAAAAATGTGACAACTAAAAAGAATGCAGGGAATAGTCCAGTAAAGTGTGACATGCAAAACTGTTGCTAATTACATGGTGTAAATATCAAAGAACAAGTTTTCTAATATGTAATATGCTAATTAAATTTAATGCTTGGAACAGTTTTCTAATAGCAGCCGAGCTTCTCAAATTTGTCAGGAGACAGATTTTCAACAGTGGAAAGAGCAAGGATATAATTAGGCACTGGCAGCTGGTATCCAAAACATCACTTCACCTTTTCTTTGGGTTTTTAACCCAACATGAACTAAAATATATCAAGGAGAAAAGTATGTCTTGAGTCTTACACTACCAACCCAAAACCCCAACACTAAGGCTAACCTAAAAACCCAGGTTCTCCATTTTATTACTAGTAAGGATTCTCAGATTAAGAGAAAACAAAATGTTCATAATAAGAGGTTAGGACATCTGATATTATAGAAGAATATAACTGCGACATGCTAAACTAAAATCAGCTTAAACCATAAGTCAGCTAATGATGATGAGTTGCAGTAGTAATTGTTTAATGATATACTCACTTGCATCGGCGAGCTCTCCTTCTCCAGAAAACAAAGGACAAAATCCACTGGACACAAAAGTGAGATGACAAAAAGTCAACAATAGTCAAGAAAAGGCATATCGAAGAGTCTGTTAGCTAATGAAACTGTACCACATTTGTATAATTAATTGGAAAATAAAAAGAAGCCTTCATATGCATGTTTATAGAATCCAAAGCATAACATTTGTTACATATACAAGTTAAAAAAAAAAAAGTTATGAAATTCAAAATATTTCTTCATCATGACTTACCCCAAAAAACGTGATAAAATTTAAAAAAAGGATGAACAAATTCAGAATCAAATTTAATAATATTTAAACCTAATAGGCAATCAGAGATTGTAAAGGAGAAAGTGAAAAAGACAAGTGAAAGATTTGAAAGATATAATCATACAGTTCTACAAAACTAGGCAATTTTTAGAGAACAATGAAAAATAAAAGACTTATTTCTGCAATAATAGATTAAGTATACATTCTTACAAACCATGATCTTTCGTTTAATAATTACAAACACATTCCTGGTAACAAAATTTACAATCGTGGAATCCAGCTGAAAAGTAATAATTATTTATTTTATGCTGGGTGCCCGAATCAATTAATTATTGCAACAACATTTGTAATCAAATAAATACACATGGAGTATTTAAGCTTACCTAGATTTCAGCTGCACATCACAATATAAAAGAGGAAAGGTTAAGAAAAATCTTAACTAAGTCAGAAAGCAAAGCTCGTACCAAAACAAAATATTATCCAAATCACAAAACTACCAAGGCATTTAAACAACTCAAGGCACACCATGCCACACTATGCCACCACGTGCAGAATTAAGGGATTAAATTGCATGATGATGGAATAAAGCTAGTTGTACCAATTCACCAAACATTTCAATTAACACATCAAAATATGTAAATATCATGTCAGGTATTGACATTTTATGGACAAAAATAAGGTCACACTAATTAGAAATCCACGATAATCATAAAAGAGAGAGTAAATCAATCTTTTCCATGTTTATGTCAAGTAATAGATGAAAAACAATCAAATTACAACAGCATAAAAATTAAAATTTCAACAGGAATAAAAACTCATAAATAAGGCTGCACCAAAAAAAGAAGAAAAAGAGAAGATGCTAACTATAAGAGAAACGAAATAATTATAATCAACGAATGATGCCCAATACCTTGAAAACTGATACGAATGAAAGGCTTCCAGCTGAAGCTGGCTTTCTCACAATTGGCCTCCGTGCTGGAGACATTTCTTTGCACAAATGCTGAGCTATCTCCTTCAAGAGAACCAACTGTGCTTTGTCAGTACGCATATTAATGAGAGCCTGCCTCATTGATTCCCTATCAGCTTCTAAGGCATGAAGTCTCATGTATAACTTCTGAATGTCAGGGTCCCCAACATTAGTATTAGCTAGAGAGTCTCTTGGAGTTGCAGTATAATCATCATCGATTCCAACAGAAGTCTTGGGGTCTGTAAATCCATTATATGCTGTTGCCCCCTGATGAACAGAATCTATCGTATAAACTCTGTCGCTCATATCATCTCCAGCATCTGATGTATTATCAGCTTTCTTCATAGTAGAATAGTCCACTTGTTCGGAATACACTGTCTTCCTAAAACTTCCACCGAACCTTGGAGAATCTGTGGAGAAATCTGGACCACCCATTTCTCTACCTGTTGTGAACATGGAATTAGAGCTGTCAGCTGAGAGTTTCCTAAGATGCCTAGTCCTTGGAGACTGACCAACCACCACCTTTTCAAGCACATTCTTGGTGCCAAAGTACTCCCCTTCAGGCTGATTGCTTCTGGGACTTCTCTCCAATTGATTGATCCGGAATTCCAAGTCTTTCAACTGATCCCTAGAACGTGGCGTGTCATCAAATGCATATTTCTCAACATCCACAACTTCACTATCAACCTCCAAATAGACCCGATTCTCATTTAGATTGCATTTAAGACTGGGGTAATCATATTCATAATGTCCATCAGAGTTACCAGAAGTACTATTATTGTGGCTAATAGAGTCATTCCTTTTATTCTCAACATCAATCTCAGCCTCTGTGAGCCCATAACTCAGCATCCTATGTTTATACATTTGCACCTCACAAGTAAGTGATCGAATAGCTTGCTCCCTCTTATATAACAAATCCTCCAAAGCCAGAAACTCCTGTTGATCATGCGCCATTTTCTCCTCCGCAAACCGCTTAAATTGCCTTGCCTCCATCTGAATTTCTGCCTTCTCTCTCTGCAGCCGTAAGATCATTGACATGGCTTCATTGGCAGCAGATGAAGCTGCATTTCTCTCCTCCTCCAATTCCCCAGAAAGATCCTGAATAGCCAGTTGTTGGTTGTTTACCATCTCACGTAGCAGTGCACATTCATTCTCCATCTCAACACGAGCATTAATTGGTAAAACTACGCCAGGGATCAGAAATTGATTATTCCCCCCCTGAAATTCATCTAATTTTCGCTTAACTGACCGGAGCATATTTCCAGAAGAGGACCTGTCCATGATGGGCGAACAACTACACCCGCAATCACAGCATTTAACCAAAGAATCATCCATATTATGCTGGTTCAAATTCAACCTCAACCATCTAACGAGGCAGAGAATTCAAAACAGGAAATAACAGAAAATCCCATAAAAAGAATATAAAAGAAGAAACAAAGGCTTATTTTTGTACAAGAATTTCCACCCCCTCCCTCATCCAGAACTATCGGTAAATTTCCCTAGTCCTCAATCCCAAGAAAGTTTGCACGTAGTTTTCAGATCAAATCATATTTCGCTCAAAATTCCTGCAAAATTTTCACCCGAGGTACAAAAAAAACCATTAAATCAACAAGAACCAGACACAATAGGACATATTTCAGCCCAGAAATTTCCTTTTTTCTTTTTAGAAAAAAAAAAATCATAAATCACAATTGTTTTACCTTGGAAGAAGGTAGGAGCTGGAAAATTTGCCGTGGAAATTCTTTTGTTTTATTCTCCTTTTCTTTGGTTTCCTTTCCTTACCTTAGAAAAAAATTGAAGATTGGGGGGATCAACAGACCAGGGAAAATGAGAAGATGGGAAAAGAATTCCCTGTAGTTCCTGGAAATTGCGGGAAGAGAGGGAGGGAAAACCAAAAGAAAAAAAAAAAAATTAAAGAGACATAAGTGGGATAAAATGATTAGGTCCAAAAATGAGAAATTTGAAACCCTAGATTTTGTTGGAAGTATTTATTTCGTTTTTATTTGTATTGCTTCGGGTTTCGCTTTCTGGGAAAAGAGACAGGGAGGGAGGGAAATCGAGTAGAAGTCGGAGGGCAAATCGGGAAGAAGATAATTCTATACAGAGCAATGAAATGGGTGGGAGGAAAGGTCGATTTTCCTTGCCCCACGATAGAAAAGAAAAATGAAATTGCCTCCTCTCTTTTATATCTAAAAAAACTAATGACTCTTCTTCTAACTATAATCTAATCTTAGCAGAGGGAGATGGACGCGGATATAACTTAGCCCTTAATCGTCTTGTGCATTGGCTGGATGGATATATGTTAATACTTGTATATGGAATTAACTTACTATTATTATTTTTCTATCTGAAAATGAATATCTCATATTTTATTTTAAATTGTATGAAATTGAATATCTCATTTTTTAAATTAAGAAAAATTTTATTAAAAAAATTGAAAATACAATGTGTTAGACCTTTTTATTACTATTATTATAAATAGAAGTAATTTATCATAATGGTTAAAATATTATTCTTTCCCTTAAAAAGTTTTCATGTTTGATGCCCAAATAAGATGTGTTCCTATTTATAAATTTTTTTTGCAATGATTATGTGAATATTAATGTAAAGTTTTTTTTCTCCCTCAAAATGTCTCTGTAGAAAAGAACATTGAGTAAGAAAGAAAGAGAAAAAGAAATGTTTTATGGAAAAAAAGTGCCATAAATTGAAAAAAATAAGTAAAATAATTATTAAACTACTAATAATAACAGATAATTGACAAAAAAAATTAACTTTAAATGTTAGTTCAATTCAATTTGGACAGTAAATTTTTTGTAATCAGATGGTACTAGTGAAGGAAAATAATTAAAGAATTAGGATTGAATTTTTTTTTTTGCATCAAAATAAATAAAAATTTTAAAGTATCCCACGAAATCCCACTTTTTTTTTATAACTCAGTTCCAACCTTACACACCACTTTATTATTATTGGAGGTGGGTGCTTATTGTCCTAATTAGGAAAGAGAATAATTTGAGGTGCATATATTTGCACTAGCGTTTATTTCTCCAAGTAATATGGCAGTTTTTTCTATACTGTAGCAGCTTTTTGTACTTTCTTTTAAAAAAATTTTCTTATAAAGAAATAAATATTATAACATTGTAAAACCCATTTTAAATAGTTTAAAAATATAAATTGTTGAAGAATAAGGGATCATCAAGAAGAAGATGTATATAAAAATAAAAATATGATACGTAGGATTTATAGCATCTCGCATTATTATATAATTGAATCGAACTCACAACCTATATTATCCGATGAGTTTGATGAGTTCGACTGATGGCATCCCCGAACTCCCTGCTGTTTTGTGAAATGGCACATTAGGCTGATGTTGACCATTCTGATTCCTGATTTTGATGCTAATTTAAATAAATAAATATTCAGTCCATCAGGAAATTTCCAAAGCAGTAAATTCCAAAAGGGTACTACTCTTCCGTATGAGGAAATCACCATACCGTGGTAATAGCCTATCACATAGCAACTTCCACAAGACTTGCTGACAAAAGAACATGCTGATCTGATTGCTGACCACCAAACAAAGATTTTGGTATCCCTCTCCTCTCCTCTCCTCTCCTCTCCTCTCCAGTCCATCAATAAGTGAAGAGAACCATGCTATTGGGGATCATGTTCATATCTTTTGAGCCTTTTCTTCCCGCCCCCTTCTTGGAACTGTTCAGCTATTCTCATGACTTCCTTTTAGATGGACAGTCATGGAGGACATGATACTTACTAGGTCAAAATTTTAAATTCTCTAATATAAAGTACTCTTTCCTAAATCTCAATTATAAATCGTTGATATTTATTTTATTAATATTAAGATAAAATTTTTTTTAATCTCAAAATATCTCTATTAGAGAAGAATAGAGAAAAAATATATTTTAATGAAAAAAGAATGATAATAGAGATAATATTAAAAAATAAAATAAAATATCCATTAAACAAACAATGACTTATATTTAAAAATAAAAAAAAGGAGTATTTTTTGATAAATAATTAAAAATCCTTTATGGATTCCGGCTTTATGATTGGCTTTTCATCATTCAATGACGAGATCAAATCCAAGAGGTAAAGACCCCTAAATTATTATTATTATTATTATTAAGGACACATGCATCAGAGAAATCGGTACATTTATATTACTAAGTACCATGGAAATTTCTATCTTTACTGTTTTTTTTTTAAAAGAAAAAGAAAAAGATGCTTTTCATACTTTGGTAATACTAATGCATCATTAATCATCATGCTTTGGAAAGTAGTATAGGTGAAATTTTACAATTTTGCCCTCAGGAATATCCAAATTGGCACACCAGGGTACCGAGTCTAAGCCAGCTTCTTGACAAAAGCTAATTTGACCCCCAACAAACAGCTTTCAGAAAAGCAGCCGTGGTCTCTCCTCTCCTTTCCCTTTTGAATTAAGTTCAAATATTAATCCACAGAAAAGTTTAAAGATTATTGTATCATTTTTTCTCTCTTTTGATACATCAAAGGACAATTTGAACTGAATAGCCACAGCCACACCGAACTGAAGGTTCCTAAATTAAAAAGTTAGATGCTTAAAGCAGAAATTCTGACGACGGCACCCAGAAAGAAATAACGATTAAATCATGTCCCAGAAAAAGGTCTCTACAAATTGAGAGTTAAAAGAAAATCCACACATACCCACACAACCAGAATTCCATATTTCCATTCCTTACCTCTATGATCATGACAAACAGAATCGTAAAGGGGAGCCTAAGTGTATGGTTTCATGATGAAATTTCTAAGATGTCTTGATAATAGCTAAGTTAACCATGCCTCAACGGTAATCTGACAAAGCTAAACTCCCATATGATTCAAGTGGAGAGAGAAATATACATCACTATTGGAAATGTTAGTAGTCCCTTACGCCAACTTCATAAAATACCATCATTGCCCATGCAAGAAAATGTCTTTCTGTTCTTCCAAAGTAAACCACAATATTTTGTGAGGTCCTGTTCAACGATACTTTCCTGGAACTCAACTATTAGTCCACCACTAGTACTAAGCAGCTGTTTTTTCAATCTTCATGAAATTACAATATTTGCAAGCATGAGGAGATATAGGACAAGAAGCATTCCACTCTGGAGGCAAAGTCGACATCAAATGCTGAAGGGATAAAGAGTTAGAGCACCTTAACTGCGAAGTCATTCAAACGGTTTCAGAAAAGTCAAGCAGTGGCCTTGTTAAGCGCCAAACATCTGCTACGCTTGTACCACACAAGCTCCTTAAAAATCTACTGGAGAGTAGGGAATGAATAAGCATCAGATAGGATTATAAACACTGAAAGAAAAGCATCACCAACCATAAAGCTGAAGGGTAATAACCTTTGGCCTTCCTTGATGCTCCTAGCCAGCTTCAATCAAGCAGTGTAACAGATAATCTGTCTTAGGAATATCCTTCAGCAAGATTCTAGACACTAAAAGAATTCATCACAGTTGTACATATAATGGACACATTTGAGAAATTTGCAAAGATCAAGACATCACCAGCTTCGCTCGAAGAATTTCACATTCTGCAATAGCAGCATTTTTGGCCTCTGCCATTGCCTCATACTCAGATCGATGGATAATCATCATATCTGGATGGTGGACAGCCTAAAAAGAAAAATAGCATTGAAACGGGAAGGAAAAAAAGAAACAGGTGTTTTACAATTAAAAATTGAAAAGAAGGGAAAAACTAACCACCCAATGCGCTAATATCTTGCCCCCAGTTTCTACACCACCAAGAAACTGGCTCAAGTCAACAATCTTTCCAACAGAATGAGTAGCAAACCATGTGGAGTAGTCCATATCTTCCTTCATCCATCACAAGATTATCTGCTTCTCTCCCAACACCTATCGGGTCCTCTGTGCTTACATTTTTTGAACCATGCATCAGGCTTGGAGGCTGAAGAGGGACACGGCAAGGAAGACCAAATTGCCGCTGACACCTTTCTCCAAGATAGTATTCCCAGGTGTCAATACTCTGAAATGGAACCCGCTTCTTTGAAAGGAGGATTGCATTAACCATATCATCTGAACTAAATTCTGCACTCACTAAATAAGGTTGCCAGGTAATCTGAAGTAAAAGAACAATTGAACCATGAGACTTGAAGGGAGAAGGTTCTATCTCTAATGTGAGATACCAACCTGGGCTTCTTCAATGTAGTCCAACCGGCAATGAGTGGCAAAGAGATCAGAGAACCCAGCAGAAGCAAGACTGAGGGGAGAACTCCAGCGGATGGCTCTTGGGAAAACATCATCATTGGCAACATTTGGACGAAGGATATCCAAATACTCAAAAGCCCATAACTAGAAAGGGAAGTGAGATAGGGTATCTGTGATTTCCAAAAAAACAAGATAAGGCAATACCAAAAGCATGAAAGAATAAGGGACTGGAGTTCACCAGAAGAAAAGACCAAAAACCAGTGAAGGCTCCTGTCTCTCCAGTGACCTTTCTTCTCATCCCAGCAAGGAATGCTGCAAATGTAATTGCTCCCCAATTATAGTGCCCCACCTCTTCAATGTGTTCTAGATATTGGACAAGCTCACAATTAATTACAGACCTGTTGTTGTTAAAGAAACAACTGCCAACAACATAGAGAAAGAGACGATGGAACAAGATTGCCTTTGCCCGGTCATCTGCTGGGGCCTTCCTGACTTCCACCATTGTTGGAGTGATGCTACTTAAACGGATCTTTCCTTCAGTGATGGCTTCAGCTCCAATGCCAAGAAGGTCCAAAGCTCTACTTTTCTCATATTGAGGATTCAAGCTGATCGGATGACCCTCAAAGCGAAGACCAGTAACCATGGTCCAATCGACAGGAGTTGGACCAATTTCACAACAGGATAGATAAACAGTATTTGTCTCACTAAACCATCTCTCAGTTAAGGCGACGAGGTATGATTGTGGAATGTGCAGATGATCAATTTTCAGAAATTCTCCAAATCCAGCAGCCATGAAAAGCTCCTTGTACTGGTCATGTGCTTGGCGATACAAAGCCAATGCAGTAGGCCAAGGCACCTCAAAGATTCAGACTCCGGGTTGGGATGCCCTGTAGGAAAATCAACTATGAGGTCTTAACCTAGAAGTAAATCTTTTATTAAAAGAAAAACTTATATATGAGGATGCATATGTTCAACCCGTCCAACCCGAGTATGTATTGAGAGGTGCTTTCCCAAATTATGGAGAAGGGGCGTGTCAAGGATGACTCCCTGCTCTGATAGTATTGCCTCTTGAACATCTTTCTTTGGGGCTTTCTTCCTTGTTAACCCTGAAGCTGCATCATTGGCTAATTCTGAACCAAGTTCCTTTTCAGATGTAGACAAGCCATTATCTCCTTGGGTTTGCTTTCTATTTGTTTGATGTCGATGCCGTCCCCTAGTTCTCTTGCAGACAGCCGACATGGTACTGAATACATGAACCCCAACCCCCCAAACAGAGAGAGAGAGAGATCCAAGTAGGTCATGGTAATTAGTATGCAAAGGATTTGATAAAAATTGGAGACATATTGAACGAGCAATTTAATGAATGCATAATACTTCCATTTCATTTTCATTTGACATCAGATTCACCAGAATAGCTGTCCGAAATTTTTTGAAATCTTAATTGTATTGTCTTCTTTCTTTTACGGCCTGGCTTGGAACCTCTTTCTTAAGATAGTAGTAGTATTATAAATTTATTTTGTAGATCCTCAGTATATATTCGCAAAAGAAGAATCTGAATGGCAGTCTAACCAAGGTTTTTAAACTTGAAAGTTTTTGTAAACTCCTTCGATGTCGCGTAAACTCGACTTATAAAATTGTAGAGTTTATGTTCCTGTTAAATATATATATTAAATAATTTATATATAATCATAATAAAATAAATATCCTAATAAATATAAGAAACAAAATCTAAAATCCAAATTAATCAATTTCAAATAAAATGATAACAAACTTACAAGTTTTAGAAAATTAAAATCAATCCAACATTGTTTAAAACATTAACAATCAAAAGTAAATGTCGAAGAAACATAAAAAATTACATTAATTTCAGAAGTCATTGGAGTAATATCGTCTTCATTTCTGGGGTTGGATGCCATAACAGGTTCTTTGAAAAACTTTGGTTTTAAGGATTATCTAAATGATTTAAGCTTTCATTTCTGGGTTTGGAGACAATAAGAGGTTCATTTCTGTCATCTTTTTCCTTTATTTCCTTTATTCAGACTTGTATTCCATTTGTCAAAAAGTAAATACCTTTGATGAAGAATATTTTGAGGGGTTTCATGCTTTGTAATGCAAACTTTTGAAAAAAAATTTAATAAAATTTATTTTTTTAAAAAAGAAGGGTCAAGCGTAACCTCGGATGTTTACTCTTGATTTCACCGATGTAGCCTATAATATTGATTTTGAACCTATTTTACACGTTCTTATGGTGTAAACTCATAAAATTGTACGATTTTACAAGCTAAATTGCACTTTTAACAACAATGAGTCTAACATGTAAGTGGGATTCATAACCTTGAGGCTTTGTTCGGTTCACAAAAGGTTGAGGAAAGGCTCATTCTCCTAATAGAAGAAATTACATTTATATTGATTTTGTTTCGAATGGGGTAGAGAAAGTAAAGAATAAAAAATTTTCATATTTATTTTTATTAAGAAGTGGAGGAGTTCAAGGGAAGGGGAGTAAATTGGCTTTTATAATCACGAGTGAACAAGAAGTTATTGGAGAAAATAATATTATTAACAAAATCTTTGAACAAAAGGTAAAAGAAAACTCAAATGCTATCCAATCCCTCCGAATTTGGAATGAGCATTTTGCTAAAGAGACAAAACAACTTCTCCTCCCTCTAACAGCTCATCCATCATGTACTTTCCCATATACTCCCTTTCATCAAATATTTTCCCTAACCACCCCACCAAAGATAGTGTAATTTTACTATATTTGATTGAGTGAAAAGTGTAAGGAAAAGAGAAGGTGAAGTAAACATGAAAGGTAAGTAAACAAAATTTGGTAAGATTTAAACACGGAGGGAACTAAATATAATGCAACTGAACTTCTTTTCCGAATTCGGATATTCTTTCCCGCCCATTTTTGAGCAAAAGGACAAATACTCCTATTGTATTTTACCCTTTTCCTTTTCCTTCACTCAGAGTAAGGACATAGTTATCAATTTAATAAAATACTCTACTTTTTCAAAAAATTTTCTATATAACCAAACAAGAATAAGTATTTATAATTTACTTTCTTTCCTCTCGTACCAAAAAGTAAAACTAAATGGAAGTAAATTGAGTCCTTTTCCCTACCCCCTTCCCCGCTTGTGCACCCCTCACAAACCAAACCAAGCCTCAAGTGGACTGAATATGCCAATTAGTTGAGTTACGTAGTCTTCATGTAATACAAAACTAATTCAAAAATTTACACTTTTCCTACTTTTTGAAATGGCATGAGAAGTTAGTAATATTTTGAGAGTTTAGAATAGAACGAAAATGAAGAAAAGAGATAAGTTTGGAGAGAAAAGAAGAAATAGACTGGGAGAGGATTTCTTTTCTATTTGAGAGTTTTATAAAGAAAAGAAAAGGAAGGTCCTTTTTAACTCTGGGAGATAGAAAGAAAACAAGGGAACAACATTTTCCAAAGATTATTTTGCAAAAAGTAAGCTTTATATAATTTTATTGTATTAAATGCACTAATTAATGTCCCAATTCCAATTTTTAAATTTCTTAATACAAAATTACATTATCAATCTCTTTGATAACTCACTTAAATTAAAAGACTCGCAAGAGATCCCATTCCTAACCACAACAATTATAAAGATAATTGATGAGTTAAAGTTAAGGTGGACTAATTAATTTTTATGTAAATCCAAAGGGGTCATTCAAGGCCGCTGAGGAATTATTTATTTTAAGGACAAAATCATTCTAAAAACCCATTAAGACTTCCATTCCCTTCACTTCCATATACCTAAGGAGCATTCCCTTTCCCACTAGAACTCACAAACATAACATATTTGTTTCCTTTTTTCCCAAATTCCTTGTTTTCCCTCCAAATCAATCCACCAAAACTGCTAGATGTTAAAATTGTTTAATTTTTTATCTCTTGGGACAGAATTCTTTCAGATTCCATTCTCTAAAGATTGCAATTATAATCATTAAGCTAGATTCTTTTCCCAGCTAGACTTCAGTTTGCCAAACAAACAGGAGAATTTCGTTAATTATTTATTCCTACAAACATCTGCACCGGAAGAAGCCTGTATTCTGAATATATATTCAAGAATGTGAAGTGGGCGTGTTTAAAAAAATTGAGCTAAAAGGCCTATAACAGTATTATAATTGGCTTATTATACTAAAGCCAAATATTTCCGTGGCAAATCTCAAGGGAAAAAAAGAGGAAAAGAAATATATCACTAATGAGCAATTGCAGTAGGAAACAGGGTAAATCATATGATCACACAGAGACACAGAGAGAAGAGCGCACCTTGTCCGCTCGCAAACGCCGGAAAGATGCAAGCAAGCTTCAGCGGTCTGTTTCCACTTTTTCAGCGTATAAGTGCTGTTTTTTTTTTTTTTTAAACAAATGTAATTCCGGGTGCGTTAGTTTTTAAAGGCCTTGGAGACGACATCAAAATGCACGACAACGGCGACGCATAACTGGGTTTGCGTTCTCATGTTCTTGTAAACATAATTGATTTTGAATTTTTAAACAGGCAACCCGCTGATCCAGTCACTAGTTAAAAAAATGGGTGAGATTTATACACGTGGGAATTCTAAAATATATTAATTTGAAATATCACATTTCAAATATATTTATTTATATTTTTATTTAAAATTTATTTAATTTTCACTATATATCCACTTCTAATTTTAAATATATTATTTTAAAAATAGAATATTTAAAATCAAAGGAAATAATGAAAATATTATTATATTTTTCTCAAAATCCATCTTCTTTATTAAGAAATTTCTTCTTTTCTTTTTCAAATTTCTTTCTCTTTCTCTCCTCTCTTCTAGCCGTCTCCGTCTCATCATTAAGCAAAGAACAACAGCTGACATTGCTCCATCCCTTCAAATCTTTGATCATTTAATAATAATCGTGTATTAAGAAAGTGTTTGGCTATTCAATTATTATAAATTAAAATGTTATTTTTGAACTATTTGATTTGTAGATTTTGAATTATTGATTTGATAGGTGTCGTTGTCTTGATGTTGTTGGTGTATTGGTTGAGTTGTAGGTTTAATCAGAGAAGATGATCGGAGGAAGAAGATGAGATTTTACAGTATAAGGACAGACTGTCCCTGTGAAGGATGAACCACCCTTGTGAAGGATGATTCTTCCCTAAGAGGAACAATTTGAGTTTTTTTTTTTGACTCATTGTTTTTATAATTTTATTTATTTTAAGGTTGTAGAATTTAAACAATAAATGCACAATTTATATTATTTTATTTTTATAAAGAGGTATGTTGGCTATTTGGCTATTATAAATTAAAATGTTAGTTTTGAACTAATTGATTTGTAGGTTTTGAATTATTGGTTGATTTGATGTGTATTGTTGAGTTGTGACTTTGATAAGAGAAGATGATCGGATTTGTTAATTTTATAGTGGAGGGACAGACCCTCCCTGTGAGGGATAGATACAATTTGAGGTTTTTTTTTTACAAAATTTTTTTTATAATTTTGTTTATTTTAAAGTTATATGATTTAAACACTAAATGCATAATTTGTATAATTTTATTATGTATGATTTCGAGATATCGGATGAGCCTTATGATAGTCAGACACAGCTAGTAGATCTAGTAGTGCACGTATTATCGGCGCTAGGCAAAGTATTATATAAAGGTCAGATATATTGGCGAGAAGGTGACAAAGATGAAGTTGGAGAGGAAGACATTTGATGAGATTCCTCACCGGCCTGATCCGATTAGTTGTGGAAATAGTCTTTTTTTTTGTAAATAATTTTTATAAATATATTATAAGTGTAATATAACTTTTATAATATAATTGCGGAATTCCTATAATTGTTGAAACTTTTACAAAATTCAAAAAGAGGAAATATATTTATTAAATAATTAGTAATTAATATTTAATATCAAATCAATCCAATCTTTCAGTAGTCAAAACAAAGAAAAAAAAGATTTGTTAGAGAAAATTTGAAAATCTCTATCAAGAGACTTTTTTGTTACTTAAAGGACGAAATGTCCCATGCGGAAACGTTTTGTATCTTAAAATGATGGACATCCTTGGAATGATAGAACATAATATTTCTTTCAGGGATGTTTTGTCCCCCCTGAGCGAACGGTTTGGCAAATTAGAGGGATAAATTCCATAACATATACAAACAAACTAATGACCGACATAAACAATAAATGAATAATTTGTATAATTTTATATTTATATAATTGGGTTAATGTGGAGGGACTATATGACATTTTGAGGGACAAATTGTTTTTATAAATTTTTTTATTTCATTTTATATGATTTAAACAATAAATGAATAATTTGTATTGTTTTTATTTCTTTAATTGGGTTAATGTGGAGGGACGGTTTGACATTTGAGGGACAGATTGTTTTTTTTAATAATTTTATTTATTTTAGTTTGTGGTATTTGAATAATAAATGTTTGTTCGTCTTTAAAGGGACAGACTGCCCCATATGAGAGACAGACTGTCCCTCTGACATATAAAATATCTCATTCTTCTTTCTACTGGACATAGTCATAAAAACACTCGGCAAACTGTGCTTTTTTTATTAAAAAAACATTTTTGAACAAATTTATACCAAATAAACTTAAAATGAGTATGAAACCTCTTTTGCAAATCCTTCTAAAAGTAGAAAACATTAATTAAATAAAGAAAATGGGAAGAATCAAATACAAACTTTGAAAAACAAAAATGAAATATCTAACTACTAAGAATAATCTTGGGTTTATATTGGATTGAAAGATATAGTATAAAGAAGAGATATTTATTGGTTTTTGTCTTGTTTTTCTCATGTTTTGATGTTTTTTTCAACTGGGTTTTCGTATTTGGAAGAAGGGAAAGGAAAGAAAATAAAAGTGGGTAAGTTGGTAGTTGGGAAGTTAGAATAAGTAATTTTTTTTTAGAGGATAAAATAATAAAAACAAGTTAAAAGTGAATAAAATTTAAATTTTGATTTTTTTTCTTTTAGAAAAGTCAAAATAGGTATAGAGTAAAAAGTGAAGGATAAAATTAAATACTTATAAAATGTTGAGACAATTTGGATAATTTTGAAAATTTTCCAGCCGATTGGCCAATTCTAAAAACAACCCATGGTTCGCAAGAAAATAAGACGGTAAATTTTTTGGAAACGAACTAATTGATCTTCGTGAGGGCTTTTGGTCCCACAGTTTAGGCAAATAATTAAAACGCTCATACATGTTTATTTTCTATTATAATGGTCAAATATGATTTTAAGACATGTGGTATCGATCTAAACTATCAATTTTCAACAACTACCACGGTGGAGGAGGTCACCTATTGGCACATGATGAAGTTAAAAGGGAAAAATTTGTCAATCCATATCCTCCCCGCCATAATCCAACTACCCCCACAATATTTGAAAAAAAAGGGTTCCGTACCTTATCCCATTTTTCCCCTTTTATGGATCTCCTCTACTATCTTTGCAGTAGGTACAATCCCTATTCTTCACCTTCGAATCCGATACAACAACGGAGGATAGCTTAGAATCATCACCTCATCTATTCCTACCTCTTACACCATGTATTGTTGCTGCTAATTTGATTTTGTCGCCAAGTAGTGTTTTTGGGTCCTAAGAGCTGCAGGCAAGAGGTTTGTTCTCTGGTTTCAGGTGCAATAATATGTGTTTTCTTGACTCTAAGTGGTTAAATCTTTACTTATTGACCTAAATATTTGAAACTCTTATCTCATGGTTCTTGATATTGATCAATTATTGACTAGTTGATTAAGTTTTGTGGATAGCTTGGCATTCTTGCATGATTTTTTTTTTTTTTCACTAGAGTTACTTAAGAACTTGAAGAAGAGTTAGTGGTAAAAGGTGAAAGGGGTTGAGTCCATTAGAGTCAGGAAGAGCCATATTTTGAATGTAAGCACAAGGGCAAAGTGAGGAAAATATATTTCAACTGTTTTTTATTTTTTTTCATTTGTAGGTAAATGATGACAAGATTAGTATTCTCATCATCTCAAGCATCACTTGTTGATAGAAATAACAATGTTAATTGTACCACACTTTCTTAGAAAATGGATATAATGCAAACAGAAATCTCAACAAGTATAAAGGAGGGGAAAAGGGATTTGCACTCAAGGGTTGAGAACTCTAAAAGAATAATAGAAGAGCATAATCTAACCATTTACAACAAAAAGGAAGAAGAGGAGGAGATCAACCTGGTTCATTTAAGGAGTATGTACCATCAAGGGGCGTTGATAGAAGAAATTATCAAAGGAGTCTACCAAGTATAAAACATGAGTACATGAGGAATACAATGATTAAGACTATTAAGACCAAGATGTTGAGAGAAGCCAATGTAGAAAAGAAGGGATGCTGATTTTTATTCTAAATATAATGAACACGTTGAACCATTGAGGTATGGAAGATATGTGGGGGTTGAAAGACCATATGAAGGAGTGAAAGGAAAATGTCTAATGAAGAGAGCTCATATGGGAGATCTTATGGCAGTTCAAGTCATGGCAAAACTTCATCAACTAAAGTACAAATCCAAGAGACTTCTCATGAAGTGAAAAAAGTTGATGATCATGAGACACTTCAAGAAAGGAATGATAAAAAAAAGACCTCATTTCTTGCAAGATGCTTCATATTTGATAAATTATGTAGTTTGATGATTGATCATGAGAGTAATGTGAACTGAGTCAATCAATATGTGGTGGATAGATTGGAGCTTAATTGTGAGAACCATTCAAACCCTTATAAGCTAAAAAGGTTGAATGAGGGTGAAGAGGTTTTTGTTGATAAACAAGTGAGAATACCTTTTTCCATATTGAAATATAAGGATGAAGTGCTTTTGTGATATGATTCCTATGAAAATCACTCATTTGTTGGTAGGGAAATCTTGGCAAATTGAAAGATGAGCTACATATAATAGTTACAATCACAGGTACACTTTCAAGATGGATGGAAGGAGGATCAACATGGGATCATTGACACCACATGAAGCCTCTATGGATCATAAAGTACTTCTAAAGAGCATGAGAGCCTACTATAAGGAACAAGAGAGAAAAGAAAATCAGGTGAAAATTGAGGGAAAAGAAGAAGAAAAGTCTCCAATTGAAGATAAAGAAGGGATGGCAACCAAGGAAATTGAGATGAAAAATAAGAGTAGAGAGAATTGTGAAAAAAATAGTGAAAATAAATATTGAAATGAGAGTGAGGATATAAAAGAAAAAGAATATGAGAGAAAAGAAAAGGAGAAGAGTTTGACTGAGATAAAAACAATGAATGAAGAAAGAGTAGGCTTTTTTGTAAAAGAAAAAGATAATGAGAGTGTTTTCATTGAGAACAAAGAGTTTCTGATTATCATTTCTGACATTGATCATTCTTTTATAGTGTTCTTGTGCTAATTTTTAGGAATTTGAAGGATTAATCAAGGTGAAAGATGGCAAGAACCATATGATACCCAGTGCATGTTAAAGTGGTGCTCTTTTATCTCTACACTTGGAGACAAATTGCTAAAATTTAACAATAAAAGACCTATTTCTATGGTTAAGTGCGAATTTGGAAATGCTTTCGAAATCTTTGAACAAGGTGATCTTGTGGAGTCTTTTAATCATGTTGATTTCTTGACTAGTGGGAGCAAGATGTATATTTCTAAGAGTTTTCTAAATGATATGCTAAATCTTGGGATTGTTAAGGAATCCTTTGTGAAAGAGCATGCTTGTGAGATTGTGCTTAATGATTATAAAAAAGTTGATTATGTTGAATCTTATAAGCATGGCAAAATTTTGAGTTTCATGGATGTAGCTTCGAGTTACATTCTTATACTTTGGATGCTTAAAGTTCATGAGGAAGAACATATTTGTATCATATATGAATAGCCTCTCAAAGTTTGTCTTGGATGACCAAGTACTGTGGATCTTTGATGTTGCAATCCTTGATACAAACTTGTACTTTTGTGGACTTTTGTGCATATTTATTGTTGATTTCAAATGCTTGATTATCTTGTTTGAAATGTACTTCTTTGTGATAATTGTGATCAGAAAGTCTATGCTTATTGAGAATAAATGCTTGTTGGAAAGTTGTGATGAAGTATGTCATGTTGAAAAGTTGACTTTTAGGGAAGTTTAGAAACTTCATGATTATACTAGCAAAGTGAATGGATGGATTTTGATCTTTATTTGGCATATTTGGTGGAGGTATATGGTGTTATGATTTGTATTTTGTGCCACCAATAGAGACTTGTTGAGAACTTGGAAACATTTTCTATCCTTGAATGAGAACAATATTGAAAGAAGAAATGATAAGACATTTTATGTTATAACTTTTATGGAGACAAGCACTTGCCAAGCCTATGAGAACATTGAAATAGTCAGTATCATCTTGTTTCTTCAATCAATGTTAGTGATCATTCTCTTCTCTATGTAGGACTTGAATCTGAGAACGAATCTTTTTGAGGTTAGGGGGAATGATGGAGGCTAATATACCTTAAGATTAGAAGATTGAAGTTATTTGTCAATCACAAAGATGGAGCTTCAAAAGGGAATTCAAAGAAATTAAGAACTTGAAGCTTTCTATAGATTTGATCTGACAATGGTATGGAGGCTTGTGTACAAAATTATTTGTATTTTAAGTTTATTCTTGAAAACATGAGTGAAGAGGGCTTGCAAACACACCAAGATGAATCAAGAATCAAGCCTTAACAAGCCAAGAAAAAAGCAGCCAAAGAAGGACAAAGAAAACAAGTGAAAAGGGAGCAAAACAGAGATCAACCGGTCCTCCACTCTGGTGCCAGTTAAATGATGTTTGAAAACATATTTTGATAGGTCCAATGACTGGTCCTAAAGATTGGCACTTGTCAAGTCTTGTTTGGTTGAAATTTTGATGTTTTCCTTGATTTTTCTTTATAGTTTTTTTTATAGTTTTTAAGGGTATTTATGTCAATATACCTTAAGAACTAATTTTAAGTCTTTGATAAGAGTTTTTGCTTATACATATAGCATTTTGATTGTAACTAATAACATTTTATAAACAACTTATTCAAATTTGAGTGATTCCATTTTGTATCAAACTTGGTTCCTTTTGTGTGTTCTTCATGAAACTCTTTTATGGTTCTTGATTAACTACTTATTGCTTTTCAATCACTTGGATAGGGTGTTGATTAGTCTATGAAATCTAAGACATTGGTTGATATTGGAAGATAATATAGATCAATGTACGAGCTATGATCTTATGATGAGTCTCGAGGTTGTTTCAATTGGTATGGTTAAGATTGATGAAAGAAGTGTTCTTTTTAATATCATATTATAAGACCATTTGCAAAAGAAATCAAACTTTCGAAAAATCAACCTAAGAGAAGATTTGAAAATCATACCTTTCGTCGATAATGGAAAAAGAAAACCTTCGTCGGAGTATCGAATGGAAAATTTCAAGTGAAGGGAAGTATCAATTGTAATAGTAGTAGATTCGGTATTAAAGGTGGGCTTGTGCTGCTTGGCAGATCTAAGAAAAGTGTTAGTTATAAATATGGAAATAAAAAAAAAAAACCCTTTTGGACATAATTTGTAAAAGTTATAAGAGTGACTAAAGTTTGAAACCACTGTCCAAATTGGCACTTAAATAAAATTGCCCCTAGGATAATAGCATTAGGAATTTATGTACATCCTAACTCCTTTGATACCTTTATAGTCCATCTTGTAAGGTATTTTCAAGTAATGAAATGGGTGATGATCCTATAATACCTTCTTTTGCCTAAAAAAAAAAAAAAAACTTAACGGTGGTTTATAGATAACTGTAGCTAAGATTTATTTACTGAAAGTATTATAAAAACAGAAACAATAAATAGTTTTTAGGTAAGAATGTACTGATTCTAAGTCTGGGTAATTCTAGTAGTGGAGGTGGAGGAAGTAGAAATGATTTTATGGTCTATATGGAAATTTCCAGAAATGCTTTTGTGTTTCGACCCAAAGTGAGCTTTCTGTCCTTGCGAGAACAGAAGGACAGTGCCTGTCTACTAACAAATGATATAGTGTGGTAAACTGGAAGCAACCTTTGCCTAGTTTTAATTAAGCCTAAAATAGATGCTTCGTTTGTGGGAAATGGCCGGAGGTGGCTGATTAGATTTAGAAACCATTGCTGCAACTTTTTATTCATACTTGCTTTTAGTACTGACAACCTGAAGTTTTGTACCTGATTGGCACTGAAAATCTCACAATAATATTGCAATCTTCTTCCTTAAACCAAAACTATGGCTCCATTTGCTTAAGAAATCTCCAATACTATATGTAATTAATAGTGATGAAATTATAAAATCTCCAAAGTTACATAGTCAATGATCCATAAAAATCTATATAAATATATATATATATATATATTTTTCAGATTGTAAAATTTAGATAGACTTTTTGGTCATTATAATTGAGGTAGAAGATGAAAAGAGAGGTCTTGTGCCCTAGCAATAACAATTATTTGGAGAAAAATAAATATCAGCTTATGTTCATTTATCAACTTACACATTAATATGATAAATAAAAACAATACTACTTAAAATGTCTAACAGGTCACTGATATTTAATAAAATTCCACATAACTTAGTTATAATCTTGGACCGGAGTTTTGAGATAGGAACATGTTTATCTCTTGCAAAGCTTGACTTGCCACCTCCGAGTAAGGGTCATTGGTGAAGAACCCGTGTTGTTTGCCTTGGAATTCTACGTATTTAATTTTCTTACCCATTTCTTCCAATCTTGCAGCATACAAGCCCACCCTATCTCTCAATATTTCACTGCTCCCAACAATCACCAGCATTGGGTCAAGCATCACCTTTTCCAGATTAGGGCTACAAGGCCCAAAAGGGTTTGCCAATGGGTGGTCTACATTTTCTCCGGGTGGTAGTGATAACCTCCAAAACCTGCATTTTTTTTTATTCCACGTAATCTTGAAAATCTTTCATTAATTTTACATATATATATATAAGAAAAACAAAATCTCACGGTTAACTTTTCCTAATTTTGTGATAGAGAATAATGCACTGAAACACGACAATGATAATTGGTGAACCAATATTGATCCTAAGAGGTAAAGGAGGATTAGGAAAGGGCTGCGTGTCAAAAAGACATAAAAATAAAACAAAGTAGAAGCAAAGGTCTCATAAAATTCTCCTCTTATAACAGGATCTGCTTCGAAGGCCAAATTTGTTTATTTAACAGGATCTTATAACATGGTACAAAATGGGTACCAAGATCATCAACTCATCACTTTTTTTTTTTTTTTTTTTTGAAATCATATGGATCAATAGTGGAATATAGGGGTGTACAATTCGTCAGTTTTAATCGGTTGAATGACTTTAGGTAATCGAACTGATTAAATGGGATGACTAGAAAAATCTTATAATTCAACCGATTATTTAGATGATAGTGGAACTAATCCAATCCTAATTGGATTGATTTGGATCAGATCGGTTTGAGTGGATTCTAAAATTTTTAATAAAGTCTTAAATAACAATTTTTCATCAAATATAAAAACTAATTAAACATAATACAAATATACATAAAACAAATATCTTGCAAATTAAAATACTACATAATATCCCTCCAAGGCTCATTATTTCTGGTTATATATTTGTGTGTCACTCCCTGTTATACTAATAGAAATTTAACAATTATCCTTAAATGATCAAGTTTTTCCTATGGTTTAGTATATAAAATATATTAAAAAATAATAATTAAAAATTATGAGTAAAATTTTTATTAATATAATAACACAAATGTGAAACATGTTATCTTATATTTTTAAAAATAAATTAAAAACCTAATCATCATAATTATTAGAACTAAGGAACACATAGATTGGATAGTACTAGGTCTTTTTTGTTCTCTTTATAATAAAATTATTGATTATATTTATATATAACTTTTATATATATAAAGTATAATTTATATATTATTTATATAATATAAATTTTTAATTCCATTCGATTATCTGATTAAAAAAGATTATCTCAATCAACCGATCCAATTAAATCGATTTTCTAAAAAATCTATCCACCCAAATAATTACATTTTGATGAATTTATATTGAATTGATTTGGATCTAACGGTTGGGATGAATTAGATGGAATTGTATTTGTACAAACGCAAGTGGAATTAATCTTTTAAAAGTTAAGTCGTGCTGCTTTTTCCCCAATTCTCAAGAGGATGAGGATAGGATCAAAGTATCAAGGATTAGCAGCATTAATATTATAATGGAAAATGATTTGATTAATGAAGTTTGTCACTGAAAAAGGTGGCTGTTCTAAGATACGGGGAGTCTTTATAATTGGCGTGCCAAATCTTCCAAAAGTGGGAATCAAAGTCATGTCAAAAAAATAAAATAAAAAAGATTGGTGACAATAATATTTGAAGTGAACACAAAAGATTGTGATAACTCAGTCACGCGAATGAGAATGAGAGTATATTAAAAACCTTTGGTTACCACAATTCGGTCGGAATGATACATTCGAAAGAAACAAGACTATATACTTTAGTGGGCGCACTACGCGGACAGCCACATATCTCTATGAAGAAAGGAAAATTTTCCCTTTTTTTTTTTTTTAATTATAAATTGTAATTGATAATTTAATGGATATTTTATTTATTTATTTATTTTTAATATTATCTCTTCTTTCTTTCTTTTTATAAAATATATATATTTTTTATTCTTTAACTTTTTTTAGAAAAAAAATATCTTAATATTAACAAAATGTCTATAAATGATTAATAATTATGGACAGATGAAATATTAATTTACCTTACTAGTTAATGTAGGTCATACTTCTCTCTTTACTTAAAATTAAAAATATATATTTTTTAATTTAAAATTGATTAAAATTATACATACGTATAAAATTAAACATATTCTAATTTGTAGTTTTGCTAAAATAAAAAAAAAAAAGGCTTACTAACTCATCATCAGCAGCTTTAACAACAAGGATCATACCATGGCAGCTTGTTAATGTCAACGACAATCTGTTTTTTCTAATATTAAGTTAAATGTATATTTAGCACATTATATATTCCCTTCATCTTCAATTACATGTCCTTTGCACTCACTTTTTGTATACTTTATTATAGGTCTTTTTTTCACAATTGTATGAAAACTACTTTATTTATTCTTTTTAATATTATATTTTCTCTTTTTTACGATATATTTTTTTTTCTCTTCTCCTATCAATGTTCTTCTCCTAGAGACATTTATAAAAAAAATAAAATTATTTAATATCAATAAAATGACTACAAAAGAACTATAATACTCACGGATGGAGGAAGTATAATATTGGGAACAATTAATGTAAAATAGGGATATGTTTTCAAAGTAATTACACAAGTTGTAGTTTACTACCTATATATATATATATAAATATATATATATATATCTATATATTTATGCATTTTTAGAAAGAATTTACTAAGACCCCTTACCAAAAAAAAAAGAAAAGAAAAGGTTGTCATATATTCGCAAGGGGCGGAGAGGCTAGTTAAGGAATTGGACATTCACAAGGGTATGCATAACTATAGCAATTATTAATAGCTTTGGATCTTTTAATATATTCTAATACATATTTGTGAGTCATTTTATGTTACTCTAGTAAACAATTAATATACGTACCTCTAACAATTTTATATATGACCTTTAATTATTTTGTTATATATATATATATATATATACATTAAAAAGATAAACTAAAATCTATTTTTTGAGAAGCATCTATTAATTTTTTTTATTGATGTAATTGAAAATAACACAAATTATGTGCTCGAAGATCCAGAGCCATTCTTTTAACTAGATCACAATGATAAGAGGGTTAAAAACTCAATCAAACACAAGCAAGAGAAAAGATGGAAATTAATTAGAATCTAATAATAATAGCCTAAGTGTGAGATAAAGTAAATATTATCTTTAACGAGGATATATATAAAATGAGAGTCATATCGGAAGTGAGATAAGATATATATGGATAATTAAGCTATTAACTGAACTATGGGCCAAACTTTTACAGATTGAGAATCTAAAAGGCTACTTCTCAATTTTAAAATCAGACTGAATTAGTCTTATTTTTTTTATATACTTATATGGGATTACTCGTGTATTTGACCTCATCAAAGTAACTATACACGTATACATTATGTGTGGAATGCACCGATATACTCCATCGATCATAGCCTAATCGATCAGTTGTAAATTTCAACTATGAATCATGAACACAGAAGTATCAATTTCGCAGGTAGGGGAATAGTTGGAAAGGTGTATTCGAATTGGTGTATATGGGATGGGGGAAACGGCTTTTACAGATAGGGTAGAAAAGCTAACGATAAATAAGATCGATGTGGCCGTCATCAGTGGATTCTCACATATTCCCTGGGAGACACAGACACTACGGTCATGCGCCAAAGGGCAGCACCCGGCCCTCAACCGCAATCATAATTCTCCCACAACCACAAATATATAGGAAAGGGTTGTGCGGAAAATTCTGAAAGAGACATAGGTCAATAAAACTGAAGTCGGTATCAAGAAGAGAGAACCAAAGACAGAGTCTTATTGGGTGCTCAATGAAGGTCATGACTTCAACTTATACCATCTTTTGATATTTAAAATATTGCACATGAAAAGACTTGGGAATATATATAGGTGGTCAATTCAAATTAACAGGGAAAAAAAAAAAATGATATCTTGACATTGCACAAGGGGAAAAGTACCCGCCACAAGAAGTGGGATTCTTTTCATGATATTGATGTTACTCTGTGTTTCTTAATGGAATATTCAATCATGAAGTACGACCAGCACCAAACCCCGAGTATAATGTGTGTTAGTTTAATCCAAATATCATTTATAAAAAAAAAAAACTTTTATTATATATTGTTGTTTAAAATATTTATTCATTTTTTTTAATATTATCTCTTTTCCCTCTTTCTCTTTTTAAAATATTTTTTCTCTTTCATTCTTAATATTTTATTTTATTTTCCTATAAAAGCCATTTGGGACAAAAAACATTACCAACAACCTATAACTCTGGGATGGAGGAAGTTTTTTTTTTTTTGCAAATTAAGAAACATTATTAATTTAGTTGCTTTAATTTTTAAAGTTAATTTGACTCTTTATTAAATCAATACTCCCTCCATATCTATTTATAAGTCATATTTTTCTTAATTTTTTTAACAATTTTTTTTTCTATAGAAACATTTTAAAAAGGGAAATAAAAAAACACATTACCCTAAAATTGATAAAATCAATATGAATGATTTATAATAAGGGATAAAAAAAGGATAACGGAAGGAGTATTTATTTATCACAAGTATTCTATGCATTTTCGAAATTATTACTACATACACACACACTTATTTGTAGATATTTTTTACTCCCATCGATCTGCTCCTCCAAGTGGCCAAATCATCATTTGTTTACACTAGATAAGGATGCATTGCACTAACTAATAAACAACGGCTCGGGAGATTCTACCCATCTTCTCTGCTATCAAATAAAATAATACTAATAGCCGTTTTAAATAATAAATATAGATTTATTAAATTTAAAATATCCTTTATCTTTTATATTTATAATTATATTTGTATTTTCTTTATAATATATAATAGAGGATATTAGAGTGAAAAAAAAACAGTGTTTAATATAAATTGACTTAAACAAAAATGACTTATATTTTGACACACTAGAATTATATACTACCTTCTAACTATCAAGTATATCTAAAGATTAATATATTCATTAAGATTTTAATAATAAAATATATTTATTCTTGATGGGATAGAAGAAGTAGAACCATAAACAACACATTATATATTATTCAATTAGTTTATCCTTAGGCATTTTGGGATGGAAGAACTAAGCTGCCTATAGTATCATGGGCACATGTAATTAATCGCGGGATGTGCTTGTTAATAGGAGGAAGGAAGCACCACCAACTACTAACACCTAATGTACAAGTCAAATCGCATTAGGATTCGAATACCTCCAAGGGCTCACCGGACTTGCACTTTTCTATTTTTATCAACAACTAGTTTAATAACTATAGTGTAGTCGAGTGAGTTATTATTTTTAAGATCGAATTCGATTAATTGTATAGAGGATAAACCTTAATCATCTTATAATCACATTTCCTTATGCCTTCCTTTGCTAGCAGCATGGAACTTACTTGTCAGAAATGGATTTACCAATTTTATATCCTCCGATTTGTCTAGTGCAAATTCAAAGTTTAAATTCCTACCATACTAATATATATTGAAGGCAGAAGCTATAACTTTCGAACTTCATAATTATCCTCAAAAGAAACTCTGTTAAAATAATTTTTCCTTTCGACGAGCAAAATCATGAACTTTTTCCTTCGATTCATCTGTAGCAGCTGGAATTTTTTTTATTTAAGTAACTTTACGTGCACATTAATGTAGTTCGTGGAAAAAAAAGTCATAATTAGAATTTTTATTGGAAAAATTACGCTTTAAGTGGCCATGCATACCTGTCAAGAAGCTCCAAATTGAGATGCGATTCAGGAGGTCCCTCTGCTTCAGACTTGGTCCTCTCGGTACCACCAAAAAATGGTGCCATCAGAACGTAACCACGCACTTGAACAGGTGCCAACTGTGGGGAGCCTGCCCCAAGGTGGACTGCCAATTGGTGCGCCAGGTTTCCACCGGAGGAATCTCCCATTATGAAAACTTTGTCAAAGCCAGCAACCGAATCAGACAGCCACGTGTCACGATTTTCCGACGTGGACTGTCTTTTCAGCCACATAATTGCTCTTATTGCATCTTCCATGGCTGCTGGTAGTCTGTGCTCCGGTGCCAGCCGGTAGTCGGGTGCAATAACTAGCGCCTGCAGCCCCGAAGAAAGGCGCATGCAGCAGTTGTGGCAATTAGGCCACGTGCGTGAACCTACACAGAAGCCGCCGCCATGGATGAAGAACAATATGGGAAGCTTTGCCGTGGAATTGGACGCGAATGAGGGCTTGTAGAGACGGAGATGAAGGTCATGTGTTTGGTCGAATTGGCTGTCTTTCCAGATAACGGAGTCATCGTTGTGGACAGGGATGTTGAAGGGAAAGTCCGACGACCGGAAAATGGTGCCGTCGCTGTAGAGTCGAAGAAATCCTTTGCAATCTTCTAATATGTGAGGAAGGGAACCCATGTGTGCCTCGTTCTCTCTACTTCGAGGTCACAATTCACAAGATACTTGTGAAGAAACCATGGATCCTATATATATATATTTATATATATGTATATATTTATAGACAATAAATTGGGCAGAATTTTTTTTTTCTTATTCAATTAGCTAAATATATAAATTAAAATATTCAGCGATTATACACTCCTCATGATCTTTTTCTTTCAATATGAAAAGTTTAAGTGTGCCCTCTTAGGAAATATTTATAAATAAAAAGTAGTTCTATTAACTCTATAATTGGTAAAAGTTTAAACCTAACTTTATATATAATTAAAAATCATCCATAATCTTTTCTATATCTCTCATATTGACATTCTATCTATTCTCGTTGAATTAATTAGACTTAATTCCATGTGAATATTGAAGACAAGAAACAACAAATTCAATTTCCATGTCACCGAGGACATCCTTATCATCTTGGAAGTTGTTAGTTTGACGCATCGTCCATGTCTGTGTTGCTGTACTTCATTCATTTAATTTGGAAATCTTTGAGGAAAAAAAAAATGAGGTGACTAGGTTACCTTGAATTTGAATGTCATGTAAGAAACATAATTCGATTCCATTCATTTTATTGATTCAAAAGGTGATTTACATACATGTATCTTTTGAATCCATGCATCTAGATTCATATGTCAAACTAGTAGGGTCAATTACATCGATTGGTTTTGTGGAATACACATTTCCAGAGATTATGATATATCTTTGCAAGCATCGTGGGGAATGGTCAGAGATTTAGTATGTATGCATTGGATGCGTAATGTTCATCACCTGGCCTCTTAACTCATCAGTCATCACATGTAAACATGCCCACTTACTTTGGACCAAGAACTTTGTAGAGATTTAGACAGGTCTAGTCTGAGAATGTGTTTCAAAAAGAAGAAGCATTCACTGAATACGTTTTCTTGATAATATAAATATATATTTATAGTAATGATATTATGGTCAATAGAGCTCAAATTATTTAAAGCTACAGTTAAGTCTATAACGGTTAACTTATTTTTTAAGAAAAAAATAAATTCTTCTATAAAAAATTATTTTTATAGATATATTTTATAAACTAAATACTGAAAAGACAAACTAAACCCTAGGAGTACTTCATCAATTTTTATTTAATTTTATTTTTAAAAAAACAGTTGACCGTTAACTTTGATTGTTAGAGTTGGAACTCAAAATAATTTGAACTCTATTGGCCATAATAGCAATTATGTATATATATATATATATATATATATATATATATATATATTTATTTATATTTATATACACACACAAGCAGTTAATTAGTACTCCCTTGTTTCAAAACAGAGGAGGTTTAGGTTCGTCAAATGATAACATAATAATACTTTTTCATCTCAAAATGTAAATCATTTTACCTTGTTTTATAATAATCAATATAAATCTGTTTATAATTATTAATGTATAATTATTATAATATTTTTACCTATATATTTTTACTCTCCGTTAATAGTTTCTTTCATCACTACATTTATGAGTTCTTAGTATATTTATGAGCTAATGATTTATATTGTGATGATAAAGATAATTAATATTTTAAGCAATATTTTTTTTACTAAAATATCCTTTATATTAAATGAGCAACTAAAGACCTATATTAATTGAGAACGGAGTTAGTATTAAGTACTATTAATATCTACATTGAGAAATAAACAAGGATAAAGTTGAAAATAAATAGTGATGGGACAAAGCCTGACTCTATCGGGTTGACAAATCTGCGGATCAATCCGAGAGTCCACTCTATGATCTAATGCCACACCTTGGGATTGGCCCAATCAAATTATCCCTCAATACCAAATCTGTCAGTATATTATTTTATCCTATTAAATTTTGAGTCTAATTTTTATTCAAGTGGTCAAATCCTAGTCCAACTACTATAAAATCTTTCTTTACATGATACAATTATCATATACCAAATCTAATAAAGATTTGATTACTTATAAAAAGGCCCCTGCTCAACAACAAGAGGTCCCTTTTATCATTCTCCAGAATTATTTCTCTCTAAATTTAATTCTAACTTAACCATAGGAGCTACTTCTTAAGGCATTATCAAGGACTAATTTCTAATCTTGCAGAAAGATTCAAGCGGAAGATCCAAAGGGTGTATTGTAAATTACACATTCCAAAAATTTGGAATATCACAATTGGCACCTTCTATGGTAATGTTTAACATTACTCGAAAAATCAAATTTTGGTTTGTTGGAAACACTCGATGACTTCTGGAAACAACAACGATGAGATCCCATAGCAAGAAGGGTGCGAGTTGACTTCCTCACGAAGAGTCAGTTCCAATCGTAACAATAACACAATTGGATGGACCTCATCTTAGAGTATATCAATAACACAGAGTAACTCAACTCTAGCAGATCAACAAAACTAGACATGAGAGACAAGATCAATAGACGGAGAAGGAGAGCTTCACCAACAATGTATTCCCAAGACTCTAAGTCAAGGGATTTAGGCCATCAACTTAATGAAAAAAAGAGGAGACGGTTGGAGTAGTTGCGACTGGATGCTCGGTCTATGAGACATCTCTGAAAGATCCTTGATTCAAGAAGATGGCAGACGAAGATCATCCAGAAGACTTGGAAGACCACGAGTTGTAATTTACGAGAAAGACTCAGACCAAAAAATGGAAGACCTTGACACAAGGGTTGATTTGCACTAAAAGTGTCCCTTTATTGACAAGATTCTACAGAAGAGAATGCCACCAGGATTTCGACCTCCCCAAATTGCAAAAAAATATGATTGGACCATAGAGGCATAGCTCTATATAGATTTATACATCTTAGAAATGGAGATATTCAAATATTTGGATCACGTGAAGTGCAAAGCCTTTTGTTGTGCAATGACCAAGAAAAGGAGCAATCCTGGTTCAAGAATTTGCCCCTAAACAACGTATGTTGCTAGAGTTAGCTGAGAGATCTTTTTCTCAAAAACTACCAAAGCAGCAAGAGATGTGAAAAATATCTTAATCACTTTTCTAGCATCAGACAGAAAGCAAGAGAGAGAAAGCACCAAGGAGTACTATATAAGTTGCAACAAAGAAGCAATCGAAACCAATCAAAAGAATGACGTTGTCTATAGTAGGTTTTCAAACTTGGACCTAATGGAGGTTATATTATTGTCAGATTGGCAAAGGAAAATTTGAAGACAATCCAGGAATAGACTTTCTTAGGAAAGCTCTTAAAATGAGAAAAAAGAACATGCAAAAAAGAATCACCGGATTTCTCCCACCTCAGGATAAGCAACTTTGACTCTAAAAATTCTAGTCATCCAAATAAGAAAGACAGAGAAAGATTCTTACCAAGTTACAAACATTCCACTGGGTTCAAGAAAGGAGAGAAATTAACAAAATTTGTGCCTACCCTGCTAAATAACTCCAAAACAACCCTACTAATGGCAAGTGAAAAGGTAGGGATCTTATAGCCTCATAGACCAATAAAGTCTCCTATTGAAAAAAGAAACACGAAGAAGTATTGTCTCAACCACAATTATATATTCCATCAGACGGAAGACTGTTTTGAGCCCAAAAGAGAAATAGAAAGATTGATTAGAGAATTTAAAGAATTTATCTCTCAAATGGTGGTATAGAAAGATAAACAAGCTCAAAGTCTCAAAAACAGAAACCAACTATAGAGATTCATACCATTGAACCACTCTCAAAAAGATAGAGAATTAGGGAGAAAAAGGAACAACTGACTGTATCCCTGCAGATAGGGAGTCATCTTGTTCGAATTATCCTAGTCAACACCGGAAGTGAGGTCAACTTACTATATAAGCAGACCTTCCTTAAGACGTGAGGAAAGAGTCAGGATTTGGCTCCTTGTTTGCTGAATCTAACTGAATTCACTGGACATACAACATATGTAGAAGGACAGACTCTTATACAAACAACAACCTGGGAAGGAGAATGAGTAGTGGGTAGTCATTGATACCCTAGAAATTATATTGTCATCTTGGGCAGAAAGGGGATATAAACCTTAGAGGCTGAAGTTTCAATTCTACAACGTCATCTGATGATCAGTCACCTAGATGGGGCTCTCTGTTTCAAGGGAGACATAGTATCTAATTTCAATTTCTACCTCACGGACTCTCAAGAAGACAATGTGTAGATGACCCCTCCCACCAAGATGCGAAGAGGAGGAAAGAGTCAACCACTAGCAATGATAAAGTATTCACAAATTCTTTAGTAAGCGAAATTCAACAATCTAAGGATCAATAAAATTTTGATTTTTGTACTCATTACAATGGCACCTAATCTTTGATGTCCTGTAATATACTTCTTGTTTACATGCCACTTCAACAAATTCTTTAACATCATTACAAAACTCAGATGAAAATCCTACTCTACTAGAGCCAACTCTTGTATCCATCCATTTACGATTACAATTCATACCTAATAAAATTCTAAGAAGTATTGAGCATGACATAATTAAAACAGTGTATTAAAATACTAAATAGATACCAACAGTAACACACACACACACATATATATATATATATATATATATATATTACACAATATAAAAAAACACAATATATGAAATAATAGTTCAACAAAGAAAGAAATTAATAAAAAAACAAGATCTTTACAAATATTTTGGAGGAAAAAACATAATAAGAGATGAGGAATGGAAATAAGATAGTAGTGTAATCCTGCATGTAAATAGAAGGAGAATGAGGAACAAAAACGAAATGATTACTTGTACAAGAGTAGATGAACTCAGATTTCTTGAGTATGAGCGAGTCTGTTGTAGAAATTGAAAATGAGGATGAAAAGGAAAATAGTCGAAATGGCAAAGGGAAGATGTGTCTGAAATATTGAGGATTTCCACATAAAAGCACAATTCGTGGAAAATTGCTACACACAAAATGAAGTTCGTGAAAACTTTCCATAGTAAAGACAACTCCCGTGGAAAAAGTAGTTCAACAATTAATATTGTCATAAATTGGAGTCCTTTCATGGCACAACAGCAAGTGGATTGTAACAAAACATTTTCCATGGACAGAGTTTTAAGTGACAAATTGCTACGGCCAAAAAGAAATTTGTGGCAAAACTTCCACGAAAAAGAATATATCTTCGGAAAATATTTGTTACCCATATATGTGGCAGGTGGATTGAGATGATGAGTTTTCCACGAACCGAGTTTTCAGTGGCAAGTTGCTACGACCATATATATCGGTGGAAAACTTCCATAGAAAAAAATCCGTGGAAAATAATACTAAAAGTACATGGCTAGTGATTGTTCATTTTCCACAGACCAAATTTTCTGTGGCACATTGCTATGACCACTATAGTTGTGGAAAGCTTCCACGGAAAAAAACATATCCGTGTAAAATATTTGTTACCTATATATTAAATCGACGTGGCAGATAGAGTGTGATTATGATTTTTCCACGGACCAAAGTTTTCATGGAAAATTGCTACGACCAGATATAGTCTTGGAAAACTTCCACAAAATAGGATATATCCATGGAAAATATTCTATGAAATCAATGGTGGAGTGTATTTTACATTTTCCATAGACAGAGTATTCCGTGGCAAGTCACTAGCCGTGGAAAATTTCCAAGAAAAAGAATATATTCGTAGAAAATATTTGTTAGTGATATTAAATATACAATAAATTATTCATTTTTCTACGGATGGAGGCAATCATGGAAAATATGTTCTACGGTTTAGTGGATAACTTTCTACGAAAAGATAAAGTCCATTGAAAAGTCTTGTGGAAAATATCGGTGGAGGATTGCATGATTTCTAGTAGTGATAGAATCTGAGTGCAATTATGCCTAAGAATAGTAATCTCTTTATTGTCAATGTTTATTATCTTGACATAGCTGGTAATGTTGGTCTTTAATTCCGAATGTTTGTTAGGACTTTCTGGGGTCATTTGTGTTAGACTAATGAATGGAATGGTCTTATTTTTATGGTTCAATGTAGTTTAGTTTTGTCTTGCAATGATAGCCGAGTGATGGTAATTTCTATTGGTCTTATTCCTTTAATTATAAGAGAAAAAAATATGGTCATTTACTGTCTTTCTACCATTCCTTTATTCCTTTAGTTTTGATTTTCATTCTACTTCGACTTGGAAAGTTTTGGGAGCCCCTTCTTCCTCATCCTAATTCGCCCCCTAAAAATATTCGTTTAATTATAAATAAGTAAATATAGATGTACAGTAATGTTATGGATTACTATGGAGTACTATGGAGGTGTTCCAATTAAATCTTTAAGAATAAAATAAATGTTAAATGGTTAAGAAAAGATAAATTCTTCTATAAAAACAGTTGCGTTTGCTCAAGCTTGTGATATAATAAACATTGCTCAAGAATAAAGCTGCATAATTGTGTTATTATCATATAATTGAAGTTGAACCAACCCACTGGCTAGTAGTCTAGCTTGTTATCCTGTTATTATCAACTAGGGAAGGTCAAGAGGTCGAATCTAGCTAGTAAGAAGTAAATCTGGTTCTTTCTAATCCTTCAGGTTCCTATATAGCCTGTACATTTCTACCCATAAGGAGTCATTCCATAGTTATTGATCCGTATCAGATTAATTTTGCTGGTTCCCCCTATTCCCAAATGCCCTCAGGTTCCCAATAGATTTGAGCTCCTACACTGCCGCCGGAAGCGAGGCATCCACAGTTGATCCAATCAAGGAGCTTTCCAGGGCTAGAGGATCATCAAAGAAAATACCTTTCTTCTCCCCTCCGTGTTGACCGAAACTCAAAACCTCCCACAAGGGGAGAGACTTAAGTGTTGGCCACCTCCACCTGTCAAAGGAAATACCTTCCTGCAACCTTCTTGTTATTGTTAAGATGACTGGAGAAAGGTTTGACATTTCGGGCTAAAAGCACAAAATTTTAGAGTTTTCTTGAAAAAAAAAAAAGGGATTTGTGAGTCCTGTACATATTTGAGATATCTGCATATATGCAATCATATATGAAGGAATATGCAATGCAATACAGGAACACCCCTTTCAATTTTTAAGGATAACCATTGAATGAAACCTCCTGCTGAGATGCACCAAAACAAGGAGCAAATGTTAATGCAATTGAAAGATAAAACTGACAGTGGTAAGAATTACACAAGAATATACCGAAGGAAAAAAGTCTCAACACCAATCAAAAGAAGATGGAAATGGATAACATCAACAATGAAGTAAACAAGGTTCGATATACCAGGAAATTGTCCATTCTAAATTCAACAAAACAAGCTGCACTACACAAGCTATAATAGTCGTCAACATGAGCCACCAACCTTTAATTATAAGTTCCAGAAGGACATCAGAACATACACGTTCAAGACTACTATAAAAACTAAAAAAAAATGCAACACAAAAACCACCACTAAGATGCAATGTACAAAACATAGCAGTCCAACCGACTGCATCAAATCAGTTCATAAGAAGCTTCTTGAAGTTCCTTTTCGCCTTCTCACTTGGACAATTACTTCCGTTATATATGACACTCTTTGTTATAGACACCACATCAAAATTTCTTATGACTATTAGTCACCAGCAACATCATAAATAACTATATTTAGAGTAGGTATATGCTATGAAAATCAAGGCAATGATCAGCACTACAATATGCAGGAGCAAAACATAACTTTACTTCGTGAACACTACAATCAACACTATAAGAAACTTCAATTAATTATTGTGATCTGCACTATAACACGTAGCTCTATGAAAAGAAAATTATTAGAACTGCAATATGAGAGAGAACCTGAGAGCATTGAGTTGAGAGAGCCACATCCCTGCTTTGTTCTGCATCTATCATGGCCTTATTTTGTTGAAGATTAGCACCATGAACATTATCAGATTCTCCCAACAAAGCTGTAAAACTGCAAGTCCTTGTGTTGTGTCTTGCATCTCTGCACTTTACTACATTTGTGTATATTACTTGTGTCTATCCTGTCAGTTTCAACAGTCATTTGGGGATCATTTTCAGTTCCTGCACTCCCGTCTACACCTTTAGATGCTTGTTTTATGGTTTCTTGATTAGCCTTAAAATTTTTAGGAGCTTGGGGGCACTTTCTTTTGATATGACCCCTTCGTCCATATTCCTACATTTCTGATTTTCTGTACCAGCCTTACTTAACTTCTCCTTGCCAGTGTCAACAGATCTAGTTTCACCTGCCGCTTTTCTTATATTTTTCTTAGGCCTACCCGGAAGCTTCGATTTGGGGGGAGCTTGTGGGTTGGGTTCATTGTAGGTTGCCAATTATTGGGACCGTTAATAGGAAAAATTATATTCTCATACGCCCTCATGTAAATTTCCATTGTGTAGCACTTGTCTGCATAATCGAGTGGGTCCTTACTAAGGATTCCAAAGGCAGCAATAGCTTGCACACAAGGAGTCTCACTACGCTCCCACTTCTACAAGTGCAAGTTTTAAGCACCAAATCAATAACAAATTGCTCAAAACCACAGTGAGTGACATGGGTGACCTGGCATATTGCATCACAAGCAAAACAAGCAGAATTACCTCTTGATTTCTCCTTCAGCCTTTCAATCCTTTTAACAATGCTGGGACAAATATGACCTGAATATTTAGCCATCAAATCCTTTTTTCTTTTTCGCCTTTTCGTTGGAAACACTCTTACTCCCTTAAGAAGTCCTAAGATTAATTGGTTTCTCCCTAGCTTCTATTAGCTGCCAATTGAAGCTCTCCCAATGATTTATTCCATATAAGGTATCACATTTTATGTTGCACCTGAAGAAACATTTACGCCAATGTCTTGGTGTGTCCTTTTCATTGAGCCACTTCCAAGCACCTTCATCTAACTCCTTAATTGATTGACTCCATCTCAGCTCTAAAATTGTTGTCATATGTTGATTTGACACAACTCCATAGCTCTAATATTAATTCTTCCTCAAGATAAGACTTTATAATTTGCATGCAAATGTCTGACACAAAATCGATGTTCTATTCCCTTCAACAACTCTCCTACAACTGGGGTTAATCCCTACAAAAATCGTGTTTGTGTTAGTCTATAATTACATAATATGTTCTAATTAATAAGTCAAAAAAAGAGAAAGAATAAAGAAAATATATTAAATGTACTATTTAACTTTTGCGTGTCGGATATTTTGCACCAATTCTCACTGTCATCCATTCCTAAGGCTTGCTGCATCAGATTCAAAAACCATTCCCAACTTGCCTCATTCTCACCCTCGACGACAACAACATATACTACCGGGTAGACACCATTATTTGCATCAAGTCCTACACTAGTTAGCAATACACCAGGATGAGGTCCTTTCAAGGACCCATCCATCCCAACAATTTTCTACAGCCATTTTTGAACCCCTGCTTCAGTGCATTGAAGCATGCATTGAACCTTCAAAAAATAGGTTTTCCATTATGTTCAAATTCATAAATATCAACTATAATTGTTGAACCTAGATTTGTTTTTCTCAACTCCTCGACATTGTCTTCACTTTGAGTATACTGCTCCTTATATTCTCCTTCTATCAACTCCTGTTGTTGTTGCCTTTACTTTGTAGATGACATTTCTAGAAATATGTGCATTTTTAATTATAAACTTATATGTCTATTATATTTAGAATACTGAATCATTAACTAATTAATTTTTCAATTTAATGTCCAGCCTAATTATTTTTAAAACAAAAATAGAAGAAATTCTTAAGTGAATCTTGGTGTCAATCAGCCCATCATCATATCAACTCTTTCTAAATTCAATAGACCATGATAGCTTACACAACGTTCCATGTAGACGGTGATTTTCTTTAATGTTTTGAAAAAATTGTTTTAAAAAATTATTTTAAAAGTTAATATAATATTTTAGTTTTTACATCTAATTTGAAAAATTAGTTCCTCAATGTAGAACTAGAACTAATTTTGATATTTCTAGATATACAAAATTGCATGTCACTTCATGAAAATAAATATTTTTTTATTTTTCTCTAACTTTCTTAATTTACGTGATTTACATCCCACCAATTTAATTAAAATCCTTATATAATTTCAACATATAACCTTTTATTTAAATATATATATATATATATATATATATTATATATCAAGCCACATCACTTATTAGATAAAAAAAAAAACTTAGTATACAAAGACTAAAATATAAAATAACTAGTATAGATGATATGTCCAGATATATGGATCAATAGGTTCATTTATGAGTATATGGGACCAAGTCACACATGTAATCTTAAACTTTATTATAGCGTTTTCTTAAGCTAAATGTATATTTATTTTAAGTTATATCAGCTATTAAATTGGAAAAGTCAACCTGCATGAGACAAAGATATAGAATAGTATATGAATGATATAAATCTGCAATATCATTTCAAGTGTTGGTATTTTGTATGATAGTGATAAACAAGTAAATTCAAATAAATGTAAAGTAATAAAATAGAATGATACAATAAATTTGTTTTAACAATTCAGCAAATCTACGTCTGCGAGATCAAACTCTATGATTTAAAAGTTATACATAGTGGATTAACACAATATCTCGTAACTAGTTTTTTTTTTTTTTTTTACTATGCCCGACTTCTCTTCAACAATGCACAATCCTTCCTTTGATAATCTCACCGATTGATTTTCTTTCTCCAAAATCGATACAATTGTTCCTATCAATCCGAGAGATTAAATAGGACTTCCATTTGACCTGTTGGTACCATGAAAGGTAAGAAGCCGTTGTTGATCCTCCATTCACGTTGATTAGCATTTGAAAGATAAGAATAATTTGTTTCCTTATCAAGATAATTATTTTCCAAATAATATGTCAATCAATTATATTCATCCGTATATATGGGTGAATGACTTGATATTAGATTAATAGGTCCATATACTCATGTGTACTTAGATTCGTATTAGAATTTTTCCTAACTTAAAGTATTTCACTGGTTGCTATATTAATAATAAAGATAATATGGTAACTTTATTATAATCAGATACACTTTTTTATTTAATATTTAATTTCATACAAAAGAAATATATAAATTAATTAATCTTAGAGTTCTTGTGCAAAATCAATGCATTAGAAGTCATGTACATATGTATAGTTGTTGAATCAAGACCATATAAACAAAAAACTACTTATCTTTTTTTTTTTTTTTTCTCAAAGTCTATTCATTAAAAAACTAGTCGGATTCAACCTTCCGACCTCCCCTGAGAAATAATAACAGGATATCCAATTGAACTATTAATCAGTGTGTAAAAAAACTACTTATGTTTAATCATATGAATAACTAAAAAATTAAAGTTAAAAATTTTTTTCTTCTAAAACAACTAAGAACAAAAATTAAAGCAGTGATAAAATGATTCATAAGTACAATTTATATAACACGTATTATAGATTTAAATTGATTTTACTCTAAATTCTAGTAATAATATAATCGATATGGTATTGAGCTGACCCGTATCACTTTAAAAAAAATTTAATAAAAGGAACAAAAATTAAAGTTAAAATTTTGCTTTTCTAAAGCAACTAAGAACAGGCAACACTATAGCAGAATAATATGGAATCGCACTCAAATTACAAAACTGCCCTTTCCTCTGCCTATTTAAAGTCACGATTCATTCCTCCACCATGAGTTCTTCATCTTCAATCAAAAGCCAAAAAAGAACACACGCAGAAAATGGGTTCAATTCCTCACGTAGTAGAAGATATCCATGGAGTTCTCCAAGTCTTCAGTGACGGTTCCATTTTCCGGGCTTCTTCCATATCTCACTTCAACCTCCCAACCCACAACGATGACTCAGTCGTCTGGAAAGACTGTTTGTTTGATGAAGAAAACAATCTTCATCTCCGCCTTTATAAGCCCACAATCTCCAAATCTAATAATCCATCCGCCAAACTTCCAGTCGTGTACTTCATTCACGGTGGCGGCTTCTGTGTTGGCTCACTTACGTGGCCTAACATTCATAACGGCTGCCTGAGACTGGCTTCCGGGCTGGAAGCCATTGTAGTTTCGCCGGACTATAGATTAGCTCCGGAACATAGGCTCCCAGCAGCCATGGATGATACACTGGCCTCCCTTAAGTGGTTACAAGCTCAGGCTAATTTATCTGATAGTACTCCTCAAGCAGAATCATGGTTGCGTGAGGTGGATTTCGACCGAGTTTTTATAGTCGGGGATTCCTCCGGTGGGAACATGGCTCACCATTTAGCTGTCCAGCTGGGTCCCGGCTCCCCTGAATTGTCACCGGTTCGAGTACGTGGGTATGTGCTGTTGGCACCATTCTTTGGTGGGACGGTGAGGACCAAATCGGAAGCGGAAGGTCGGCCTGAACCACTCCTGAATATGGAGATTTTGGACAGGTAGTCTTCCATCCAATATAATTACTTTATCAATTCTTTACCAATAGGCGAAAATTCCAAAGTTCAGAGGACATGCAAATAAGTCCAAATTACTTGATATTTCTTTACTTCATGGTCGTCATATTGATTCCTAAAATCTTTCATATTGAAAGTCAAACTCCTATAAAATTGAATGTATCTTAATTTGATTTTAGTTCATTTAAGTAATTTAATAAATAAGATAATTAATTCTGAATGAAAGGAACCATATAAAATCAGAGACTTATTTCATTTGTGTAATATTATTATTTTAAGGTTATATATAATTATATATATTATGGTATAGATTCGTATATACTATCATTTATATATCTATACTTAATGAATCAAAGAAATTATTTCATCCTAATTCTGCCGAAAAGAATCTCTTGCAATCAAATCCACAATAATTGACTAAAATCTAATCCAAAATGGGATGTCAAATTTTGTGATTCGATTGGAATCAGCCTTTCAAAACTTCATTTCCCACGAGAAAAATGTTGGAAAAATAATAGAATGGTTGTCCCTTTCTTCCATTTCAAGACCCCACTGCTGTTTTCGTAATTTCCATTCTTCTGCCTGTTCATTCTTCGTCTGGATTACACCTATGGGTGTACGATCTAGAATGGGTACATGCATGTCGACTAAGATTTTACATACTATTTATATAATTGAATGTATTTCTACTCCTACAATAAGAAAAATATAAAAAAAATTAAATTTCATTTAGTAATTAATTAAAAGATAAGATCTGTATAATATTTCAAGATTGTGAATTCAATCCCTAATTAAGTTTTCATAATAAAATTACTAATGATTTATTTCTTAATCCTTATAAATATATTATAATAGTTTCGATTAAACTATTAATTAATTAGATTATCCGGCGGATTCTTATTACTATCATATATAAATCATTTTGTCCTCGAAGTCACGTGAAAAGTCACCAAGAGGACGTTCTATATTATCTTTGAATGGCATTATTATTTATATATATATATATATTTATTTATTTATTGATTAGTAGTATCCATATCACTACTGACTAGATAAGGTCCAAATATCCATATAACGAAATTGCTGGTTGACTAAGAATAGGTGTTATCCATGCTACTAATTAGTGTTTTTTTGTTTTTTCTTTTTTTGACATTGACTTGTGCTTTTTCTGGGTTTATTTCTTTTGTTTCCAACTTTCCAATCATTGACTCTGTTTAATTAATTAATTAATCTTAATTAACAACAGGTTTTGGAGATTATCATTGCCAATTGGAAAAAACCAAGACCACCCATTGGCGAACCCGTTCGGACCGTTTAGCAGAAATCTTGAACCTGTGATGCTTGATCCGATATTGGTGATTGCAGGAGGCAAAGAACTGTTGAGAGATAGAGTGGAGAATTATGCAATGAGATTGAAAGAACTAGGAAAGAAAGTCTTCTTCGTTGAGTTCGAAGAACAACAGCATGGTTTCTTCATAAATGATCCATACTCGGATCTGGGGAATCGGGTTCTTCAAGAGATAAAAGATTTGGTATCTAAATTATCTGGTTAATTAACATACTATATATCGCTAGAAAGAGTGTTGCAGACATATTATAATTAAGCTCATCATCACGATGGGTTATACATTTTCCTTTCCCGAACGATTCAATAATGCAATCAGGAGAGGATTTTGGGGCATAATTTTATGCTAATCTTGATTAACTATTGAAGTACTGTACTTATGCATTACGTTTCAAGAAATATATATGGGCCCGAATTATTATCTTTTAAATATTAATTATGTTATTTTTTCTTGATCGTTTTATGCTTTGATATATCATTGATTATACATTAGTGCGCAATTTTATAAAGCTTATTGATTTTCTAATCATTCTTCTTTGATTATGCATCTCCTATGCGTACTATTTCAGTTGGAATCGTGGAATCTTCCAACAAACAAGAACAAGACACTTGGAATATCCGAAAGCCTTGCCGACAATTTCCTGCTAATTCTTGAAACTCATATACAAAAGAAACTGATCATGAGATCTAATTAAGACATACTAAACAGAACAGTTTATGTTTGACTGACTAGAAAAATCTAGAAATCTTATCTCTCATGTACGTAATACTTTTACAAATTACACAAATAAATAAACATTGTTAATAATAATAATAATAATAATATACTTTTCAACTCCACTAAATAAATTGGATGACGATAAGGATTCATCTAGGTAGACGGGTGGAGAAAACATGCATACCTTCTACGGTATAGTATAAAATCGATATGTTTTTGAATCAATTAATAAGCAAAATTATTTATAATCAATAGTGCAGGTCTGGGATTGGTGTGTTGTGTCCTCAATCAAGTTATCTTACAGATAAGCACAACTTCCAATTAAGATATCATCAGAACTTCACTTCAATCATTTTTTCTGATATTACGTTAAAGTTGTGCCAATTTCATAGAATTAGAAAGTTAGATAAATGGAAGATCGGTATGCTTGTCTCTAAAATTTAAGGTTTTGATAAATATGTTTCTTAATTTTTTTTTTTTTGAATTTTATGATTTTAAAAACTTTTTGATATTTTAATTATGATTCCTTTTCATATTTTCGTAACTAACTCTTTGTCAATTTTGACGAAATCAAAGTTTTAGATTAAAAAAGAAAGAAAACAAGAATAATGGACAATTAAGTCATTTTCATGTTATTTTATCCTGAAACCCACCATAACCAACCACCCCCATTCCCTTGAATTGTTGAATCCAAAACCTTAATTTAATCAGAACTCACTGAATTTAATTCGGAAATGTAAAAAAAGACTATAATTACAATTCAAAAAAGACTTGAGACCATAAAATAGAAAAAAAAAATGGAAACTATATTCACCAAGACCTCAAATTTTGCAGATAAAACTTACCAATCTTCCTTAGATAAATATTCCAATATTACTTGATTAATTTAACATTTGCATTTAAGCTTTGTTTGGTTTGTGAAGGGGAGTTAAAGGGAAAGGAGAAGGGAGAAATAGAAGGAGAAGGAGAAGGAGAAGGAGAAGGGAGAAGGAGGAAGATCTTAATTAATTTACTTTCTTTGATGGATTTTATTTGGTATGAGTGGAAAGAAATTAAACTAAATTATAAACACTTGCTCTTGTTTAGTTTTATTGGAAATATGAAAGAAAAAAATAGAGTGTTTTATTAAATTTACTCTTATATCATTGATACAGATGGAAGGGCCAATTTTATTTTTAATCATATATTTTGTAATTTCACCAAAATAGTGTAATGCATCTATATAAGAAATGGTATAGAAATGTTGTAGTTCATTCATTCAGGATTGAATATCTTAGATTGACTTGTGCACTTAACTTCTGTATATCTTAAAATAATGGTCTGGTCTTTGAGCTAGTAGATGTAAATCTAAATATTAAGGAGGTTGTTTAAGAGATTTTTACTAAATATTTATCTATTCAATCTATCACTATCTACAAGGTATTTGAGCTAACTTTGTTTGTTAGTAAATATAAGTGATTATTATTAGTTTATTAAGTGTTTTCCTGATTTTCTTTTATTATATTATCAATGTCTCTCTCTTTTCCCTAGTTATTATGGTTAGATTAATTAGAATCCTAAATAAGGGCATTTTAGGAAAATTTTCTTAATTTTGTCAAAATGGCAATGAGTGACTTATAAATAGTGACAGATCCGAATGGAATATTTTAAGAAATAAAACATTTAATTTTGAATAACTTAAAATGAAAATAAAAATAAATATCCTAGTTTAGACTGAAAGAATATTAAAGTGCATTATGTGTTTAGGTATATCCTATATCTATTTCAAAAAATAAAAAATTAATAAATAAGAGTTTCAAAAGTGGTATCATATCGGAAAGTGAAAATAAAAGACAAAATGATACATACTATATTAGTGATTTTTTAAAATTATTTTTGTAAATAAACTAAACCCTAAATTCAAAAAAAAAAAAATCAAACTCTAGGAATATTTGATCTTTTAAGACACATATAAGTATTTTATTGATGTACTCGAATATAACACACAAAAATAATTTGAAACCCTCTACAATATCCTATCTAATGAGTCAATAACATTTTCTATCAAGAGTTTGGGTACACGAGGATCACCCGTAAATAAAGTATAATCTCATTATTATTTGCAAATTATTAAAATTAAACAAAAAATAATAAAAAGAAAGTGATATATGGAGCTACATATATCTCGTTAGTTTTTTTATTATACTAAAACAATATCACTAATAACTTTACAACAATTACTTTCTCAGAATTAAATATCCTATTTTAATCGTAAGAAATCTTATTGAAAAATTTTGACTTATTTCATCTTAAATATAATAAATATCAATTAATTTATAAAATCTTAACTTATTTAAGAAACTAAATATTTAATTTTAAATAATTCAAAATAAAAATTGAATTAAATTCCAAGCACGGGAATTATTATTCTCAACTTGTAAGGTAGGCTACGTGCACCAGAAAAAGAAGATAATCATGCCAATCTCTAAAGAGCACTTAAAGTGAGTCATGCCTATATAAAATAAAGTGGCTGCTTCAGTCTCTTGACTCATTCACACACTCTCACCACGTGTGATTTGTCTTAACAATAATCATGTCATCCCTTTGGACTGGGTCAAATTACCTTCATAGTTATCTTTCATTTAATTCCGGCTGAATTTAAGTTGATTTATGTTAATTAATTATTGTTCAAAAAAAATATTTTATTTTAGAAACTAAGATTTAATATCAATTTCACGTAAACATTACATTGTGTGGCAGCATCTTATGCTCATGTTCATGTAAATGTTTTAAACAGTAATATTTTTGTATTTAAATATTTCATTTTGATTTGTATTTTTAAAAAAAAAAGGTTTAACTTATTTCATTTTTAATATTGTAAAATCACTTTCTTAGTAAAAAATTAATTGAATATTATAAAAATAATAATATTTAATTTCACACGGAATAAGTATATATTCAAATTGGGAGTATATAGCTTTAAAATAAATATATTTTTAATATTAAAATTCTAATAACAAAAACTTATCTAATGTCAAAGACCCTTCTTAATTCTTATATAAAATTAAGAGTGAGTATTCAATTTTAAATAGCATGTACTACATTGTAAATATCAAAACAAGAAGAGCGTTTAAAAAGTTGAATCTCCACACTTTTAATATGGATATACTTTTAATTTAACATTTCACTAATAACTTTTTTACTTTAATGATTATACATTCTACCAACTATTATGGTATTACTATCATAAGGGCATCGTCAATGGTCCACCCTCCCAAAGGGTGTCTAGTGGGAGGCTCACATGTCATATACTATTTTAAGACACATTCCTCTTAAACAATCCCGTCCTTCAATCATTCTCTTTTTCAATGTTTTGAAAGTAAGTTCCACCTAACAACTTATTCGATAAGTCATCATCTAATTTATTTTTCACATTTTTACAATTTACTCTATTATTAAAAAATATATTTTTTTAAAAATCTAATTATTTGAAAATAATTATTAATTAATATTCAAATTTAATTAATTTTTTTAAAATTTTTATTATCGAAGGACATAGTACATAAAAGTAAAATGCATAATAAAAACTACGAGTACATGAAACTAAAAGGGAATATCATTACAATTAAAATAAAATGAGTAAATAAAAGAAAAAAATTAATAAAAACTACAAAATCATAACATATTCAAAACTCTATTGTCCTTCATTTTTACCAATAATATTAATTTTTAGAAATAAAAAATCATCTTGTAATTATAAAAAATACAAAAATTAAAAGAATAAAGTAAAGTTTGAAAATTTTAAAAACAATTTAAAAATAAAATAAGTTTGTGTAGTTAAAATAAAAAATTAAATGTGTATTTTTTTAGAAAAAATAACAAATAAATATTGTGAATATGTATATAAAATTAGAAAGAAACAAAAAAAAAAATTGATCAATGTACAAAAAATTAAAAGTTCACAAAAGAAAAATAGTGAAGTTGATGAGTTGAAAGAAGAAAGGAAACAAAAATACAAAATATTAATTACAAAAAAAAAAAAAAGAAAAGAAAACAACCAGGAGTTCATGCGTTGAAAAACGAAAAGAAAGAAAAGAAACAAATAAAATAAAATAAAATAAAATAAATTGCATCATGATTAATGCAGGGTCACTTGGTTCTGCCACTTTCTATCACAAGGTGCCATATTGTTCATCTGATGTGGATTCTAAGACACCTCTCTCTAATGGCGAGGGATGCCCCTTAAATTCTTTCTCTTTTAAGGCATCGTTTCAAGCCCTTCATTGTGGATGTTCCAAGTGCATCAATGTCAAGGATAATGAAGTAATTTCAACAAAAAGTACCTATCAATTTTTATATTAAGTCAAAAATTCAATTCTGAATGGAATTGGTAAAAACTTTCAAGATAATTAGAAATGGAAATTGACAAAGAAACAGAAGTAGGGATCATGTCAAAAAAAAAAGAGGTTGAACTCCAATCCTAAGGGTTCTTTATGCCCCATCTATAGGGTCTAGTAGAGGAAGTAATAACAGATTATGTACCATGTGGAGCAAAGCAACGAGTTGATCCCTTGACCTCTCATGTTATGACTTTTAGTAAAGTTAAGATTACCTCATTTTCATTCTTTCAATCATTAAACTATACCTAAGAGAACAGTAGTGATCATTTCTAAGTTTCAGAGCTTGTGGATAGAAGTTTTGTTTCTCACCAATTACTACTAATTAGTATTAGTAAAAAGTACAAGATTTGTTTTCCCCCACAAATACATCATGTGGCAAAAAGATAAGGTGTTTTGTTCCCAATTCAAACCATGTTAAGATCGAATATAGGAATCGATCATAAAAAGAGTGTAAACTATTTGGTACTTCCCTAGTAGGTAGGAAAATGAGATTAAGAAAGACAACTATATATTTTTGTTTTTTGTTTTATGAATAAAAGGGGAAACACTTAGGATTTGATCTAGCCATGAAAATCTTTCTTGCCTTCTCGTCATTGAAATCCCCGAGAAAATTAAAATTTTATCAATCACTTGCACTTCACTACTCAATTTGCAATATTGTAGGTAAATTTTATGTTGTTACCAAATAGTTAGCATAAAATAAAATAAAAAAGTTTTAAAATGAAATGGATGCAAATGGATGTCTATTTATATCCAACTAACTTAATGGATATATTGTTAAATCCAATAATTACTCATTTAAAAGTTAACTGGTCAAGATAATGGGTATGTTTATTTTGACTTGACATAATCATTTTTTATTTATTTTTCTCTATTTTTCACTTCTATTTTTTATTTTTCATCTTCATAATACTCATTGCTTTTTTGTTCCCAGTTCCTCCTGCCCATCCCCACCCCCCAATCTCCCAGCCTAGAGCCCCTGCCTTCTCACTTCCCGTTCCCATGCTTTCATCTTTTTTTTTTTTCTTTCTTCTTTTTGAGTTTTTTTTATTTCCATTATTAGTATTTAGAAAGCTTATTTTTGTTTAACTCACGTGTCTACAATTATACTTTACGGAGAATAGAAGAAAATGTAAATAACTTCATTTAAATTTTTTTTAGATCTTTCGAGATTAAATTTGACACCATTCATTTATTTATTATTCTCTATCTATCTTGAATTTATGATATACTTTAATATTTAATGTATTTTATTAAAAAATAATTTAATTTTTATTTAAATACATTAAATATTAAAGTTTAATATACTTATGGAATATAATCATTTGATCAAATTTTAAAAAATATAATAAAATCAAAATTCCAAAAAAAAAAAGTCCTTATCAACCAAAAAGGTTTTGATTTTGAAACACACTTACTAAATATACATAAATATACATAAACCAAAAAAAATCTTCCTTTTTTCCTCTTTTTTTTTCCATTTATTTTCATTTGTTCTTCCTATTACATATATTATCCTTTTTTCATTCTCCAAAAATGTAATAAATACATTAGAAAATTCACGTTAAAAGATAGTTTTTGTTTTACTTTTTAAAAATATAAATGAAATAAACTCACGTGTCATATTGTTAAAAAAAAAACTCAGGTTATAATAAATAAATATAAAGAATTAAGCCCAATTTTCAACATTTAGTTTCTTAAATATTTAATAATAAAAAATGTTATCTTTAATATTAAATTAAAAAAATGAAATTAAAGTTAAGGGTAAAATTGGAAGGGGAAAAAAAGTGTTAAGAAAAAAAAAAAAAATTTGACCAAGTCCAGAAACCATAGATTATGAGGGAACGTTTGCTTAGGAAAATATAAATAAAGAGAAATTGAGAAGACAATGGGACAGTCAAGTCAAGCTCTTTATTCATATTTATTTCCTGTATATTAATGTTTTCACTAACCACAAAAAAATCATAGGTTAAATGATCTGATAGTTAGTTACAGCTTATGCATTAAACCGCGTGTCAGCATAGCATTCTATTTCTATTCAAAGTATGCAATTTCTTTTTCTTCTGCTCCAATTAGAAATTTCACATTAAAATAATTTTTTAATCCAACTAACATGGTGGGAATACTTAAGAGGAATCCATGGGTAAAAATGTTTTATGATCCTTCTTATACTTCGAATTTAAATATTTCTATTCCTATTTTAATTATTTAAAATTAAATATCATTTTTTTTTAAATAAACATAAATAAAATTGATTTTTTTTCCTTCAACTTCAACTCGATTATAGAGTAGTATTACATATGTTGGGGAGGCGAGGGAAAGGAGGGTAAGTTGAAGACTTGACGGGAGAAGATGGATGATGGAGTTGTTGGCGTGGAAGACTTGAAGCAATCAATCAAATATAAATAATTCCTTTCAATCAAAAGTTTCTTAAGATTTAGCTGATGTGGGAGATCTTTAAATCTTCCCATGATGATTCTTTTGACGTGACTGATCTACCTCTGAACAAAAATTTAATTTAATTTAATTTCTTTCATTTAACAAAAAAGTCAACTAATTAAATGTAAGAAATTTAGGGAAGAAAAACTAACACCGCATGGTGTGAGGATTAGAACAAACCAAAGAAAAAAGCCTTTTTATCAAAATATATACTATTAAAATGATTAAATAGAGATATTTTGAATATTTTAATAGAATAAAAAGACTAAAAATGATAAAAAAATTTCTTCAAATCAATTTATTATAAGAATATTGATGACATTGTAAATTTTGATCAAATAACATTACCCCGAATCAAATTGCTTTAGAATATGACAGGATTTCTTCTACCCAGAAACCTGACGAAAGATGAAGATAAGACAATCAAATTGCTGGGTTCCTTGTCACTGAAAATGAGATAATTTGATAGATAGATAGCCCAACCTTTCATTTATTGACATTTTCTTCACTTATCCAAAATAGTAGTACAAGATAATTGATAACACAAAGGTAACAAACTAGATATGACGAAATGATGATATTGTCACACAGGTGACACCATACATGTATGTAAGGGCTCTTCTAGAAACAGACATGAGGAGGAATGATTTTTCCTGGATTCATTATGTTGTTTGGATCCAGAGCAACTTTGATCTTCTTCATTGTCCTCAGGGCCTCTATTCCAAGTTCTTCTTCAAGATACTGAGAGGAGAGTAAACAATGAAAGAAGATAAACTTTCTTTTCTCATCTGCAGATTGATTATATTATATGCATAATAAGACATGCTTCCATGGGAACTCAGAATTAGTTACATCCAAAATCGTGTTCGAAGCATTTTTGTTCAGACACAACCAAACCACAATACCTTCATTTTGCCAGTACCAACACCATGTTCTCCGGTGCAGGTTCCTATTCAGAAATGGAAAGGAAATAATTTAAAAGGGTGTTGAGAATACAAATATATAGAACATTTGAAATGTCGTTGTGAATAACAAAAACTACATGGAAATAAATCATAACCATCATCAGTAGCATGAAAACCTGATAGATAAACTGAGCCACTGATCTCCTGAACAATCAATATAAATATGATAAAGAAAGACATGCTTAAAATAATTTTTCATCCCAAATAAGGAAATCTTCATACAAAGGATACAACATGAGCACCATTACACTTCCATTTACAAGATATACATAAAACAACTATATCTGTTCATTTTTCCCACTTGCAGACTGAAATAACAAATTCTAATTGAACAATCAAATCTGATTAAAGCTAGGGTTAGCAGCTTATAGGTAAAATGAGTTTCATCATTTTGACATAGAACATAACTCTTAACATTGAATAGATAACGAGAGTATGTAAATGTAAACTTAAGAAAAAATATGACTGCTAAATCATTAAAGAGTTTGCAAGATCTATTACTTGAGCAATGGTGAATAAAAAGGCATGGAAATTGAGCAAACATAAATTGGACAGAGAAGTCCCATCTCTTAGAATTCAGGTAATAATTTGCATATATAAGCATTTCTAAATATCCCAGAGAAACAAAGTAACCACAGGTTTATGAAAGAAAATTCTGATAAGCTCATCATTGGTCTTCAAAACAGAGTTTATGGAGAAAGACAATCATTATATTGGATCCCAGGGGACAGATAAAAAATCAATATCATCAATCATCAGAAGTGAAAGATTTCTCTAAAGATGGTGCAACATTGGTACCTTCGAGGGATAAAGCAGTATGGACCATAAAATGGTTTAAACGCTCAGCTTCCTTTCGTTGTTCCACTTCTTTGGGGTCAAATAGGATCACTGTGTGAAAGTTCCCATCACCAGCATGAGCAACAACTGTGCTGTTAAGTGTGGACAGAGCATGTTGCATTAGCCTGAAATTTGAAGTCTACAGCAACACATAACCCTCCCATGGAGGTTCCACTAATTATAAATTATACCAAAGGAGTGGTGAAGCATCCAGCTTTACTTTGGATTTTGATATTAATTCCGCAAGATGAGATAAAGGAACACAAACATCCTGCAACAAACGAAGAGATGTATGAATTTGCAGGAAGTAAATGGGCAATAAGAAAGACCCAAAGTACAAAAAGCAAACTACTGTTATGATTGCTTCAAAGCCAGGTGCCATTGCAAAGCAAGCCCAGAGTGCCTCCTTTCTTATCTACATCCAGAACCACTTAACAGTCACCAGCTGCAACATTAATCGTAGTAGAATTTTTCACATTCAAAAGAATGAATTGCTAAAAATTCATAAATTCTGAACCCAATACTGCAAAGAATGCCAAAGCATAAAGCAGAAGCTTTTACAACTAAAGCTTGCACTAGTATCCAATAAGTTGCCACCTTACTTCCAACTATGTTGACTGAAAGTCCGAAATCATCAAAGAAAGCCCTTATATAGTAAAGCATTGAAGCATATTACGGATAATGTGCATAACTTCTCCAGAGACAATCAGCGTTCCTATAAATTCGAGGTCATAGCAAGGGCATGACAATAAACTTCAAGAATGAAATAATCACATTGAAGGAGGCAAAAATAGGCAAACTCGTCTAGAATGGTGTATGGACCTGCAAATTAAGTAAAATTATTTCCAAATTCAAAGAAACTAAAAGATCGTATTAACTACTTATTCTCCCAAACTCCAAAGTAAACAATAAATATAAAGAGAATGCAGGAGAGCAAATCCCATCAAATGCGTGTTCATTGTCATTAAATGGACTTGATTTTCCATCTAAGAAAACTTTGACAAGGAAAATTCAATACAATGGAACTCCTTTAGCACTCTGAAAATAAGTTGCAGGTTATATATCAATCAACATATGCCACTGTAAGTGAATGACTCAAATCCGCATTCTCCCACACTCCTTTGAACATCTAAAAAATCAGCTTAGGTAGTTTATGCATCATGCCGAAAAACCTTTTACAGTAAGCATTGGACCAAGGTTAACTTCTAAAGCAAGGCTGCAATTAAAGATGCAGCACCTCATACCTTCCAGAGTTCTCTTTTGGATTCTGGGTCCTCTGCGAAGACAAAATCAGAGCCATTGTGCTCAGTAACAATCTTCTGAACTATGTGTGTCTGCTCACGTGAATATGCTTCTGGTAAAGTTTAACATTGGTGAAAAGAATTAGCTATCAAAAAAAGAACTAGGAAGTCAACAATGTGAAGCACCTTAGATGAAAACAAAAAGAGAAATATAAGTCAAAAGATCAGGGCATCAGCGGAAGCAAAACCCCTCCCAAATCAATGTCAAATATTCTTCTGCAATTAGATCCCCATATGATGCAAAAGATCTCAAAAATATAACTAATCTATCTAAGATTCTAAAGGGTTCACTTAGTATGAGCATCTAATAAGAAACATTTTAATATAATAGGAGTAAGGTTTACACCAACAGCTCAGACCACAAGTCAAAGTTCATAATCAATGCATCAAGTACTTGAAAAGCACACACCTCAGAAGTGACTGCCTCATTACGATCTGCATCTTATATCAAAGCTGTTTCGGAAATTTTTGTATTGACTGTAAATAACTTTGGGGCTTGCACCTCATCAATCCAATCAAGCAGGTTATCATCTAATTCATTATTTCTATTTAAACTTTGAAAAAAGAAAACCAGAATTTTGGTATATTTGGCATGCCTGTTTGAAACATAAACCCTCATCACTGAGTCCAACCCACATCCACTCATCAACCAACAGAACAAGAGACATTCCCAATATCTTGAAGGACACTACAAGTAACCTTAAGTAATCAACTCAAACCCACCTTCAGAAATGGAAGATATGGAAACCAAAAAGACTGTCCTCCAACAATGAGTCTCAGAAAATACCTAATATATTACATGCTCTATCCGGGATTGGATGAGATCTTGGCTGGGCATATATCAATGCATGAGTACACTAGCAAATGTGGTCAAATACCTGGCAGCCTCAGTTGAAGAAACTGAGCCTTAGTATCACTGTTTACTACATTTAGGAATCCGCAACAAATTGACCTTTGAGGGAATTTGTACTAATGTTGATACCATTTTGCATAGGATCAAAACACAAGTATACAGAGTAATGTTTACACTGTATCCCTATGTTTTGTCCTCTTCTGAAACTCGGGCCTTTTGTCTAGTTAGTTGATATTTTGTATATGCCCCTGGGGTATACCCAAGTATTTTGTCATCAAATGAAAAGAATTTACACACGAAAAGCATGCAAACTGGCTATCTATATGTGAATATAGAGACAACAATTAGAAATGTGTTTCATCCTGCTCAGCTTGCAAGCACAGTTTCTCAGACTTTATTGGCACAATTTCCTAATTTCACTGACAGTGTTGGAGAACATCACTCTAGAATAAGAGGCCCATAGGAACCCAAGTATACCTGTGCCCACAAATTCAAGCAGCAAGGTTGGAACTTCAGGTAATGTTTTCCCATTCGCATTGTTGATGGCTCTCACTTGAACTTCATCCAACAGCTCCACCCGTGAAACCTTTAGAGTACCGTTGCCGGAAAAAAGATGGAAAAATATCGATTTGCAATAGAGTATTAGGCTATCAACATTAATCATATTAAGGGTTTGCAATAAGTATATAGCTGAGTTGTCACATCATTGCATGAAAATACACCAATTAACCACGTACATCTTTCATATTGTACTCTCTTTAAATAAAAGCTTCACCAACTAATGTCCTCTTTTAGGCTGGGCACACATCCAAGTATTTACTGGAAAAATACCAATTTGCAATAGTGTATTAGGCTATCAACATTGATCATATTAGGGGTTTGCAATAATTATATAGCTGTCACATCATTGCATGAAAATACACCAATTAACCACATGTATCTTTCATATTGTATTCTCTTCAAATAAAACCTTCGCAAACTAATGTCCTCTTCTAGGCTGGACATCCAAGTATTTGCACAATGAACAATCAGGAGAAAGATGCCATACCAGTTTTTTTCTGGATGTTTGACCACAAAGTATGATGACAGTAAGTTATGAAAATTTATTTAAATGACAATTTACAAAAATATCGTGAAAGCAGGGAAGTTTCAATCCTTAAAATAAGTAAATTATTCTTGAGGTCGGAACAAAAATTCTCCCTACAAAAGCCCATGTGTCATTTTCATTGACTGAAAGTTTCTAGCTTTGAAATAGCTCTTTTGATCTTGTATTATTCCACTGTAAATAATCTCTTTTTATCTCGAACTAAGTCAGGCTAGAGTTAGAAATCTTGCATACATCAATCTGAACCTAGGTTATAAAAGCCTTTTGACAGGGAATTCCAATTTACTCCAGAACCAACAAATGGAAGTTTTTTGCTCTATCTGCCTCCAGATGCAATTCCTAATGTGACTTTATTCTGCATGAAGGTTCTACTTTATCAAATATAACTAAATTAGCCAAATATAAAAGTCATCATTTAGGCACAATGATTAGCAAATTAAAAGATTGAACTCCCGCATAGTAGAGCTATGATATCGGGTGACCAAGATCTTCTACATTGATTAGATATATATGACACTTTTAGGTAGCACCTGTGAACGAATTGCTCCAATTCAACTATTTTTCTTGATTGAACATGATGAATGGATAAAAGTTATTACCTAGAGACTATTTCACAGGAAAGAACAAAAAAAAGAACTCTTTAAATGTCTCTACTATGTCAAAAATAGCCTTTTTCTCTCTCATTAATTGCTACAACTTTTTTTCTTTAAAATAATGAAATAAAATACTAATGGAGGAGAAGAATGGAAAAAAATATCATAATTATGTATTGATAATTGCAAAACGACTACAATAAACAACTTATATTGTAAGGTGGAAAAAAAACCCCAAGAAATGAAGTTAAAAAAAAAGAACAAGCTTAGATTATATAGTAATGAAGGTATCAGCAAATAGCAGCATTAGATTACTTAAACCACTCGACAACTATTTTATATAGTTAATATAGACTCCCCAAATCAATGAGACCTTAGTATTTTTTAATTCTTAAATTCTTAAGCGTGCCACCTAGCTTTCTAAAAATTTCTAAAAATAAGAAGAAAAAAAAAACATATATTATATTTTATCTACAATGTTCAATGAACCAAGCGTTTATCTACTATATATTATTTTTGAAAAAAAATTCAATGAATTATAAGAAAAGAAAATGTTATAAAGGAATGAACCTACAATCAAAAGTTTAAGCCACTTTCTCTTCCAAAAGATAATTAAATAAACTAAATTAAATACCAAAAGATAATTCAAAGTAAGTTTAACAAAAAAGTCTCTTTATATTCAGCTTAATTGAGTTAACAATAATAATTATTAAATATCATTTGATAGCATTTTTAATGAATTTAAAAATTAATCTTAAAATCATATTACAATCTTAAAATCAAAACCCAACCAGGTAATGAACTTAGAATTCCAAAACAAAAGATAGAAGTAACAGAAACAATTACAGCGACTGATTTCAACCTGTAAGCCAGAAAGCATGGTGGCAATAGCAACATCAGCTGCATCTTTGATCGTTGGGAAGTTACACATTGCAACCTGTATTTCATCATGTCATTATATAATGAGCAGACAAAGCACCCTTATGAAAATGAATACAAAAAATTTTGAAGTCAGAGACATCTGGGAATATTTTTCTGTATATATTACTCAAGAAGTCTTATATACATACCTAATTGATTACTAAACTAGTATCCAGATCAACCAAAATCAACTAATCACCCAAACAACCAATCAACCTATAATAGTCCCCGCAATTTGGATCATAAATGTTATCATGTCCAAATTATTACTGTAAAAACCACAAAAACTCAATCTTTTTATTCACAAAGACTACAGTACCATATCCTTGACCGGGTCAATTACCAAATCTATAACCTATCTAGAATAACCTAATAGAACTAAGATAGTATTCTAATCCGTATGCATGTCTTACAACTCCCCTCAAGTTGAAGCATAAATGTTAATTATGCTCAACTTGTAGCAAACATAAACAATACTTACTCAATACTTCAATTCTCCTAAACTAAGTTGCTTTGGTGGAGGAGAATTCATCAACATCACTTCAGGTGATGATACACGACGCAGAACCGAGATCAGAAAGAAAACCCCTCAAGAAGAACCGTATCAAAATCCTACTGCCAATGCCAACAACGCAAGCAATACTCCTCAAGCAGAACATCAAAGCAACAAAAAAGAAAAAAAAGGCTAAACAGCCCACATGTATGATGCATCAACCAAAAGATAACAAAAACTCCCGAAAGAAAAACTGCCAAACGAGAAACTAAAAGATGCACAAAAAAAAGCTTCAAAAATGACAAACTTTCTCATACTCCCAATTAGCAATAAAACCAGGTGGTTTCTCATACTTTATAAAGTGTTATATTAAATTGAAAATAAGATTAATCCCATTCAATTTGTTCATGGTTTGCTTTACTAATTACCCCGTGTGAACTGGGAGTATTGGAACCGCATACATCTTTGTATACTATAACTAAATGGAGCAAAACACTTTAGAACTAACATAAGCAATTAAGATTACTTCATAAAGGTAACGTTTCAATACCACTGAACACTGAGGGATTTTCTGAAGACGTAAAGTGACTTCTGTTATGACACCCAAAGTTCCTTCACTTCCAATCATCAAGCGTGTGAGGTCATACCTACAGCAAAAGCTTCATTAATTGACTTAAGACACTTTTTTATGTTGCACAGATACAGAAGAAACTTTCAGGAAATGCAAAGAGAATTATTGAACAGAAATTAATAGAAGGAAGATATCATGCAAAAGCTATGTCAGATCATGATCAACTTAATACACGTGAAACAATCAATCAATATGGTTTGCAGTCATTATTCTCCAAGCAAGTGAAAAGATTTAACAGAAAAGGGCCTTGAGGGGAAAAATACCTAAGGGGTCTAAGTTACATTTAAATGAACAAAAGAAAACGTGCCTTGGATAATACCAAAAGGATTCTATTTTCTCTACATTAAATGTTCCACTATGAAGCACGATGTGCATTAATAATTGGAAAGCAAGTATCCAGAGAATTCCAGATCACGAATAAACCGCATATGGCTGTCACAAGTTCTCATCACGGAAATACATGATTTCATGGAAAAAGCTTTTTTGAATTCTGGGTTGCACAAATATCTTGATGAACTTTTGATCTGAAACTATTTTAAAAGTAAGTGTACCACTAATGATGGTTGACATTTCTATTATATCACATCAATTTATTTCAGTTACAAATACAATTATTCTCATCAATATTATTTCAGCATAGAAAGAATCAACTGCCCTAGGGGCATAAACCCCAACCAAGCCATAACCATCTCAAAAATAAGACAAAACACAAGTATTTAGAAAAGAAAAAAAAAATACCACGTTATGTATAAGAGAAAATGCCTCCAGAAAGGATTCTCTACAAAAAATTAAGATAGGGACCTTATCACATTCATTACAAGACACAAAGCTCCATAGCTGGTGGACTAAACTTATTATTTTTCTATTCAGGCCCATTAGCAAGTTCCACAATGTTGTAACATCATCAAGCCTCTTCATGTTTTATCACACACATATATGTATATCACCACCCCATGCTTAGGTTTGGTTACAATAACTTACAGAGAAAAAACTCACCCTGCGGCACTTTTTCTGGCACGAGATGCTGTCTTCATAACCTCACCATTGGCAAGAACTACCTGAAACAAAAGCAAAATTATAGGTTTGATATATATAGACAAAAAAAGCATTTCAAAAGAAAATAACCAACCTTAAGACTAATGACATTATCCCGCATTGTTCCATACCTACATGCTACAAACAGATTATTAATGGAATAATAGAAAATTGGAAAGTAAAAACTCTGACTATCTAGTCTTAATAATGGAAACTCTATCGAGCAGACATGCAGCAACTGGTGGGGGAAAAAATAACAGAAAAAGCTCCTTGAGACTTAATCCTGAAGAAAGAGGAATTTATTGCAAAAAAGAATAAGAATTAGAAGTGTTAACTAGAAAAACAACTATAACAATACTAGATGGAGTCCCAAACAAACAAATCAGAGAGATTCTAACATTACAAATTTTGGAACATCAGTAACAAGAATTAATCAAAGCATGCACCTGCTACCCCTGCAAGGCATGACATTTTTTATTTTTGAAAACCATCATTTTTTCCATTTTATTCCTCTATGACGCAGAAATAGCCAAACATACAAAACCTGTTATCTTCTTCTTCTGGCCCTTGAATTTGAGCAATCAAGTTAATTGCTACTTTAACCAAAATGCAGCAGAAATTAAAATTGAAAAGTCAGCTCATCAACAAAAAAACAAATAACCTCCCTTTGTGGTGTGTTATTCAGGAGGAACAGACAATATCTTTGTTTACCTTCATCCTAGATAACATCAATCATCTAAAAAGTATCTTTTAGAGTAAAAGAAAAAAGTAAAAAGAAGTTAATGAATTTGTGAAGAAATTAGTCAATGTGGATAGAAAAATTAGTCAAATCGTCATAAGTTTGCCCATGGTTCAAGTTAGATTCCACACTGATGAGTAGCAATAATATTTTTTTCATAAAATAATTAATGTTCAAAGAAAGGTGGCATAAAAATTAACCTCACAGCTAAAGATCCAGAGCAACGTGTAGCACACATCCCTCCAATAGTTGCTCCAGGCCCTGCCAAGTGCCAGTTAAAAAGAATAAGGAAAAAGTTAAGTGACACTGTTAGAATCTTCAATAAATTTAAAGCAATTTGGCATGACAAATTTGAGTATGATGAGTATTCTGCTGATTCTGCAGGCTTTATTCAAATTGTAGATGTCACAAAGTCCTTACTTGGATAGATTTAAGTCAGGAACTACTTAAAAGACAGGTTTCCCATAGATAAGCACCCCTCAGCCTAAAACTCAATGCCCACATTTGATTGAATGCAAAAGTAAGAGAATAGGTAAGTTACCTCATGATTCTTACAAATAATGTAGAGAGTGAACACATGTTAGTGAAAATGAATCTCTTTAAGGAGGTTATTTATAATACTTTCTGGGAAGAATATATTTACTTTAGAAAAGTGGATACTCATGGATAGTCAGTTTTGGAAATCCCAAACAAGAAATTTTAGAAATTCAATTTCTGAAGGGAGTACTATAACAAGTCTAATTCAAAGTTTCAAAACATTAAAATGACATGAGGAATCAAGGATACAAGCTGTTACAAAAAATCGCTTGAGACCTAAAGCAGAAAATACTACTTATCTTCAAACAAGGCAATTTTGCCCATTAAGGATTGTACAATAATTGATACAATGAGTCCAGAAACAAGTAACCACAAAACAAGGAAGCAGTTAATATCGCCACATATCATCTAGGATAAGAAAAATATGCTTAGGCAGCCTAGATATACTAGACCCAATTCATGTTCAGGCTCATTCTTCTCATGAAGGAATGTACTTAACACAATTCAATTTTTCAAGCAATACCATTTAGTTTTACTGACCAAAAGAACAAAAGATGAAACCAAATGTTCAAATTAAACTTGGCCAAGTAGATGGAACAACAGTTTCTGCATGAAAGATAGACATACATGCAGCAGATCACCATATTGATCCATAACCAACCATTAGTTATTGCGAGAAGTACTCAACATATTGGCTCTAACAATAACGATATTCATTAACAGAATAAAGAAAACAAGAGAAGAGGAACAAAGGCAAGTAGCAAATATGCTTGTACCACGTAATTGTCCATGTCAAGTCTAATATTCCATCTTGTTAAGAATTCATTTTTCTTATTCTTGAAATTGGGATCTCGGGAAATTTTACAGGTGAACAGGAAATGTTTCAAGTTTCCGTTTCAACCTGCTTTTGAAGTTGTATTGGCACTTGCACACATCTATGAGCATGATGAGCTAAAGTTTTCATAAAGTTAAAATTAATTAGCGGAAGTATCAAATGTGAGGTAGAATAGAACTAACCAGGATCAAGAGGAAAGAAGAGACCATAAGGCTCGAGATATTCATTGAGTTCCATCCAACCAATCCCAGGTTCAACAACCACATCCATATCCTTAATGTTTAATGATTTGACAAGCTACAAAAGGGAAAATATAAACGAATGTCCTCACTAAGCAAGAAGAAGGAAGTTTAATCCCCCCAAATTCTATTTTATATGCGAATCACTTACAGATTCACTAGTTGAAAGTAATAGCATACGAACTTTGGGAATTTAGAAACCTAACTTGGAGAGCAACAGATGAATATAGAACAGAGATGGAAGATAAAATTAAACAAGGGAAATGCATGAGAATTGTGTCACAAAAAATAAACATAAACAACAACAAAATATACAGCCAAAAAAGAATCAAGGAAAAAAAAAACCAAATCAAAGGCATCAAGAAAAAAAAATTACATTTATCAACATCAGCAATTTTTTCAAGCAAGCAATGATGAAAATTACAATCCAATCTGATAGATTCTGGAGATGATTAAGATTCTAAACAATAAAATGCACTTAGGTGTCCCTTAACCTTGAAATGCATGTGACTTTTATAAAGAAAGGCTAAGATGTCCTTCATAAACATATTAATGGATTAGTTTTCAAGTTTTAATTAGGACTACTTAGTTAAGGACTCAAACGATAAAAAAATATAGGTAATGCTATCCGGATTTCATACGATGACAAGTAAAAGAACATAAAAATATCCATTTTTTGACAAGAAAAACAGAGGGGAAAAAACGGTAACATTAAAGTGGACTGTTACATTCCCAGCCAAAAGTTAGACCCAATGAAAATTTTGGTCCTAACATCACTCCACCTAGACCACAATTCAGAAAGGAAAGTCAAATGTTGAACATGACTTTTATTTCATTTAGTATTTCCAAATAATTTAGTAGTCCAACAAGATTGATATACAAGTACTCTCGTCCAATTTAATTATGTATCTGGTCAAAAACAAATGACATTTGTGAATGTTTTTTTCAAAAACCAATTTGCTTACTTTCTAACCTGATTGTCAGGCATGACAATATCTTAGACAAGATCAAACCCAAAAGGACTTATGGATGTAGCAGGAAACTACTCCCACACAACTAAATGCTATAAGGTACATGATTTATTGTACACAAACAATGAGAAAGCAATCAAGTACCTCACACAAAGGAGTCTCTCAGATTAAAAAGTAATTGCAACAAGCAAATGGAAGAAATTTCTGGCATAAATTAACTCATACTTTCATCAACGACATGTCGATGCAGACCCCCCCATGAGGGGACAAGGTATGACCTTCAATTGATGTTGCTCCACCATAGGGAACAATTGGCACCTACCATCAGTCGAACCAATGAACAAAATTAAACAAAGAAGGTATTAGAACTATGCTAAAATGTAATGATCATTAAACACAATGATCTAATGAGGAACTGGTGATCATCTCATGCCTTTGACTTATAGTTCCATGGAGGATATGGAGCAACATCACATTTATAATTACATGCATAGACAAAATATGAAAATGGAGCAATTAGAAGATTGAAAAGAGATCACATACTAACATGAGAACGAACCTTGTGCTTGTTACAAGATTTGACAATCTTAGACACCTCATCTTCTGACCTGCATTTGAAAGAGAACATACTACAATGAATCATGTTCAAGAAGTCCAAAGTGGAAAGGAAAAACAAAGCTTTGAATGATTCTAACCTTGGAAATACTACCACATCAGGGATGTTAACGACTTCGTGAAAACTGTTCTGCGGCTTGCCATGGAAGTATCTCTCCTCATAATCCATAGTCATATTGTCCTGTAGCAGGAATAATATTGCAATACTCTTCATGAAAAACAAACACGTGGCCATATTCCCTCTCAACTCAAACAGCAATAAGAATAACAAGAAACAAGTATTTACAGGATAAAGTGTGTTAAATCGAAAAGGTAAAAGAGGATCCATGTATAAAAATTGAATCAGATATAATCTCGTAATCAGAAGTATACTTGACAGATGGCCTTCAATTCATCAACAAGCTCTGGTGGGACTTTCTTGTGAGACCCTCTCACCACATACTCTGTATTGTCTTCGCCTCCAATCCTCACACCTCTGACAGATACAAAGAAAATAAGAAATGATTCATTCATAGCCCAATTAATACTAGCGTTAAGAAAAATCTTAGCTTGTTCTTAAACGCAATAAAATTTCCAAAGAAGTTTTAATTTCCTCAGAGACGTATAAAAATCAAACAGAAACCCACGAAAGTTTCAAACTCATCAAGCTTTCTGCTACCACCGCTAGATGCAAAAAGACATAAAATGCATGCTTATGGGTTCTCTGACAAAAGCTAAAAAAAATTACATACGTCTGATCAAGATTTGGGGCGTCACAAAGGGATTTATTGTAATGGGATTGAAAAGCAAATGAGCCAGCAGAGACCGCCAAGACCACAGGAAGTAAAGAGCTAGCCCATGAAAGGATTCTTGGATCGTGTCTTTGATCAGAGCTCACAGCCTCAGTAAGGCTAGACGTAGTCCAGCGGGGCTTCTGGAAAATGGAGTTCCTAAGAACAGTGTAAGTGGGTTTTGAGGAAGAACGAAGACGAGCAAACCAGTATGAGAAGGCCATGCTTTGAAATTCAAATACACACTTAGGATTGATTTCTTCACCAATCCACCATAGGAATACTGTATTCTGCAAGTATGATTCTGTTTGTTCTTAACCGCAAAATACGCCTCGGACACCGGCCAAACATGGATGATTGTGTAGTCCTAGCAATGGCAAACGGGGCGGGGGCGGGGGCGGGTGAACAATGTTAGAACCCGGCCCGCGACCCGTATGAACAGTGATCGACCCGCCCTCACCGCCAACCCGTCTAGGACCCGCACGGTTCATTTTTTTCCCAACCCGCCCCACCCCGCAGCCCGTTCTAAACCCGCACCCGCCCCGCACCGGAACCTGTCATTGTCCCGTCTCAAAACCCGTCCTCAAACCATCCAACCCGTTCCAAAACCGTCATAACCCGCCCTTAACCTGTCCAACCCGTCTCGAACCGCCCCGTAACCCACCCCGTCAGAGCCCGCCCCGTATATGGCTCGTCAACCCGCCGGGCCAGTATTCGTGCCTCACGAACAGGTCTGGCCCGGCCCGCCAACTAGTCCCAACCCACCCGCCTGGATTTGGCAGGTTCCCTAACCCGCCTAACCCATCCCGACCCGCCCGTTTGCCATTACTATGTAGTCCTAAAGCGCATTCACACCGCATCCATACTCTTTTACATATGGTAAGGATGATTAGTCTTACTTACACGTTAACTAAGGACAAAAGTGAATTCTCATATTATTAGTTTTTTTTTAACAGATTTAATACTGCATTAAAATATTAATTTTTTTAAAAAATAATAGTTATAATAATATTCTAAATTTGAAGCAAAGTTAATTATCATACTTTTAATTTTTTTAATCAATTTAATACTTATAAAATTACATGCTATCAAATTAACACTTCTAAAAACATTTTGCTTAGATTTCGACCAAAAAGGCATGTGCCCTTTGCATAACTCTATTGTGGGAGGATAAAATAATTAAAATATTATTTTTTCCTAAAAAAAACGCCTTGCTCGTGAGATTTGTTAGAAAAAACCAATTGAGAAAAAAAAGACTATGGAGAAAAATGGTAAGTCACTAAAAGTCATCACATGTGAGTCGGAGGAAGCTATGGAAGGGTTAGAAGAAATTGATTTCTTAATTGTATATTGCAAACTTAATGATTTCTTTTTTGTAATTATGAATTTATAATGTTAAGGTCATTTTTAAAATATGAAATTGATACTGAGCTTACCAAAATAATTCATCGACACCGATAACCTTGAAATAGTCAATATAATTGATAACCAAGTAGGAATCAAGAACTGGGTTGCTCCCAACTACTTCAACCAAATCGGTAATTGGACAATTAGATTGGATCAATTTGGTGTTAAATCCGTACACTTTCTCCAATCTAAATAAATTCACAATTATCAGATGCGAAGATTTGACAGTGATAGCGGGAACATAAGACACAATTTTACCATTAATTGTATCTCCCTTTGTTTGTAAATAGAAGATTTAATTGATGGGGAATATATGATATTGGTTATTGCCAAGCTTCAATACCTAGAGGTTTTAAAAAAATCTCTATCACACTTGGTGGTTTAAACAATCACACCAAGGTGTGAAATTTAAACCTTTGTGGCTCTGCATTTCTTGGAGAAGAGGACAAATTTGTTGTAGATGGAATGATTGCAATCTATAACTAAGAAATCAATTCATTCTAACACTTTCATAACTTCTTCCAACTCAGTCATAATGACTTCTAATGACGTACCGGTTTTCTCCATTGTTTCCCCAATTTGTTTTTGTCTAATAGATCTCATATGTAAGGTTTTTTTTTTTTTTTTTTTTTTGGGGGGGGGGGGGATTGTGAAGGGAATTAATATTTTTAGTATTTTGCCTTCCTACAATGTAGTCAAAAGGAGAGCACATGAATTTTTTGTCTAAATCTAGCAGAAAGTCATAGAAAATATTATTTTAGCAACAAATAAATTGTATATATATTAAATTGGTTAAAAAACTAAAGGTATGACAATTGACTTTGTCCAAAACTTGAGGTAATACTATAGCTATTCTTGATAATTGTCAATTTTAGCTACTTGAATGGGTAAGTTTCAAGTGTACCCAAATTTTTTTTTCAAATTTCTAAATTACATTATTCGTGATTCATTTTTCATCCTATTCAAATTTTGATCCTTTTTATCAATAAAGGTTGGTGGAAAAATATGAAATGACTAAAAATCCCCCTCCCTATGAAACCAATTCCACATTAACCAATTTAAATCGATTCAACAGTAACCATAATTCATGCATCTCCCCTTCTCGCCGTTAACCCATTCTGTCCATTATAACAATTTTTTTAGTGAAACCAGTTCAAAATATTATGTCAGTTTCATTTAAATCATCCATAACAAAAAAATGGGGGACGGAAACCGACACATATGTTTCATTTTTTTTTTTTGTTTGGACTTTTAACTTTTTTTTTTTTTTATGAAACCAAGTCGGTCAAGAGGCACTAATAGCCAATTTCAATGTAAGCAGCTATGTCATCAAGTCAATTGCTGTGAAATCAGTTCAAGATATGATGCCGATTTCATTTAAATCAGCCTCACTAAGGAAAAAAAAACTACACATATGTTCCAATATATTTTTTTTATTCACTCATCACATAAATTTTTTTTTTTAAGAAACCAAGCCAACATCTTCACTTTTTTTTATGAAACCGATTTAATAATTATGCTGATAAATGGAAACTGAATTTACAATTCAGATGATACCATGAAACCGTGTTTTGAACAAAATGAAACAATTGAGTAATATTGATTTGAGTCCTTTTTCTTGGAACCAGAAGGGTGCTTCCTGAAAAGGAAGATAAGTTTTGTTTGCAGGATAATCTTGTTTCAGTGAAACCAATTCAGAAATCTAACTAGTTTTATATTTCTAGATTGGTTCGAAGAAACCAACATATAATATGTGCTAGTATTATTGAAATCTTATCATAATGTATGAGCTGGATACAAATATTTTCTCTATGGTTATATGATCTCAAGCCTTGTCCATTTTTCAACAATCAAAATAGTTTTTTTTTTTAACTAAACAATCACAAACTAGCTATAAATAGGTGTGGATGTTTATGTTCTACTAACTTGGAAGGGAAAGAAAAAATGCTCTCTCAGAAAATTTTTTGTTTCGTATTTTCTCTAATGACATTTATGAACACTTCGCAATTAGCATCAAGTTCGAATTTGGGTGTCAAAGATCTTCTCAAAAAATTACATGTCCTTTCCATAGTGGTTGTCTTCACTCTCCTATTGCTTTTTCCTATGCAGTTGAGGGGAGAGGCTTCGGTGCGAAGATCACACTCCAAGAAACCACTACACTAATATTTTGAAGTTGGTTAAAAAAAGGTCCAAACTGGTTATTCCACTCGACATCTCTGAATTTCAAAGGCCAAACCGGTTCCAACCTCTTTCTTGATCAGACAATTTTCTCTTGAGGTTCAAAGACTCATCGATAGTGTATGTGTCAAGGATGTGTTCACAAAATGTGAACATGTTCTTCGCAGATACAAGTATCGATGAGGTTTTGGACTTCAAGAGGAATGTTGTCCATTCGATAACGTGGTTGGAACCGGTTTCTATTCAGCTTCCAAGTTTTGTATTTATTATAATCTTTTTTTTGTATTTTTTTTACTTATCTCTTGTATCATGTAACTATAAATGATCATTTTTATTATTTTTTAACTTTTTTTTCTAAGTGTACATATTAATTCTTCATGTTTATTGAAACAGAATTAAATAAATAATAAACATTTTTAAAACTAAGTTAAAAAATAACTTATGACCTTTTTTTTATTTAAAGCAAAAAAACCAGCTCATGAGAACCAACCAAATGAGATGAAACTAGCTCATATATTCCAATGCAAATGTAACTTTATTGAGTTAGAAATAGGAGTGTAAACAAGCCAAACCAACACGAATCTATTAGGCTCGAGCTCATCTCGTTTATGTTCTTTTATACTCTTATTCAAGTTTTGACTCTCAAGAGCCTAAAAATCTTGGCTCGAGCTCGCCTCGTGAAATATATAAGGAAGGCTCGAGCTTGATTTTGCCCAAAAAAGTCAAAAAGTCAAGTACAAACTGGAGCTCCAACTCATTTAAGCTTTAAAAAACTATTAAAATTAAATTTTACAATAATGGTATTTAAAACCAAATTCAGTTATACAACGCATTCAAATCTAATTCTTCTTAAAGAGTCTTTGACGTCTGAATAAAAAAACATTTAACATTAGAAGTACTTAAACCACAATCATTTCATGATAAAATGATCAAATTTTCATCACGAGTCTTCTCCTAAATTAATGAGACACAATTCTTATAATTCTTTTGGCATGAGTTTTATGATTCAATTGAGTGCTTGAATAATAAATCTCAACTTAGTCACAACAAACAAGTCAATTCGATATATCAACAATATATATGTAATAATCACCCAAATAAAACAAGAATTTTCCTATATATTAGTTGTAAATTATGAAATTCATAATGAAATTCTAAAATAATTGATTGGTCTCATTTTAAAGTAAGTAAGAAATACACCTAATAACTAAATTCTCACATTATATATCATGACCATATAGGAACTTACAGTTCATAACTTGAAAGCAAGTTTTTAATTTCTTTAAACAAAAAACTAAAGCATCCTACTTACAAGATAAACAAATTACATATATTATATCTAAATGTTATATGCAATAAAAAAATCTTTACATATATATATATATATATATATATATTTGAAATCATAATATGTATATATGAATAAAAAATTATATAATAAATAAACTATATCATATTTTTAATATATAAATAAATCATATATATATAACTTTTTTAGGCTCGCAAGCCTACACAAATGAATACATAGGCTTGGCTCTACTCATCTCATTTAATAAGAGAGTTGAGCCCTTGAGCTCGTCTAAGGAAAGCTGAATTTGAGTTTATATCGAAGCGAACCCAAACCGTTAACGAATAGTCTCGTCTTATTTACACCTTTAGTTAGAAAAGTACGATCAATCGATTAGTTACCGTGAGTTGATTTCTCTTTATAAAAAAGAAAAACATAGCTTTTAAATTAGTTTTATAAAAATGTTAATTGCCATTTTAATTTAATTTATTATAATAAACAATGAACATGAAATTGGTTCACATATGAAGGCAGTTTCAATGAAGTTAGTTGATAAATTGAACAGGTTTCAATTAAACCAACTTATAATATGAGAAGATTTATCTAAAAAAAGTTGATTTTGAAAATTTTGAACCAGTTACATTAATTGATTCAATTAACATTTTGACTAGTGTAATTACACAAGTAATACAATACGTGTAAGTAAAACCTTTTTGGGGAATAAGTTTTCTGATTCTTGATATCCTTTTCTTCTTGAAAAAGGGAGGTCAATGTGTGACGTGAGGTGTGAGTGAACTCCAAGTCAAATCAGTATATTAACTCGATTCATATAATAAGCTGGTTTCAGTGGTTTCTCTAAAACTGGCTTATTGTCTGAGCCGATTACTCTATTTTTTTTTCTCCAGTTATGTGATCTTAACCGATGTCATTTTTCAAGAATAAGAAAAGTCTTTTTTCTTAGGACTGGGTTATAAGAATCTGCTATTCTTTTAGTTAAAATTAATACAACGTGATAGTTAATACCTATGGGGAAAAAAAAAAGGAAAGGTAGCAATAACTGGCTCATATAATGTGTCAGTTTCAATTAAAGGAGTTCAAAATAGAATCAGTTTCACTAAAACCGACTTATTAACACCATTCCTCTCTAAAGGTTGATCCAATTGTTTTCCTTTTTTGAGAATCTGAATAGTCTTTTTTTTGTTTTGCTAAACAGTTGTAAACAGCTATAAATAGGTATTGATGTTTACATTGTAACACTTGTAAGGGAAAGAAAAAATGTTGTCTCAAAAATGTTTCGTTACATTTTCTCAAACGACATGGATGCACACTTTGCAAATAGAATGCAAGTTCGCATTTAGGCATGTTAAAGATATTTTCAAAAAATTATGCTTGAAGGAGAGATCTTCTCAAAAAATTACATGGGCTCTTCGAGGCCATATAATTGGATGAGAAGAGGGTAAAGGAACTCCTTAGCTTTTTCAGTTTCTTCAAGTCCTTTTGTATTTCAAGTCTTATTTAAGTTGTATCTTTTGTTCAGCCTCACCCTTATACCCTTAACCAGCTTAAATTCTTTTTGTTGAAACAATTAAAATAGTAACCTCATTAGCTTAGGTATTGTTGATTTATCTTGCAATCCACGACCTTCCTGCCACCCACATGCCATTCAAATGACGAATAGCAAAACCAATTCCAATCAACTTGTTGAACAGAGAAAATATTTGTAATTTTTTTCATTTTTTTTCCATTTATACTGTAATGGAAATAAATAAATTACTTTTTATATAAATTTGATTTTTTTTTTTTGTTTTTTTTCCTTTGTAGTGTTGTGGAATAAATAAATAAATTACCATTTAAGTAAATCGACTCACGGTAACCAATCGGTTGAGATAAAATCAGATCTATTAGTTCTCGAGGATACACTGATATCGATTAAGTATACAAAGTGCCAATTTAATTAAGCAAACATAATATTTTGACTAGTTTCATTGAAATCAGCTTAATTATGTGGCTCGTTTATCTAAAATCGACTATTCCTACCATTTTACTGGCTTGGTTTATTTTTAAAAAAAATTATGTGATTTGGAAGAATGAAATCATAAAAATAAATTTCAACATATGTGCCAACTCGTTTTCCCAGGCATGATTTAAATTAAATCGGCATCATATCTTGAAGTGGTTTCGTAGAATTCGACTTGATTATGTAACCTTTTACACTTAATTTGGCTCAATTATTAAACCAATTTAATGTAAATGAAAATTTTATTTTTTTGATTTCACTTTTCACATTTTTTTTCTTCAGAAAACCAAGTCAATCTACAAGCACAAATAAACGATTCCAGTGTAACCGGCTCCACAATCAATCCAATTTCAATGGAACTAGTTCAAAATATATATTGTGTTGGTTTCATTTGAATCGATAGATTGTTTCAATTTTTTTTTATTGCACTTCTGACTTTATTTTTCTTTTTAAGAAACCAAGCCGATTCAGATGCATGAATATAGTTGATTTCAGTATAAGCGACTTGGTAACTTAACTGATATCTATAACAGAATTGGACTAAAAGATCAAATTTTATCTAAATCCAGTTGGTTACCTTGAGCTGGTTTCGTTTTATAAAATAATCATTCATTTATCCGTAGTCAGTTGCACTGAAATCTGCTATTCATGCCTCTTGACTGGCTCATTTCTTAAAAAAAAAAAAAGAGGAAGAAGTTAAAAGGCCAATAAAAAAAATATAACATATGTGCAAGTTTTTTTTATTCAACGTTTTTTGATTCTAGATGATTTAAATTAAACCTGCATACTATTTGGAAATGGTTTCACTGAAACCAACTTTATTAGGTAGCCGGTTACCTTAAAACCAACATGTCTCATATTGTCTTCTTTTTTTTTTCCTCTCCAACATCAAACTTCGAAAAAACTTAGGCAGCCTCTGGACATGCTCGTAACCATCTCACCACCATCCTTAAATATAATATAGACCCCCCCAATAAAACAAATATCACTATGGATACCTTACCTTACTCAGTGTGTTGTGAACAAAATGCCTCCTCCAACAACCTCGAGAAATATTGAAATTCTCTTTCCTATTGAAGGATTTACAAAAAGAAAAACTAGATTGATTCATTGGTGCTTTTAATTTAATTTTATTTTTTTTTAAGTTGGTTGGTTGAAGGTGTAAATGAGGGGGTAAATTGGTTATTACAAGTTTAGAGGAAATAAAGTGAAGTTTTATTTTATTATAAAAAGGAAAAGTGGGTATAGGATGAAAAGTGAATACAAATATGGATAAATGAGAAAAGTTGAACAAAAGTGGATAACTATGAAATCGTCTTACTCAAAAGTGGGAATTAAGAACAACCCTTTCTATATTTGAGGACATATGTATAATAAGTCCCTCTTTTAGGTACAATAACCTTAGAGGGCTATAAGTTCACCCTTAAACTTTATTTTAGACTATTAAGCTTCTTAACTTTCCATGGATCATAATGGAATTCAGAGGGCTATAAGGATCATAGTCCCCACCCTATTCCTGTTGATTCAACTTTGCTTCGAATTTACATGGCCCACGGGATTTAGATCATGTTTGCGTAATCATATAAAACTCTACTCTAGTCCATATATGGAATGAAATATATATAAACAAATAAATAAATAGGGTTTTCAATTAAATTTCAATTTTTGAAATTGAAATTTGTTTTATTGAAATTTACAAATGGAAAGGAATTGATAAAACATCTAATATATATAGAGAGACTCAAAAATCAATGAGGATTTGAGAATTGTTTGCATAATGTGCAGTTGTTTTTCATAATACATATAGAATATTAAAATATTTAGAAATTCCAACAAATCAAAAATTTGTTAAGAAATATAACATAAATAAAATTATATTTTTCTATCGGAAGAATATAATGTAATTGTATTTTGGTACTTTCTAAAAATGTAAAAGAAAGTTAAAATGTATTTATTTGTTTTAAATTTTTGTGATTTTGAGTTCATTAGACAACTTTGTTTATAAAATTATATATTACTTTTCAAAAGAAAAAATATATGTTGAATATTTTTTTTATACGATCATTAATTAATCATAAAATTAATAGAAGAAAAAATCATCATGTATATAAAATGAAATTTATACAAATTAATGGAAGTAGAAAGCAGCATAAGCAATGTCTATTATATATATGCCTGCAATTCTTTAATTGATTATTATGTTTCCTCCTCCGTTGTCCTGTGTACAACACATCACTGGAATCCAACGCATGGACCTTTGGGTTTGGGTATCTAATTTGAAGATGTGAAAATGAACATTCTGAATCGTTCTTAAATGAATTTACAATTGGAATTGATTTTTTTTTATAGTATAAATTTATATATTTGTTGAAGGATCCCAATGTTAGAAGTTCCACATGTTGTTTTTATGTATTTTCTAATAACTTAGAATGCCTTGTGGACTTGTGCAATTTTAGAAAAGCAGCGCTCTAACTATTTGGATAAACACTTGTTTGAAAAGCAACACTTTTTTGAATTGTATAAATGAAACTTTTAAAAAACTATACTCATATTAAAAAAGATGAGTGCTCTATTGAAAAGTCACACCACACACATTTTCATATCTCTTCAAAAAAGTTAATTCCATTTGAAACCTATTAAAAATCACACAATTGAAATTTGACCATGAAAGACATCAATTACATATGCAACGTCATCCATTGCGACATGACTTATAATTATAATATATATACACAGAAATACTATTAGGGACATCGGAACTCAAATTATTTAGAGTTTTAGTTATGTTTTAACGGTCAGCAATCTTTTTTTTTTAAAAATAAATTCTTCTAAAAAAAATGATTTGGACAGGCCGTCCTTTTGGATGGTATCCATCCATTTTGAAAAATGCAGATTTAGATTGGAGTCTTTTTTCGGTAAAAAAAATTCGATCCATTCTATCTTGGATAGGTGTTTCAATTTGAATTTGGGTCTCAGTTTTTGGAATGGATAGACAGCATCCTAATGGATGTCTTGTCCAAGCATACCTACTTTTTTTATGACTTAATTTATAAAATATATTTTTAAAAATAATTTTTTATAGAAGATTTTTTTTCTTGATGATTAACTTAAATATTAACGTTAGACATTTAAGAGGAGCACTAAATAAAATGGGTTCCATAGCACTTTATAACATTTATGTATAAATATATATTTATTCTGTAATGGATATAGTTAGTCAAGTTATACTAGGTAACTGTTAAAACTTGAATGGAGGATTTAACATCTTCTTTAAAAAAAAAAACTTAAAATCTTTAATAAAAATTTATTTTTATGTTTGAAAATTTGATCATGTATCCCGGGTTTATTTTATCTTTTTAAGGTTTTAATTTTTAAAATATATCAAAAAAATAAAATATTTATAAATAAAATTTAAAAAATAATAATCAGCAGGTAACCAGTAAAAATGAAGCAGAAAAATTTAGTCTCTGCATTTCTTCTCTGAATATATAGAGGGATAAATATTGGTAAGGGAGTTCAATCATTTTTAGATGCCCATATAAAAGTTCGCATAACAAATAAAGTAACCATTGAACTTGTTATTTTTTTCAATTTAGTCATTGAATTTAAAAACCATTCAATTTCACCATTTTTTCTTAAGAATTTGAATGAGCAAATCACTATGCGGTGGTTCACCAAATATCAATGTTATTAAAACCGGACCGGACATCAAACCGGATGGATAGAGGGGTTAAGGTCGAACCGGTCGGACCGGGTAAAACCGAGTTTATTCATTTTTTATTTTTTAGTAATTTTTGTAATTATAAATTAAATAATATAGCATAAAAATTTTATATAAAAGTAAAATTTTAATTTTCAAACAAAATTTATATTTATTCTGTAAAGAAAAACACATGTTATATAGTTTAGTACTAATTTTATTATAAAAATAATAATCTTGATGTATGAAAATATGATTACAAATGAATAAAAAGTTCAAGTAAAAGAGTGTGGTAAAAATTTTGATTCCAAAATAACATTTTATTATATCAAAACAAAATAAAACATAAAAGATGTTGTGGTATGGTGGGAGAGTGCTTCCCACATTGTATAGACGACCCAGGATCGATTCTCGGCCTAACCCGGCCCGGTCAGACCCTGTTTTGACTGGTCAAACTTGGTCAACCCCGGTTTTTAACTCAGGACGGTTTTTAGACTTGACCGAATTGGAGACCAGTCCGATTCACGGTTGAACCGGTCAGGCTGGCCGGTCCGATCCGGGTTTAATAACATTGGCAAATATAAAGCAAAGGTTGGCTTCCAATGTCCGTTCCCTTCCCCAGCTAGTCGTCTTCAATTAATTCCTTTCAAAACTTTCTATTCTTATGGTATTTTTGCCTGCTGGTGGTGGGCCAAAGTAGAACTTTGACCCTCATCATGCAGGAAGGCAGTTTCGGAATCTGATCAGTGTGTTGGGGGCCCCTTAAATTCGATTATGCTGCATCTAAGATGAGCTAGAGGTCATGAACCTATTTCTTTTGTCAAAGTGGCAACGACCTTGAGACCTTGTTTTTTTTTTTCTTCTGAATTTTGTTGCATTTCCTTCCTTATGTTTCGATCTGGCCTTACCTTTAATTTGTGCCTCTCTCCATTTACTAACCCAGATCTTTTCACACTGATGCCGATCTACTCCTTGCTGCCACCACATAGACATCGACTTTCCTCCTTTCTCAACATAAAACCCTAATAGACTTTTCACCTATTCTCCATCGTCGAATCTATACTCCCACCATTCCCCATATTTCAGATCTAGTCCACCCCCTCCCCAGTCCAGCCTTATTAAGTTTACTCGTCCAACCATGAAAAAGTTTTCAACTATACCTACTCGCTGGTGGTAATCCTTTACCTTATCGAGTTTACCCATCCAACTGTGAACCTATTTTCAACTACATCTACTCAACCACAATCAATCATTGTTGCATTAAAAAGCATGTTTAAACTGAGAATTGGACTAACTCAATATCTAATTCTGATCAGGTTGAATTTCCATAGCCAATTTTCTATTCATTTTAGGAAGAAGGTGTTGTATCACTGCTACCTTTCGTACTATTCTTATTTTATAGTATCAAAACTGAGTTTGAGAGAAAGATGGTCTGACAATGAAGAGAATGAGAGAGAGAGAGAGGTGGATAAAATAAACAAAATATTTCAACAATGGAGATTGTCGGAGAGGGACCCAATGACATAACTAGAGACCGTGAAGATTTATGAAAAAAAAAACTTTTTCTTCTTCTTCTTGCACTTCAGATCAGATTATTTTATTCTTTTTTTCCTTATCAGTCAAAAATTTACATTCTAGATGCCATGCCATATGCATAAAAAGAAAGTTGGTTTGCTCACTCCAATCGGTTGTGCATGAATTTCATTCCTTATTCAACCACTGCATGGTGGCTTAGTTGTTCAAATTTATAAAGATAAATGATGGAATTGTAGTTAAATAGATTCGAAATTCATATGGAAAACTAGATTCATAACCCGATTTAAAAAAAAAATTACACACAATAGAGAAATGATACCTTTCTTTTGAAGACTATAAATCGGTCTTTACCTCCTTTGTGTTTGAATTACAATCTACAATGCTTAAGATCTTCTAATCTATTCCCTAAGATCAATGTTTGGGCGAACAAACGAGGAATATTGAAAAAGAATTTTTGTCTTGAGAGAGAGTAGGGGCTAGAGTTTCTTAGACTAAATGTTTGATTTAACCCTAATTGCTAGTTATAATAGGATATATATATATATATATATGTATATATAAACCTCTTAAAATAACCTAATTAAGGTGTTGGTTACTATGGGTCAAAAAATAATAATCCATTATAAGAAATCCCATTATTTATTTTTAATCAAAGTCCAAGTATAATTAATCTTATGGACTTAAATCCAAATTAATTATAAGACCAATAAAAATAAATACTCACTTACTTGTTTTATTTAAACCCAACTATAATTAATCTTATGGATCTAAGTCTAAATTAATTATGAGATCAAAATTAAATAATTAATTCCAAGGACTATATAATCCTCAATTAATTATTAAAACTACTTAGAACAAAATTAATTCTTCTTCAATTCCTATTTTAGAATGATACAAAATCATTCATAAATAATAGTACTAGATTATGGACCTTAAGACACAATATTCTTGGCTCCATAAAATGACAAAAATACCATTGCTACATAATAGCAATATATTTAACCATTTTAAACATATTCTATTATCACCATAAGAAGATATGTACTCCAAGAAGCATTGTTGTAGAAATAAAAAGTTTGTGAGATAAATCTCAACCCTTCGTCTTTGACCTATAAATGTATTGACACATTTTCCCTTCGATATAACACCCACTATTTAAGCCTGGGTCTGATGTACTATTACCTTACTCAATAACATCTACCATCCTTTGGTATCTTATTCAATTTGTTAAGTTCACATGAATATTCACTGAAAGAATATTCAGTACTATACTAAATATACTTTCAAGGCCTTAGATTTAGTGAACTAACTTGAAGTATCCACGAGGGGGGCGATTAACCCATCTCATAAATAAGATGACATAAAGACTTTCTTGCATAGGTCTGTCTTAACTAATTAAATCAATATAATTAATAAAAGACTATTAATCTCATATATATGAAACCTCACACATGTCATATTATAGTACAAAAACCTAACTTCGCAAGACCAACAACTCATACTCATGTCATAGGGACGTGTCCACTCAATAGCAACAGTGATATTAGTTCTCTTTTCTTTAATAGTATATTTAGAGAACAATCGTAATGTGACTCGGTTCTATATATACAAAATGTACTAAAATGAATAATATGAGACGCTACCCAATGACTAAAGGTAAGTCACCCTACTTAAAAGAAACTAATATATTACGAACTTTATTTAATGAAACCCCCAATTTCATCAACCGGCTAAGAACAATTTCTTATGATTTAAACTTCTAATGATCCATACCTTACTGTGGTGGAAATCTCAACATATAGATACATCATCTATTTAAATCAAATTGAACCTTATTATATGAAATAAAAATATACATTAAAAATAATTCAAACAAAATCTCAATTAAATTAATAATTACAAAAATTTTTAATCTTTTTAGACATAAATCCCAACATAAATTAAATGATTTTTAAATTTAGTGAAAAAAAAGAACTAATTCAGTCGTCACTTTATTGTTTTTCCCTATAAAAGTCACTACCATATACTGCTTGGTTACTCTTTTCAATTTTGCCTTTTCACCTTTTATTATTATATCTCTAGTTGATGTCAAAATGCACACAAACAATGACAAGGTCCCTTCCATCATCAGGGCCTTTAATGAGAGCGTTCAAAAGATGCCTGATAAGCAGAGCTATTCATCCTCTGCAAAGAATTACCAAAGCTTTCTAGAATGCTAAGATTGATTCTTAATATCCTATCATGTACTTTTTTTGCAAGTCCCAGTAACTCTTGGACTGCTTCACCATCTCGTTGCGTTCGGAAACCAGCCTCTCCTTCCAATATTCCTTGCACCTATTCTTCAGGAGCAAATCCAGTTCTATCATGTGCACTGCGTTTGCGTAAACTCCTTCCTACATTGAGAATTTTTTTTTTTTTTTTTTGACTGCATCAGAAGCTAAATAATATATAAAGGAACCAACATAGATGACAAAACAAGCAGCTAAACTGTGTGATCTCACTCATACTGTCATAACAAACATAAACACACAAGATATATATATATATATATGAACTTATTGAGTACTTTGTGCTTCACTTTCTTCTCCACTTTTACCGGCAGAGTAAACGAAGAGGCCAGCAGAAGTACGAAAAAAACACGTCTAATTGAAGCTCAATTTGTCCGAAAAGTAAAGTATTGAAACTGTAATCACCGAACGAGTCTTGTTCTATAAAGCTATTTCTTGGTGAACATTCTAAGCTCTTATGAGTGGACTGATTCGAGATTATGCATAATGAAGCCTGCCGAACATTTTTTATTTTGAAAGGTTGATATATGTGATGAAATTGGATGTCAGCAATAGTCTCAAAGAACATTTTGCTTAAATTGCCAACTCTATTTACCGAAACTCAATCACTTACCTAGTTATTGAACTAAAAAGACACTAAATGCCATACAGGATTTGGTTGACAATGCCAAAAACACACTTCAAAGCACGCAAGCCGCCATGGAAGTGCTTCTAGTTACTATGCCCTTTATTGAGTTCAGCCTAGATGCAAAAGAAAACTGAAAAATGCACTTCTGTCTGGTTCAGAGAGGAAAGGATAAAGGATAAATATTATTCCTTATCATTCTTAGTTTAGTGCAGTATTGAAGGAATGCCAGTAAAATTATACCAAATATATTCGCAGACTTGGTGTGCAGTGTGCACGAAAATATCTCATGGCATCAGATAGAAATAAAAAACTAAAAATATCTCATGGCATCAGATAGAAATAAAAAACTAACCTCTCGACAAACAGGACACTTTGAATCCGAACTTGCAGCCTTTGGACCTTGGAAGATCATAACAGATGCTGCTGAGCAAGCACAATGTTTGCAGAAAAGATGCCCACAACTCAAAGCATATGGATTGAACACAATATCCTGAAGAAAAGCAATAAGTAACATCACATTAGACAAATGAGAAAAGAATGTTTTCTCTCAAGTACAATCAAACAAATATCTTACCAGGCAAATGGGACAAGTCAGGTTATAATCCAATTTCACCATTTGCGGACGCATCAGAGTCATCGCAGGTTCTGTGGAGCTGAAATCACAGGAGAATGGACTTGAGAGCTCACTGGAACTGCCACTATTTGTTTCAATGAAGTTCAGATAAAAGGCCCCTAGTTCTATCAGCCATGGTGATTGCAAAATCTCTATATGTTCAGCACGCAACTTGGATCTGAATTTCCTGCCAGTTTGAGAACTATGTACCTGAAAGAGGGTATCATTAAGTAGATATGTCATTTTCAGAGAAGTATGCTTTCTACATTTTAGCACTGTACATCAACAAGAAGTAGATTCAATATTCATAGATTTACTGATGAAAACTAATTAAAAATTACTCTATCATATTTCTTAAGGATCTTCTGGATAGCAAGAGCATTCATTGTAACATATTGAATTAGAATGCGACCCTCTTGCACCATGGCTTGATCATCATTTATGAAACAGCGGCGTAAAATCCCGACATATCTCTGTATCCCAGATGCAATATGAAGATGGAGCAAACGCCTCACTCTCGAACTAAAGCACCCAGCTACATCAGAAGCCTCCTTCATCAACTCAGAAAAGAACATCTGGTCACACACTAAGACATTAAAGAGCGCCATAATTAAAACCACGCTGCATGGACAAGGATTACGTGCTAACAAATAAATATTATTGGTATAACCAAAACAGTAGATGAGAAAAAAAAAAAAGAGACCAGCAAAGTTTTGGTACATCATAGGATTAAACAGAATCCTAATGAATAAATGTTTAAGAGATTAAATAACTAGTAAAATAACTTTTACCAGATATTCAGATTATCCAACATGTCAACAAAGTACCAATTATGGGACTGCTTTAAGACTTTGCAACTCAAAAACTATTTTGATTATGTTCTCTTTTATTTTCATGCATTATCATACAATAATAATTCGTCCGCATATCTGCTTATCCTCTGCGCAACTTTCAAGTGACCTACAAGACCTTAGAAATGGGTTGAAAAGTAGTAGCCATTTATCTATAAATAAAATATGTGCATAGGTTTTATCAAAATTCCTTGTATTACAGGTAAATTTTTCTAATTAGAATCACAAGGGAGCATCTCTGGATAGAATATAGTCAATTGTGCTACAACTCAGTTTCTAGTCAGGAATCGATTTGTTACTGTCCTCAGCCCTCTCTTTCAGACATCCTCTATTTTGGCAAATAGGAGTACTTGTTTGTGCTTTTAAAAAAAAGAAGAAGAATAAAGAAACTACACATTATTAAACAACCGAAATCTGTCTAAAACCCTTGAATGAAGAACCCAAGAAAGATGAAATACATGCTAAAACTGCAGCTTAACTCTGGCTCTGGAGTACCATACCCACTCAGTCACTGTCCTCTTGTTGGAAACTTTTGTGGGCCTCAGGCGAGAATTGTGAAAAGGACTAATAAAATGTATACTTTATTTTTCAGGCTTTTTAACATTCTACTAATTGGACCTTTTTCTACTTGAGTTTCTAACCTTTAGACAAATAGTGGAAGAGTTTTAGAGTGGGTCTTGTATTTTTTATTCAAGTATGACGACTGCATTAAAAAAAAAAGCTATAGCTAAAAGGTGAAAAATATTGTATATTTATATACTATATGGTACTAGAGTACTATTGAAACTTAATTTTCTAAGAGCGTTCCTTAGTTGGAGGCCTTGGGCAACCACCTAAATGGCCTAATGGTCTGCACGGCTACCTAATCAATTTGAAATAACTATAGTTTTTTCACTCTAATAAGAAACAAATGTACATATCAACTATCGAAGTCTCCTCAACCAGTAGTTCAGCATAAGAAATCACTTCAAAACTCCTGCTACCATGGTTAACATATAGCCTGAAACTACAGTTCAACTCAACATGAGCTGGACCAATATCAACTACCTATAAAGTATAGTGATTATACTTTCTTATTATTTTCCCTGCAAAGGAAATTCATGAAATCGGTTAATCAGGTCAACATGGACTGTCATTAAAAACTGTAAAGTTTGCTCATAAGCGACATGTTTAGAATTTCAGAGGACAGGGGAAAGAGAGCTGTCAATAACCTGCGATAAAATTTCCAGCACTCCGCTACCTTGGCAGCTGAAAGAATGCTTAAAAAAAAATACTCCAAGGATTAATATAAAATCATATACAAGCTGGAAATCCTGGTCGATGGCTAGAGGTCACTATTCAAGAATGATTCTTCTGTGAACAAAACAGGGTGCCTCTTAACAGGTGAACATGTCACAATCTGGAATGCTTTGCATTCAATTTTCCCGTTAAAAGAATGTAATCGTAAAGATTACGAATTTTAATCAAAATGGGGACAAGTTTATATTCTTTCAAATTCACAAACACGCAGAAGGCAATATAATGGTCACGAATCCTCAAGCACATGATGCATAATGCATCGCAAACTAAAATGCACCTGAGAATCATAAATCAAAAACTAACATACTTACAGGGGCAAGATTCGCATTGGCAGAACTGGGATCTCTTACTATCCTCATCATGTCCTTCTCCATTGGAACCATCAATCCCTCTACACCTCCTGCAGCTTTTCAAAACCTTTTTGAGCCTTTTATACTCCACGTGGGAGAACTTGACAAGAAACCTCTCCTGGTCGCCGTGAAGAAATTCCGCAAACGTTTCTCCGAACTTCATCTTCCTCTATGAACAAGATTATGAGTCGAATCAAAAACCCACCCCGTAGAAAAATCATCAAACTTTCTCCTTATCCCTTTACCCTCTTTTCTCTGTCCTATTATCGAACTCGATTCGATTACAGAATTGAGGGGCAGGGGAAATCTGGAAAGATTTCTGCTTCGACTATTGCACTGATTGCACAGCCCATTCGTGGACCGCGTGAGGGGAGAAAAGAGATTCGTAGGATGCACAGTAACAATGCATGTGAGACACGTGTATAAAAAAGTAAGATTATACTCACGCACTTGGATTTCTATGCGACACAAAGGTCAAGCCACTCTTAATGGTACATTAAATTAAATAAATAAAAGTTGTGTCGTTGGACTAGAATTTATGAAAGAAAAGTTATATTATCGACGGGATAATTTTCAAATTAACCCAGCCCTTAATCCTAATTTGAAAATTCAACTCTTATAACCTTTTTTTATTATTTTCTTATACTATAATTTTTATATATAATACATTACAATACATAAATAAATATAATGCTAATTTATTTTTATTAATTTACATTCTTTCTTTAATTTAGTAATTTCTATTTTCTTTGTTTTGTAAAACGGATTTTCAATCACCAAATTTTACTTCTCCAATCCTTCTAATATTATTGATAAATCAAAACTTCATTCATTGCTCTTCTAAATGTTAAATTTACTTTAAATAAGAATTCATTTATTAAAAGTAAGTTAGAATTGTTTTTATTTTTTAATTAAGAAATGTATTTATCAAGATCATAACCTTGGATGGATTTTTATGGGATTAGAATTAAGATTAGGATTGAAATTTACTTGAGAATTGGATTATGAATTTAGTAAATGTCACCCCCAAATACAATCAATTGACATCCTACAAGTAGGGGTGGAAATAAGTCCAACAACCTGTCAAGAGCATGCATTAGGTCTAACTGTTCAAACATCGAGATTAAGTTAAAACTTTTCTTTAGACCTGTTTAGTGTCAAAGTTTAGGTTTAAGCCTATCGTTCAATATGTGTTTGTTTTTTTTTATATTTTTTAATATATATCTATAAAATGTATAGATTGATATATAATTTAAGATTTGAATATATAGCATATAAATTGTGGTAACATTTTTCAATTCGATATAATTACTTAGCATATATATTTTATATAATTAAGTATTTGTATGGTTTAAATTAGAAACAAAAACTAAAAATTTTGAATTGTTGAAATAAAGTATTTCATTTATTTGCTAAGTTGTATTATGATTAAAAAATTTTTTTTCTTTTTTCGAAAGAGTTTGAATAAGTAGAAGAAATTAAGTTTAATTTTTACATAAATTAAATTATATAGTATTTTATCATATATTTTAAAAAAATTATATTGAATTATTGTATTTTATATTAGGTCTCTAATTTTTTTTTATTGTGTTTATTAATTATAATAATCAAATATTCTCATATTTTATATTATAATATATCAGATTTTATAAGTTATTTTTTATTAAAAAATATATACAAGCTTAAGCTTTACAAACAACCTTCAGACAAGACTTTTGAACAAGCCCAAACAAATTAGATTATGTCATCCAATCCCATAAAATATATATTTTAAATTGATGTTTATTTAAAAAAAAAAAAACGAAAAATTCGATCTAAACTCAAATTAAAACATTCATCTAAAATAAAATAAATCAATCTTTTTATATATATTTTTAAAAAAAAACAAATTTCAATTGATACATATAATAATATAAACAATCACACACATAAGTCTATAACAGGTTATAGGTCAGACCCGATGGTGAGGCTCAGGCAAAGTGCTTGTTTGACAGGCCTTAAGACAAAAGCACCTGTTTGGACCCCGACCGAGGAGTGGTGAGCTGAGCAAGAAAAGCTAAAGTGGAATTGCCCCTTAATATTTTCCATCACATTAAAAGTAAAGTGAATCTGAGACCATAACTTTGGTTTGCAGGTCATTAAAAGACAAGATCAATCTCCCTTCAGACATGAACAGGTGCGTTCTGCTCCAAAGAGGAGAAATAGAATTTCCACAATTTAAAAATGGAGGAAGAAGACCAGGCTATAAAGAACATCAGAGGTGTCACATCAAATCTAAGCTAACAAAACTTCTCTTTCAAATTTCTATGATCACCTAAAAACAGTTCTCCATAACCTAATGTGTCAGCATTCAAACATTTTTGCGGTTAGATGTACAGGGTATCTTATTTAGCAGCATGATGATGTAGAAAAAAAAGAACAAAAGATTTTCCAAGTAGATCAACTGATAATCATCTTGTTGAGAAATTCAGTATTCTCTGGAAAATACTCCAATAATTCATCCTTCGTGACCCAAACAAAATCATCGCACTTTCCAATACTCAGCTTGCTGGTTCCTACAACTTGAGATTTGAAGAAAAACTGCTGACAAAATAACAAAATTAAAGGAAACATAAGAAAATAGGTAAACAAAGTTAAGTGAACCCAATGGAATTTTGTGCTGGAAAAAAACTACCTTGAGAGATCGAATGTCTTGACTACTCTCTGTAGGCTGTACCACAATATGACCCATTGGAGCATTCCCCACAAAGTAAGTGTGGGAAAGGTCCCCTATCACAGACTTCAATGCAGACTCTGCACACTGCAATGCAATAGGATTTCAAATTGTGAATATATTATTTCATGAGTTGAACAATTTGGAAATCCATAAATTTCTCATGAGGAAATAGAGGACAAGAAAGATAATTGACCATCACGTACCTTGCGCAATGTCTCCTCAGACTGGTAAACTTTTTCAGGAAAATGCCAGGTAGGCTTTCCATTAGGAGAGCCATATGTAGTTCCATGGAGAAGAAGGTAAAGCCTCCGATCAAGTGCTCTCTGCAGCGACCTTCACAAATCAAAGCACACTTTTCAAAATGGCTTAGATGATTCAATTTTGATGTCCTACCATCACTACATCTTCAATTCCCCCAAGTAAACTTAATTCACTTTTCCATTTTACTAGCTATCCAAAATGTCTTCACCATACCTTTTATCATCTGCTTTATCGGCCTCGGTGATCCGAGGAGCCGGTACATAATCCATTTGGTAATCACCCTTTCCCCTAGAAAAAGGAAAACAAATATTTTAAAAGTTGTAATTTAGAGAATTTGCAAGTCAGCATAGAAATTAAAAATTTTAACCACAATATAATTGCATACACACACTGCATTACCATCCCTTCACGTTGCACACATTCATATAGGAAAAATAAAAGAAGGATAAAAACTAGAAATCAGCTAGTGCAATCGCCAAGATTCTATGTGCAAGCAAAGGGAGAAGATTTATCTTTAACAAAGAAACTCTAAGAATCCCAAAAATGCTTGCACCAGAATTTATTGCTTAGCATCCTCTAAAAAGTGACCTTCCATCAACTAATACTTTAGGCTTTGTTTGGTTGGGGAGAGGGATGGGAGGAAAGAGAAAGCGCTCGATTTACTTCTCATATATTTACTTTGATTTTATTTGGTATGAATGAAGGAACTCTTGATTGGTTCTCTTGGAAAGTAGGGGAAAGTAGAATATTAAATTGACTATTATATCCTTACTATAAGTAAGGTAAAACAAAAGGTACGGGAGCATTTGTCCCATCCAAATGGGAGGGAAAGAAAATCTTATGTGGAGGGGAAGTGTAATGCCTCCATGTTTACTCTCCCCTACGTGGCTACATCTACATCTTACCAAACTAACTCTTTATTTACTTTCCCTTTCCACATTCACTCTCTCTCCTTTTTCCTTCCACTTGTTACTCCAACCGAACATACTCTTACTAAAAGGAACAAGACAAAACAAAAACTAGCTCTAAATTTTCTGTATAAAAATGTAGCATCAAAGGCAAGAATTGAACATAAAGAATGGCAAAGGCATGTTTAATGTTTAGAGAGTTAAAAGTGTAAGGAGAAGATCCCTTACAACTTTGATTAAAAAAATATCCAGAATTTGATTTGTTATACCAAGCTTCAACAACAGAAAAAATCTGGAATTCTCTCTTCAAGATCAACAACAGCAGACATCTTCTCCAATTGCTTTGCCAATTGAAGTAAACATGAGGTAGGACAAACAAAGAACAACTTCCATATATTTTTCTAAGGTATTTATCTAGTACTGTTGTGGTGAAAGCATTGTGCAGCATAACTACTGGTCATGAAGAATACCTGAACCTCCAAAATCTATGGAGAGGAGAGGTTTCCTCATATAAAAAAAAGTCATCCCACCAGTGAAGCATTGCTATGCAAATTTTAAACATACAGATGCTATTCATCAAAGAGAAAAAAACACGAATAAAAAAAACCAAATAGATGCTTCAACATTCCACATGACATTAATTCATAACCGAATAAAAATGTGCAGAGATAATCCCATTATCATACAAAGTGAAAATGGAACTAGGTGTACCTGGCATCAGACTTTTTCAAGAACTTTTCAGGATACTCCTTTCGATATTGTTGTCTCCACCTGAACCTGAGATGTAGTGCAAGCGAATTAAGAACGAAATAATACTTGAACCACAAGCAGCAAATAACAAATCAAAAATACATGAATAAGTCGAGTACCTGAAGTTTTTCTGTATCCCTTTTTATTTTATGAGTAAGATGCAAGAAAATCAAAAGAAAATCAACTTTCAAATGCACCTCAATCTCTATAACTACTTATTTCACAAAACAGAAAAAATTTAACAGTCTGTCACTCAATAAAACCTTTTTCATCATTTGTCGAATAAAATTTTCTCAGAGAAGCAATAAAGTGAAAACTTACGAAAATTCTTGAAAAGCATACACAACAGGATCAATTTTGGGAACGACAACTGGCAATCTCTCGAAGAGTACTGATGCAACAATCTTATCATTCACCCCGCCGCTGCTGCCACACTTGGATGAACAAAATCCTCTTCGTATTTGATTTAAAGGCCTGGCAACTAGCCTAGCACACGATCTCTGCATTTTTCGCTGATCAAAACGAAAATCCGAAGCTCTTAGGAGTTCTTGCTACACCTAATATTCATTTCAAGAAAGCTGTGATTTTGAGCTAGGAAATCAGGAGAACCAAAAGAAACGTCGAACAGGAGAGGGACTGCCAAAGCTTGAGAAGTAGCAGGAGGGCTTACCTGCTACCGGTTACAGTTCCTGGACAACGAAAGAATGGTTATGAGGGCTAAATTTCATTTTGCCCCTCCATATTTCATACCTCGTGGAATCTCCCCACAGATTTTGAGTTGTACCAAGTCGCCCCAAAAAATCACAGTACTCTGCAAAAGAGCCCAAGGCTCCATATTTTATAAGTATAAAACAATTTTTGTAAGAGAAATAAGATTCTCAACCCATTGAACACAACATAATTGGATGATAAAAGTAATAATTGGAGTAATACTTATGGAATGATGCGTTTCTATTGCAGAATTTACAATACATTATGTTATGCTAATCAGAGCATTGAACAATAACTTCCAGAACATTTGGCAATCGATAGTCATGAATTACTTGTCTCACAAACACCATATATTGCACCAAGATTGCATGACACACCATGTCACCAACTTTAATTCAACGTTATTACTGACTACTCAAGTGCTATATGACATCAGCTAAACAAAAAAGGACCTGCATTTTATGGAACAATCCAATTTTTAAATGACAATACATTAGATATTGAAAGCAGGATTTTTAAAAGTTACACCATTCAGAAAAAAACAATTGGATTAAGTGTCAAGCCAATTCAACTATGATTATAACAGATTACCTACTCACTTGGACCAAATTTACATGCCATATTTGCTATTCTTGAATATTAAAAATTTATCTATATCTATATATCAAAGAAGACAGTTATACCTTGATTAGCTGACAAGTGATACTACTAGAAAACTAGAAATTAGATAGGTGCCATATTTTAAGAAAAAGAATTCAATACTATCATATACATGCATGATCACTGCAATGATTATGAACTTCTTCCATGCAAACTCCTAACTCCTTCAAATTTTGTATACATTAACCCTCCTTTCATATTAGAAAGAAATAGAGAAGAAAAATAAAGAATCAAAAGAAAATTGTAATTAAAGGAAAAAAGGATTTTATTATAAATCTTTTTTTTAAGAGGATGAGTTATTAAAAAGTTGTAATCCAATAATTATTTATTAATTAAACATAAGCATATTCTATAAAATTGAAGAAATTTCATTTTTTTTTTTAGTTTTAAATGAAATTTCATTATGTTCATGCAAAGATTGGAAAAAAAAGTGCATGTGGTAAATCTCATATTTATTGTATGTACAAAGAAAAAATATTTATAAAATCTGAAATGAAATAAAATAAAATTATCATATAATTTTAAAATTCATACAATCTATTTATCAAGGTAAACTCTTATAACATTTTAGTGAACTTTTTCATTCCCCCAATGTGTCACTGGTACTTATACCTTTTCCTTCAAGAATTATTTAAATTTAAAATGTTCAATAAATTGTAAATAAAAAAAAGGTCTGCGTTTAAACATCTTTATTTTCTAAAGGATAACTAAATAATGTAAACAATAAAGCATGTATTCTATAAGTTATTTTGAATGAAAATTCAAGCAAAATGAGTGATCTACATTAAAATAACAATTAACCCTTTGCACTATTACACAGGGAAAAAAAATCATGGTTCAGTTAATTAAATTAAATGAATTCTAAAATTATATAATTAATTGAATATTTATTCAATTAAAAATATTAGAGTCAATATCTTATAAAAAGCATGCATATAAATAAAATAGATTTTTTTCAAACATTAATTTTAGTTAATGCCAAAAATGATGCATATTTAATTTTTGTAACTTATTATTTTTTAAAAAAAATAATAATTTGGACAGTGTCGGATTTTTAGTATATCTTTGTACATTACTACACCTATATTACCATGCTAATAATGACTTTCCAAGCATCCCGCAACTTCTTATACTCTTTAAATTTAATAAAAAGCCAATTTACGGTTTCTTTACTTAACAACCATCACTTTTTCCACCCTTTTTTCCCTTTAATGCCAACCGACAAAATCAATCTTAGTTAATAAAATTTCATTAAAGATATTAACATTCTTGATAAGTGAATTCACTAATACGGAAGATAAATACTTTAGGCATCCTTTATAAAACCCATTTTTTAGCCACATCCCACAAGTATATAAAGAAAACAAGGAAAATTATTTAGGGGAAAAACAAATGTACCTAAAGTAACTCAAATAGGAAAAAAATGATCTTCAAAAATCTTTAGACTACTCTTCTTCTCTGACAATAAAAAGAATTTTAGAAAGCAAACATAAGGACAAAGAGACAACTCTCCAAGATTGTGTTAGCAGATTCCACGTCAACCAAGCAAGCCACTTTCATATTTCTTATGACATAATTATTTCCTGATCATCCATATTCTCAGCCGAAGAAGTTGATAAAAGTATGCCATACTTCAGAATCAAAAATAAATACTACTAAATTCTTCACAAATATCAGGTTCAACCAAAATCTGAACAAGAAAATTAAAGAAACAAGAAAAAGATGCTAGAAATTTAATTTATCACTTCTACCCACTCATGACTCCCAGAAGAGAAACTAAGAGATGTGACATGTCAAGCATAAGAAACAGTGAAAAAATTGCATTGATGTGTTTATTTATAAGCATTTTCACAATACATTCACTAAATGAATGTCTATCTAATCAAATGGTTTAGTGTCAAATACATTTAGATAATATGCGGGGAAAAAAAGAAGAAGAAGATATTCTGTATATGCTTTAAATCTGTCTACTTTTAATTGGAAAGAAACAAAACATTACCTTGCTATATCCGAAGCAATGATAATGCTAATTGTTTCAATTATTTAAAGGTCCTATTGCTGTACATCAAATACATTTATACACATCGCATCACAGTACCAAACATGCAACAGCTGGTTTGGAATTCAACTCTAAACAATAAGAAATCTAAGAAAAGCCAAGTCCCCAAAATAACGATAAGCAGGTTCAGTGAGCCAGAAAATTTTAGTTGTACCTTTTATTTTAAACTCAAGTGAATGGTGCATGTAATAATATAAGCTTTGGCAGTGGTTTAAATTTCAGATGCCAAGGGAAGATAAATCATATTGTGCATGAATTCCTTGTCCTATCTAAACTTTTGGGAGCTGGTAGCACAAGTACTATTGCCATAGAGAATTTGAGAGCAAATTTATCATTTTTGTCATACTTCGGAACAAAAAGAAAAAACCCTTCTCAGGCTTCCTGATGCTAATTAATTTAGAAATGGAGGAGAGAGTTTGTGGATTCTATGGAAATATGATGAGTCTATAAATCATAGGAGAACAAATGGAGTAGTATGACTTCCATCATGCATAAATAAAGGTGGTCTTACAAGAAATGAAAAGAGAAGCTATAGGAGACAGAATATTCAGGCTGTAACTTGAATATTCTGCTTGCTAATATGTAAAGAAGAGACATATATAAATTACTTGATAAAACAATTATAAAGTTTGAGTTTATTTTCAAGTTAAGGTTGAAAGTTAAGAGGTTATTTTCGGGTTAAGGTTAAAAATAAAAGGAAAACTTACCCTTTAATATAAACTTACACGGGATAAAATTTTGCCTTAAAATATTAGGAAATTACATCTATATATAAATGAGGTGTGGCTAAAAACGCAGCTGATTCCTTGCCGCATGGGCCCATCTCCTTTGAAGTTCAACCAGAGAACTTGTTCAGCTTCTTCGATTCTTGATTTCTTTCTGGGTCACAGTCTACCAAATTGGGATTTTCAATCAAAATTATCCAGCAAAGGTTACTGTTCTTTAACTTTCTTCAATTTTATCACATTCACTTTGGCACTACTAGCTACTTTTACATACTCATATTGTCTATTCCTTTTGTTTGTTGAATGAAAACTTGAATTTTTAGCTCCCATCCATGTTTGAATTGATTTAGTAATCTAACAAACTCTTGATCGGCTCCATCTTGAGATGCATAAGGCACTGACTTATTTGAATAAGTGAACTTCTCGGGTAGTCTCAAGTTAATTATTTTGAGAATTTATAAATGGACTTGGTTCTTTGAATTTTGGGGCTTCATAGCCGGAATGTTTATGCCATTTACCACATGGCAGTAACTGGAAATTGTAACTTTTTTATGGCTGTAACTACATTCTCTAAAATTACTCTTAAGATCTTTTTAATGTCAAGTTCTTCTTTGCACTTGTTTATTCAGTGGCAATTTTCTGGTCCTGCAGGAATAAGAAGATTCACAAATTTGATCATTTTTTCCTTTTAATGTTTTCAACTTATATATTTGAGATGTTATCTTGTTTTTTGGACAGATTGGAGAGACGAGAGAATATTACTGTTTCAGATTTGTCAATGCAGAATCTTCTTGGAGTTTAAATCATCCTTAGTCATTCTGAAGCTATAATCACTTTGGCCCTTTTTCCTCCTCAGTGCAGCACATAGATATTAAACTTACTAAATACCAGAAGAAACCCTCAAGATTACCTACAGTACAGCCAGATAATAAATAAAAGGAAAAGAAAAACAGAAAGAACATGGAATGGACTAAATGGATCTCAGGCCCACTGGTATTTGATTCGTAGGGAGGCGTTTTATGATTGATTAGGATAGACTAGTGTTTCCCAATGACAATTGACGCGTCTATGGAATTTAGATCAGTCAAGATATGTTTCAACAAGAAGGAAGATGTATGGTTAGGTCATCCAAGTTGGGGTCACCTTAGATGCTTAAACTATGCTCATTAGCTAAATGCAAGAGGCTGATAAAACACAGATGAGGAGAATCGGCAGAATAATAAACTTTTAAAGAGAATTTTTAGGTAATAATCAATATTTACCTCAAGAAACATAGTTTAATGAACTACGTTCTGTAATTGTACTCTTTATAAACTCTCTGGAAGACATGACTTATCATAAATAATCTACACCATCAAGAAATGACTTATTTCATTGAAAAAAAAGATCAAAAATGTTCAAGTTAGTTGAATATATATGAAAGAATCTGTATAAAACGAAAACTTGTAAATAGAGCTGCTAGGTACATATTTATAATGGTCTATTTATTCAGCATTACTGTTTTCTTCTACCAGTTGATCTTTTAAATTGCAGAAAGCCAACTCCATATACTTCTACAACCAAAACGCATTAAGCCAACTCCATATGCTTCTACAAACAAAATGCATTAGAAAGAATGAAATCTTTAACTAGAGAAAAGAAAGAATTTAGCACCAGGTCTATTCTGTCTTAATCCAACTAGCGGAAGCTTTGCTCTTCAAATCTCAACATAAATCGCTAATACATCTTTAAATCCTTTTTTTTTTTTTCACAACTAAATCCATGTTATAACCTTCTCCCTTCTCTATACATTAGGACAAAAACCAATTATATCAAACCATCAAAATACAAGACAAACTCAAAAACCATTACAAACTAACTTCAAATGTTCTTACATTTGAACTACAAAACAAAATCATAAAGCAAAAATATTTCAAAACCCACCAAATATCCAATCAAAACAGCGTGACCCACAAAAATGAAAATCAACGCTTACATTAGGCACACTTCTTTGCCTACTATAGAACTTGAACAACAAAAGTATGACATATGCTCCTCACATCTTCAAGAAATCACTTTCACTTCATAAGATATGACAGATTCAACTTTTATACAACTAAAGTGTCCAGCTTTCAACCACAAACTTATTCAATTGAACTGCTTCAGTTGAACCAAATTATTTATTCAATCAGAAAGGCTTACCTGCCCTACAAAATCGAAGAACGACTGGCAATGAGAGTCAATAGCAAAGATGGCACCGGCAGATAAGAGGACTCTTAAAAACAGGAAAATCAAGGGGTTATTGATTTTGAAAAATATAAGAACATGAACGAGAAAAAGAGAAAGAAGAAGTGTTGCAAGTCTACTCCAAGCCACTCACGACTAGGTAGCAGCGAATAGCGTAATCACCAGGGACTGCAGTCACCACGTAGCAGAAATTTCCATACAAAACGGAGAAGTTAGTAGAAAATAGGGTTCAGTCTTTCTCATTTGATTGGGAGATGGTGTCCGAGCCAAAGGGTAGGCTGTAGCTTGTAGGCTAACTTAGATTAAATTTTGTTTAACGATTTAATTTTTTTATAATTTTTCCTTATATTTAAAAGATAGGAATAATTTATCTATTTATTATTCGTGTAGCTAAGTATCTATCATTTTATAAAAATTCTAATGTGAATCATGTTCATGTGTATACATGGATGGTTGATCCATATTTTTTTATTAAAATGTATAAGGCTTTTGTAAGAAAAATATGTAACGTGACTCAATATGAATCATAAGATCCAATGAATTCGATCTGTAATAGAATTAATCATCATTTTAAGTTAACCTATCTGCATTTAAGGATAATGTAGAGATTTGATAGATACTAAAAGATGTAAAAAAATTTGATTTCTTATATAGTTTTTTTGTCATTAAATTTTTTAAAATTTTTTTTATCAAATTAGTTATTTTTATTTTTCTGATAAGTGTCCAACAATAATAAATTAAAAATAAAAGAATACTTGATTAAACAATCTTGAAAGATACAAACTAATTTTGAGTCATATCTATAATTATATATAAGAATTCTACAATTTTATAAAATTTTCAAAAATATACTAATTTTGACAGTAATGGATAACACTTTAGTTACTTAATCTCAATATTTTTTTAATTTTAATTTTATTAATTTTAATTTTATTGTATACCAAAAAAAATTAATGTAAAGAAAGACTTTTCTTATTTTTACCCCCATTTGTTTTTTAAAAATTAAAATTTTCTTTCCATTGGTTATTCAAAATTAGGTTTTTCCGGAAAAAAAAAAGGTATAATTTAAAAGTTCAATTATGTTCTAAGTACAATAAATTAAATATGTTTTGGTATTAAAAACACTTTTCATATTTTACATTTTATTTCTTTGAATAGAACAAATGTAATATATAAACATATATATATAAATATATATATATATATATATATATATGTTTGTAACAATATTCAATTAATATAACTTATAAGAATAAAGAGTCTGTTCAACTTATTTGAGTAAAAAAGTTGAACTATAATTTTAAACTATATTGACACAAAGAAAAAATAGAATTAACCTACAATGTGTTATAAATTGTGTGAATGACCCAATGTTATTTGGATTGAATTTACCCAAAGCAGCTAGATTTTAGCCTTCAAACCATTTTGAGATAAAATCGTTGTATTTTAGTCAAATCGCATTAAACAGATATGTTAGTATTTGGATTGGTCGAGTTTATCAAGAAAAAAATTTTTGAGACCAAATTAAAGACAGTAAACTGTCTAGAGCTGTTTGAGACAAATACAATGGTTTTATTTCAAAATGGTTTGAAGGTTCAAAAATAATAGTTTAGCAAGTTGGTTCTGATCCGATTGATCCGATTCAATCCAAATAAACATTATTTTTAGAGATCCAATTGATACATGTGGTTTAGAGCACCCAACAAGACATACAAAAACATTCATGTCTGATCAAATTACTTGATTGCCTCAAAATTTCATTATTTACAATTTTTTTATTAGATAATTCAATTATTTCTTTTTAATCTGTTTATAAATTTTTTTTCTTTTTTGTAGATGAATTGTGGAAAATATTTGGTTATGGAGCACCAAATTTAAAAAAGTTGGCAATTCGTATTATTTGTGGAAACAAATGATTCATCAGGGTGTGAAAGAAATTGAAGTATTTGAAAGAATACACACCTAAAAGATAAATAGATTGGAATACCAAAGATTTGATGACCTCGTCTTTATTCATTGTACTTTGAAGTTGAAAAATATGTAAATATTAACTTTCTTTTGTCATTTATTATTCTTTTAATTGTTTATTTGTTATAACTCAAGTCTTATAATCTTTGATTTGATAATAGGTTGTTGGTTAAGGAGAAAGCAATCTCAACCAATGTTGAAGATAATCAAAAAATGATATATGAGGAGCTTGATGAATCAAGGTCACAAAGGAAACATCGTTGTCGTGAAGGTTTCTAACTTCTTTTATTTTGAAAAATATTAATCAAAATAATTTGTAAGTTGTTAGTATTTTAGTTTAGACTATTATATGTCTAGATGATGATTGTTTTGAGGACCGGATAGGTCGATCAAACCAATTAGACCATGAATTGATCCTCAAACTAGTCCGATTTGAGATATTAACTCTCTTTTTTTTTCTCAAAAGTTGTGTAAAAAAAAAAACTAAACCCTTATTGAACTGTCCGATTCTACCGGTGAATTGTTGAACCAGTCAAGTGGTTATTGAACCTCAAATTTTAGAAAAGAGAAAAAAAAATGGCTAAATTGCATCTTCTCCTCGAAGATTTGATAAAAATTTCCTTCTCGCAAGTACTCTCCTCATTTTTATGACTCCTTGTCATATTTTTCATATCTAATACAAAAATCCCCGTCTTAGTTGGCTGATCTCAAAGAACCAAGCAAAAGAAAGAGGGAATAAAACATTTTTTTAATCCATTCACTACAAATTTTGAGCTCTCAAAGATAGTGCTTTGAAGACTTTTTTTAATTTTCATGGCAGAAATGGGCAGGGTGGGGTAACTATGGCGGTAGAAATCATTGGTAGAAAAAGAACCCTTCTTTTTGGTCGTTGTTGGGTTGAAGAATAGTAAAAAAAAAATGGGATAGAAAAATGAGGCATGACGGTCAATGTTTTTAGAACTAAACCAGTCATAGAATCAGATAGATAGACAGAGGAGTTAATGTTGGATCGGTCAGATTGGATTCAATATGGTTTTCACTTTTTATTTTTTAGTAATTTTTTTACTTACAAATTAAATAATATAGTATAAAAACTTTTATATGAAAGTAAAATCTTATTTTTCATGCAAATTTTATATTTATTTTGTAAGGAAAACAAATGTTATATAGTTTAGTACAACTTTAGTATAAAAATAATAATTCTGATGTACAAAAGTATGATTATAAATAAATAAAACCTCAAATTCAACAGGGCAAGGTAAATTTGAATTGCAAAATAAGATTTTATCATGTCAAAACAAAATAATGCATGAATAAGTCTTTAGTGATATGGTAAAACACTTTTGCTTTTTAGCAACCGACCTAAGTTCAACTCCCAGGATCTAGAAATTTAATTTTATGGGTGTTGACTGGTTTGACCGGACTGATTCGAGTTGGCCAACCCTGGTTTTTTGATCAAATATAATTTCAGAGTCTAACCAAACTAGAGGCCTATCTGATCCATCCGATTGGTTGAACCAAAAATTGAATAGGCCTCTGGTTCAATTTTCAAAACCATGGTGACGGCTCACCCAATTTTGTTCTAACATATGTGATATATTTTTCTAGTTAAAACTTTTCGTTAATATAGAACATCCAAATATTATACAAAGGAGACAAAGTACCACGGTAATAGAGAAAACAACCCAACCATAACAGTGGCCTAAATACAAGATACCACACCCCTAGCAGTAAGATAAATATAAAGAAAAGATAAAACAAACACAAAAAAGCTTTTCTCAAATAACCTACTCCATTGTCCGCAAGCCATACTGACACTGATAAAGGTTCTTGATTCAGTCCGATCGTTGATAGATTCCTTAAAGACTCTAGATTCATTAGTGGTCTCAAAAGTAGCCTGAGAACTAGGCAAGAAATCAAGAAGGGGCCGGATCCACTATTGATAGCAATGAAACTCCATAGAATGGAGAATAAAATACAAATCTAAAAGGATCTATAAGAGAAAAGGTTGACATATTTTGAATTTTGAAGAAAAACTTCAAAAGAGAAAATTTTTTTGGTTTGTAGTAAAAAAAAAGAGGGGTGATGTAACCAAAATAAAGTAAATAAAGGAAAATCTGGTCAAGATCATAGCACTGGCTGAAGCTAGAGCTGAAATCTAGTCAGAAGATATTGATAGGGGCAAGAGTGCAGTGTGCATGGGAGAAGAGAGATATGTGATACATGTAGTTCATATATATTAAGGTTGTTGATAGTCTATCTACTCTTGAATTGGGTTGGGCCATATTTTATACAATAAGGTGTTTTATTTTTCTTTTAAATCTAAATAAAGGGAAATATTGTCCAAGGTATTAGCATAATTTTTTTAGTTTAAATTTATATAAAAACTACATATTATAATTAATTTTTTACAATATAAACATGTCCTATTTTTTCTTTTTATTTTTGAGGATTTAAAATTGTCAATTTAAAAATGAATAATATTTATTTTGACATTTTAATATACAAATATATAAATTTTAATTTAAAAATAAAAATTCAATTACTTTTTTTAAAAATTTTGATTGAACCACTAAACAGTGAATTAGTAACTTTTCTAATTTGATGGACGATCTGTTTTTGAAAACATTGGTTTTGAGGTGGAAGATATTGGAGGTGATATTGATCTTTCAAGAATTGATTAATTACCACATTTCCACTAATGTTTAATGTTAAAGTTGGAGTTTAAAGCTCTAACAATCTAAAATGGTGATGATATGGAAATTGGCTTAGAGGCATTTGAGAATTTGTAACTTTTTAAGTTGTAAGAACTAAGGATTCAAAATGACTTATTTTGTGATAGTTCGTGTGATGAAGTTGTAAATGACCTTTTTTTATATTTAATGTTTTGTCATTTGTGATGATGTTGAAATGAGATTTATCATTTCCAACTACTCAATAACTTATAGATTTATGTATGATTCTAGAATTTGGATTTTATCTTGCAAGTTACATAGTTTTTAAAGTCTAGAATTCTTGATTTTTTATGTCTAAGATTTTTATATTTCTCAAAGTTGTTAATATCTTTATACTTCTGCCGCAAATTTATAATACAATGTAGTTTATAGTTTTTTTGTTAAAATATAAATATTTAATGGGTTAAATTATTGTAATCTTATTTAATAATTATCATGATTGAATCAGCTAAGACTTTCATAATTACATAAAATAATATGGATTTAATTAATTGAATATTCATAAAAAATTTAAAAAATTATTAATATCTTCTAATATAACTAACACATTGAATTACTTTTTAAAAAAATATATTTATTTTTAATTTGATTATATTTCTAAGTTGCTACAATGACCACTAAGGACTTTCCATACATTGCATAAGTCTTGTACTATTATTATTTTAAAAAAAATTTGTTAACCAATTTTATTTCAATTAATTCAGCTAAAACATTGAAATTAACTTCTCTCAAGTATAAACATATATATATATATATATTTATTTATATACACATTTATAAGTAGATATTTTTGTCAATTGAAGTGCTTAATGAATGTTTATTTCATATATCCAAGTTTACCTTAAACTTATTAAATAAGGCTAGTATAGTTGTGATGCGCAGACTTTTTTTCACAACTTATATGTAATAGATATTTTGAAATACAAAAACAATCTATACTATTATAATAGGAATGCCATGAAAGACATGTGTCTCCTAGAAAATTAACTTCTTTTTTTTTATTATTTTTATTTTTTTGTAAATCACTAGTGACAAAGCCCTAATGCCATATCTATCTTTTCCATTTATTGTAGCCATTGCTCAAGATAAAAATTCCGTGACATTCTTTTTTTTCCTTTTTTTTTTGTAAATCATCAGTGGGAAAGCCTAACAAACCTAATACCAAATATCTATCTTCTCCGTTTATTGGAGCCGTTGTTTAAGATAAAAATCCTCCAACATTGATTTTTTTTAAAAAAATCACCTATAACAAAGCCCAAAACCCCAATAACATATCTATTTTCTCTATTTATTGTAGCAGTTGCTCAAGATAAAAAACCTCCAATATTGATTTTATTTGTTTCTTCCAGGCTCTTTAAAACTCTAATAAACAATTTTCTTCTAAATTGATTATGAAATTTTTGAAGAGAATAAAAGAATAAGAAGAGATTTGTCATTTCTGTTGGTTATTACTCTACTAAATGAGTTGTATATTTCTCCATAACTCCATCACGACCATCCCATTATTTCTACTACGTGATGATTTAAATGGAGAACTTTTCGGGATTAAGTTCTACCTGTGGCGGATGGTGATTTCTAAGAAAACAATACAAGTTGCAGTATTATATCTTTTTCGATTTCTCTATTGATAGCATAAAATTTTTTAATTATGTTTCATTCCTAATATGATATAAAACAAAGTTTGAGAATTTTTGTTTGTTCCTAAATTGTTTGATGTTTTTAGTAGGTGCAGGAAATTTTGATTTATTACATGTAAATGCAGTAGTCAAACTGAAGACGTCATACCAACCTTTCTTACTTTATATCGATTATTTATGATTATTTATATCTATTTTTTTGTTACATATGGTGCATCTGTTGAAATAAATTGTCTTTTTGTGAATGATTTTACTCATATTGGGGTTTTGAGGATAATCATGTAATGGATTTTCGATTTGGTATTTTGCTTTTCAATTCACACTATTCTAATTATGTGTGTTAGCAAGATAAAATTCATGGGTGTATTAGGTTTGAGAGTGTTGGAAGGAGCAGCTCTGGTCAAATTAGTGATGGATTCTAAGTTCATGTATGGGTAGGGACAATTTCCTTGGTGCCCAACTCGCAATAGGACGGGACAAGTTGCTTGCCTCTATTTCTCGCTGGTCGGACGATGATGTTGGTTATCAGACATGTATTGGTTCTGGTAGAATGGCTTGTAGTAGCTACGGAGGTTTTGGAACTAGTCGAACAATTCTAATTCATCTCGGTGTTCGTCCTCCTTACAAGCCTTCTTGAAATGGATTGTGCTTTGAGAGCTCTTAACATTTGGGTACAACTGTTATTGGAATCCCATATACTCTATATTTAATTGAAATAATCTATCTATCCAAATTTAGATATAAGATATAATCTCTGTAATCTTTGGGAGAATGATGGAATTTTTATTACCACCTGATGGAACAAAACTTGATATTTAGACCTCCATTATTGTTGGATCTAGGCCTGCAAAATAAGAAGGGAAGTTCCCAAGGTAATTACTCTAGGAGAATAGTGGAAAAAGATCATAGAAGATGTTGCAAAATTGATAGGCATGGCTTAGAAATTGTACATTGACCCTTTTTATAGGAAAGAGGAGAGGAGTTTGTTACTCGTTTCTATCTCTTTCGTGATTTTCTCTAACTGAAAATCAATTAGGATCATCTCAATTATGATTAGACATCATCTTCTCATTTATTGGGTTTTTGGGTCAACATATTAACCTTTTAGGTTCTTAGGCTAGATGTAAGTCGGGTTGACTTATTAAGCCAACTTGGGGTCTATCACATCCCCTCCTTTAAATAGCAATGACAATTTTTCTAAGATTTTGTAATTATGAGATGGTTAGAAGACATCTCTTGTTAAAAGTTTATGCAAAGCAATGACACCATTATGATAATATTTATGAACCTTGTAGGTAAGTAATTATTAATTAATTAATCATGAGTTACGAAATTACTTAATAAATATTTAATAATCACCTCTGATATTTTAATTAAGTAGGTTGAATTTTTATATTTATAAATTAAATTAATTAAATACTTTTTGCATTTAAAATATTATTATCATTATATTAATCAAACTAATGGATAAGAATATGAAAGTTTAGCCCATAATATTTAATTTAATTATGTTGGAAAGTCATTAATTTTTTGAATTTTTAAATATTATTTTAAAAAATATGAATAAAAATAATATTATTATTTTATTTTGTAAAAAAAAAAGCTAATGAAAATCTGTAATTTTTTATCATTTTTTCTAAACAAAAACTCACTGTGAATAATTTATTTTTGTATTAATTTTAAATTATTTATGATAGTTTTTTAAATATAAAATATTCTTAGTTTACTCATTTTAGTTTTACTTTTCTTTATTATATATTAAAGTTGACACGTGGTAGGATGGTAGACATACAATTTAGTTTGTCTTACTCTTATTAATGACAATTAATTAAATAATTAATTAGCCAGATAAGAAAGGAGCGGAGCACGAAAAGTAATTTGTATTAGTCATTATAATATGTAATAAAAATCAAAAGGTTTGTGATAAAAATTTTTTTTTTTTTAAAAAATTAATGTGTCACTTATCGTTACTAAAAAAAATCTTATTCATGTATTTTACTTTTTAAAAATATATTGATAATAATGCTTTTTTTTATAATTATTCAACTAATTAAATTGATACTAGATCATAATGCTAAATTTTAACTCATGATTTATTATTGATATATAAAACTAATTAACTTATAGATTATATTGTAAGCTAATTCTTTTTTTTTTTTGCCATTATATTTTAAATGAAATTTAATCAATAAGTCAAATGAACTTTTTTATTTCTGTAAATTAAATTGGTCAGCTATCTTTTGCATTAAAAATATTATTCCCATTTTATTATAAAAACATTGGATAAGAATACTAATAATTTTCTTTTTCCCAAGACCCCATTAATATTTAGTTTATTCTAGTAAGAAGATAACTAAAATTTTAAATTATTAAATATTTTTTAAATTAAAAAGATTGTTATCATTTTATTTTGTGGTAGTAATGTATTTTTTTCCTTAAAAAATAGCTTGAAATAATATATGGAGGAAAAAATTTACTATTTATAAAAAACAAAAGGGTAAAGATATGAAGAGTCCTTTTGAGAAAATTACTTTGAATTGTCCTTCGATAAACAAAATAATTAAAACTAAATTTTTTGTAGTGGGAAAAAAGTAACTCAATCAAATAAATATATATTTTTTTGAAAATTCAAAAAGTCCCAAATTAAAGCATTGCCATTCTTCTCTGTAATATTTTTAATTATTAAAATTTTTTTAATATTTATATACATTTACTTTTAGAATGCTTTGATAATAATATTTTTAATTTAATGAATATTCATGAAATTAACGATACATTTAGTAAATAAAACATGATAATTACAAAATAATACTAAATCATGTCTAACTCATGATTTATTGTTGATGTTTAAAAATTAATTTATAAATTGTATGTTACTTCCATATTTTTCTTGTTTAGAAGTGTTATTAATATTCAATGGTTATTATTGTTCACTCAAATAAATTGAGTGAATTTTTCTTTCTTGCGAATTAAATTAACTGAATAATTTTACCACGGGTGCAGATATTTACACTCTCAATTTTGTTAAGTGCACCCTCAATATTAAATACACCCCCAAAATACTAAATACATCCCTTTAAATTACTAAAATATCCAATCTTCAAAAACTCATTCAAAACACTAAATACACTCCTTACCTTTTTCCTTCTTCCCCTCAATCTCTCTTTTCTTCTTCCTTCTTTCTCTCTTCTTCCTTCCAGCGAGCTGCACCCAGCTGCTATCGCTGCCTGCAGCCACCCCTTCAAGCATCCTGTTTGGGGGCTGATCCTACAATTTTTTTTATTGCTTATATTTTATTTTTCTTCTCCTTTTTAGAAGTTGATGTATTAGTGATTTAGATTGTATGAAATGTATGTATCTATCACCATGTATTATCTCATTACTTGTAATTGATATTTTAGTAATTGATTTTGTCACATTTTTATATATGTAATTGATAAAATTATTCATTTAGATGAACTATCTATATTTATATTTTTGTTTTGGGATATATATATATATATAAAATTGAAAACATAAAAATAGAATTTTAAGAAAAATATATTATAGAGTTAAAATTAAATTAAGGTTAAAGTTCTATCATTTATTTTTAAGTAAAATTAAATATAAATATTGAATTTTGAATTAATTTATTGAGTATATCCAACCTCATATAATACAAATAATTGATTTTGTATTATCTCATTACTTGTAATTGATATTTTAATAATTGATTTTGTCACATTTTTATATATGAATTGATAAAATTATTCATTTAGATGAGCTATCTATATTTATATTTTTGTTTTGAGATATATATATATATAATTGAAAACATAGAAATAGAATTTTTAGGAAAAATATATTATAGAGTTAAAATTAAATTCAGGTTAAAGTTCTATCATTTATTTTTAAGTAGAATTAAATGTAAATATTGAATTTATCTAACCTCAAATAATACAAGTATGTTGAATTGCTTATAATCAAAAGTTTGGTTTAACTAGTAATGCAATTAAAAATCTATAATTCCCTTATTAATGAAATTGAGAAATTATAGGGATCCGTCTTCTTTTATTTGTTATTATCCTTTCAATTTTTGGGGGTCGTGAATGATTTGTGTTTTTTTTTAAAATGATGTTTAAACCATTTGCTACTTGTATATTATTACATGCCCAAAAATATGTTTTCGTTGAGATTATTTTAGGATGAATGATAGGGTTATCCATTATGTATTTAAAGGTAGATTATAGAAGTTGAGATGGTCCCGCTTAGAGCACGTCAAAAGGTACCCACTGCATCCGCGAGAGTCAGACGGACTGCAGCATCATCACCATTTTCAACCTTTGAAGCAGAAGACATTCCATAGCCTTTCGTTGATGTATGAGGCAGCCATTCCAGTATCTCCGGTTGCAGATGATCAAAAGCTGGAGGCTACCGTGCCTTTTCCTGGAGGTCCCGTGGATGGCTCAGTTCTGCACCGATATTCAAGTCATGTGGCTCATAAGATATAGGATGGAAAGGTATGTTTCTCAAGGTTCCTCGATTTGAATTAAATGTTCTGCTTTAGTCTTAGCTATAGGAAGCTTTAATTGTTACTAACTATTTATTTATTTTTCACCTGGGAGAGTGAAATATTGAAGTGTATTAATTACTTCGACCAGCTGAGAAGTTGAGATGTCGTGGATGATGGGTTTCTCATGAGCTTTCGTTTCCGCATGCTCATGGAGGATAGCGGCATTTATCCGTTGTGCACGAGTTCTTATTGACACATAGACAAGTCATTGGTCTCTGATTTTGTTGAGTGGTGACATCCAGAGACCAACACATTTCACATGCTATGGGGTGAGATGACTATCACACTCGATGATGCTGCATGCATTCTAGGCATCCCTGCGACCGGCAAGCCTGTGGCATATCATCATAGCTAGCTTATCTTAGATCGTGATCCGGTTGTGCGACCTCCTTGTCCGGTGGAGTTGGTTGTTGAGTTTTTGGGTATTAGTATCGAGGAGGCTCTTGCGGAGTTAGACAGGAAGAGCGGGCTGTATGTAAGGTTGTGTTGGTTACGTGAGAGGTTTTGTAACTTCTTGAGGGAGGATGAGCCCCAATGGATCATGTGTTATTTTAGGGCATACATGTTATTTTTGTTAGGGTGTACTATATTTTCAGACAAGACAGAGACTAGAGTTTCCATACTTGTTCTACCTTATTTGTCTTAGGTAGATGAGATTAGAGGGTATGCATGGGGAGCAACTGCCTTAGCATATCTCTATAACCATCTCGGAGCGGTAACTGAGTCTGAGTGTCGACAGATTTCCGGATGTCTATCATTACTCCATGCTTAGATCTATGAGAGGTTTCCTACTCTTAGAGCCAAGCATGATGTGAGGAATACTGTCGAAAGGCTGCGAGTTCATATGTGGCTTGTTGAGAACGACTCATCAGGTTCAAGTACTCCCGGGAGCTTGATTGTCATTCGAGAGCATCTGGATACTCTATTTGTCAGTGACATACATTTGGTATTTTTAAAAATTTGACGTGATTAATTTGCCAAAGGATTTTTTGCAATGTGGAACGATGTTGATCTTTATTTGGTTTTTCTTGTTTTAGGTCGCTTGGGATCGATACTAGAACTTTATGGCACATCACCAATTCCAAGAGATTACCTTGTTCGTCAGCACACTTGGTTATATGGAGCAGTTTGAGATATATTGTCGAAATCGGGTGCTCTGACAATTTGGCTACTGTCAGAAGATCCCTGACGATGTTGAGGTCATTGTGCCCCCACTTCCTAGAGGTACACGGGTTGGTCTTGATTGGATGGCCCTATATAATGTTGTTGATAGAGCACGGGCGAGATGAGAGTGACACTTAGTCCCCACACATGGCCGACTCGAACGGGGGCATGATGTAAGCCCTAACTATATGGATTGGTATCGCATGATCTCTCACGTGTTTGTTCAGCCACCATGTAGGATTTCCGATTATGCAGGTTCTAGTACTAACTTTGGGGATCAATACAACCTCGGCACTGATAAGACCCATTGGATGGAGTTGCTACGATTTGGTCGTGATACCTAGCATAGGCCTCGACATTACAGAGCTTAAGACCAGGCTTTGACATTCGCTCTCCTTCACGAGCTTGTAGCTGCTCTCGAGCATGTACAGGATCCTGATTTCGTTTATCAGCCCGATGAGGGATCGATCTCTAGCATAAATACCGGCGATGTATGCAATGATCGATATCTTATGTACTCGTATATGTATATTCGGATTATGTACTAGAATGTAATATTCCATGACATTATTCCATATGAAATGATATTGAAATCACATTAACTTAATTCATGTGTAGTTAGGTTCCTTGAAGTTCGAAACTCACCCTATATGCCCGAGCGATGTATTTATATTTGTGGAACGCTGTAAAATGTTGGAATGCGAATTTCAATTTCTTGTCAAATATGGAATTCAAATGGAAGTTGTTTATTTTTGTCCATTGGTGCGATCTTATTAGTCAAAATGTCATACTAGTGCTTCAATGCTAAAAAAACTCAACTAGTGACAGACGAAGCAAAAAACAATCAAACATAGAAAGCCCAAGCTGGCCGACCTCCCTTAGGACTGGTCAGCCTAACCGTGCTGACTTAATTCCCGACTTCATTTTTTGCTTTAAGTAGATTCTAAATCTTACATTGTTTTCCCTTCTCCTGTCACAACTTGAGTTTTTTTAACATCGAAGCACTAGAGGTACATTGTGTGAGCTACTAACAACTTTCATTTCAATTGATCTTAAGGTTTCAAAAAATTGAAATTGACAAACATGATCTAAATAGTGTTCAACGCATTAATATGTAAATAAGTTAAAAATTAGTACTACAAATGTCCATTATGATGTAATATAAAAAACAGAAGCTTAAAGATTACAATCGCGAATGAATGTTCACATTAAGGCTCGTCGTCAATGTCAAATGTTTAGTTTGTAGAAGTTTGGTTGAATTTGAGAGAACAATATACAACTCTATGCGGCCACTGTATTGAGCATCCCATCCATTGACCTTAGTATCATGAAATTGATGCCACGGGATATGGATATTCGGTATCGGTGCCCCAGCATTCATGAAAACCTTAACACAGTGATTTCCATTTATGAACCCAAGGCATATCTCCTTCAAACGTCTTGATCCTTGAGCAAGCTTACGAAGTGGCAGACATGTCAGAGACATAGATGAAGACAAGAACACTAACATGCAGCCATAGCACGTCGAAATAAGCAATCCGATAACGGATAAGTGCATCCATTTCTCAAAAGGAGCTGTCTTCTCAAAACAATCAAATAATGCTCGAATTTTTCTATAAAGATCTCCGAATATTGATCTATAAAGCGATTCATTATTGTCCATCTAATTTGCTAGATCAATCTGCACACAAGGCCAACTATCATCCTCGAACCCAAGTAACCCAACAACTGCACGGAATCCACAATGGCCATCAGCAGCAACATATTCAATAGACACGATGAATGAATGAAGGTGATTAGGGAATGCTTTAAGTAGATTCTGGTGGTCAAGTCTCTGTAAAACTCAAGTTCGATGTGCTACTAACTTCTCCCTTTTCTCCTTCTCATGTTTCGCGGGTGTGAAAAACAAACTAGTAGGAGCACAACTCAGTGATAGGGGTTGCACGAGCGTTATGGCCAACCGTGAATCAACCATCACAAAAGTTGAAGAGAGGCATTTCGTACTATCAATCGACTTTGCCTTGGCCACCTCAGGCCGACCTCGTGTTCTAATTTTCTCTTTCGGCTCTCCCAAGTGTGTTGTCTCCGGATGAAGGACCTCAATAAGCTTCCTTAACAAGATCCTGTTATCATGCTCTCCACCTTCAAACAATCTCTGAATGAGTTCTTGGATAGGATCCATTGACATGGGATGTTTATGGAATCACTTCCTCAAGCATATCATTTGTCGCTATGAACAACTTTTGTCAATAATGGTCAATGCTCTCAATTGGTATAGGCCGACCTATCGATATTTGACAATGTCATGAGCACAAGGCAAGCTATGTGTTATCTTAATAAGACAACCACAATCTTTAACGACCTTAAAACCGAAAACTTCAGCCTTTTTGCACTGCCTCAAAATGTGAATGCTGCAATTGATATAAATCCACGCAATACTTTGAATATCGATGGTCGAAAGTTGTGTTGCACCACATGCTTGCTCTTCTCAAATGATGCTTTTATACTAGTATGTTGTAGTTCCAATAAATGATCAATTTTGTCCCAACAACCTTCAAAATTCCCTTGGGAAGAGTAAAGATTTTTTTTCAATCGAGCATGCGCACTCTCAACCCTGTAGAGAAGTGAGAAACCATGGTCAGTTTTCAATTCGAGAAATGCCCAAATAACAAGAATAAGTTCTATACCACAAACCTGTTAGCCGTTGTGCAACTGTAGTGCTTGAGTTGATCTGTCCATGCAGCAACAAACCTCTCATTATAGTTAGTAAGCCATGTTTCCTTTACATAGTTCAGTGTATCAGGATACAATGCGAAAGCCCTTTCTATCTTTCCCGATTCATCATAATATTGCTCTTCCATCTCAATCAATATCAATAAATTCCAACAATGGTTGAATCTCTCCCATTATTGAGAGTCAAACAAGTTCCTGCACTTTGCCAATACGTTTTTACTAATATGCCCCCGACATAACAAATGCCGTGACTCAGGGAACACAGTTGATATGACATTCATCAATCCAAGTTCTCGATCCGTTACAATCACACTTTGTAACCTATCATGCATCAACTCCTTTAACTTGGACAATGCCCAATTATAATTATCCTCCGTCTTCGATGATAAATATGTGAATGCAACTTAGAACATCAACTCAGTTGATGCTACTCCAACTATCTCAAACAAGGGAAAGCCATACCTATTGGTCTTGTAAGTACAATCCATAAGCAACACATGGGGAAATGTATGAATCAAATCTACACTTGTTGGATGGGCAAAGAATAAGTCATGAATAATGTGAGTATCCCTGTCGCTTTTATGTCACTCGTGATACTTGTATTCTTTTATTTTATTCATCAACTGTTACATTTGGTTGCTCCCTATTCTTTCCTTTACACGATGTTTTGCTTTAACATTGTAGATAATCCTCATTGTCAATGTGTTAGTGAAAAATTGATGTTTCAGCGATGCCAAAATATCTTATGACCTCACGAACGTATTGGACATTTCCACAATAATGAGTTCCTCTCCATCTTACAACCTGCCAATGTATAAGTGACTTTCATGATATTGTGCAATGAGATGATTGTGAATACCACACTTCACTTCAACACTCCACAAATCTTGATCCGACGAAACTTGTTTCCCAACCAATGTGAACGGACAATCACACTTTTTGGTACCTCCAATCCTTTTTCTGACTTTGATATCACATTGTTCTGCCGTAATGTTTTTCCTGTATTTTCCATTCCTTTCACAGTCTAAATATATTAAGCCATTTAAAATTACATATACAATATATATAAATATATATTTTTTAAAAAATATCAATTTATATGAGTATCAGGTGACTTATTGAGAATTACTTTTTTTCTATTTATTTTTTCTTTTAATTTTATTATTTTTGTAAATTACACCAACGACCATTAAATAATCTAATCTATATTTAATAAATAAAAGAAGAATTATTAAATTGAAACATAATAATTATTTCACTTCAAAACTTACACGTCTTCAATTTAAAAAGAATTTTATTAACTAATATTAATTGAATTTTTCTAAAAAGTAATTGAGAATTATACATAAATATTTCTTTTTTTTTGAATTTGTAATTTTAAAAAGATATTATACTTAGAAGTTAGAACGGATAATAAATGCCGTGTTAAATTACATTTTTATTAACTTCATAAAATTAATCTTATTGACTTCCTGCAGATCTAATTATTTAATATAAACATAGTTCAGTATAATTAGTTCCCTTTTATTTCTTTTGTGCTGGGATTTTGTTCGATTCTTTTAGCTTCTTTCTTTTGTTCTTGATTTCATCTAGGTCGCCCAGCAACGTGCGATAAGGTTTCTTCGCGTCTGGGAGCAGCCGCTTGTACTGCCCCCGTATCTAGGACTACCTGCAGTTTACTTCATGTTAAAGTGGTTTCCCTTAAAATTTTTATTATTATATGGTTGGAAGGGTGTGGTCTGTGGTGTCGGGGTAGATGGTGTTGAAAAAAATTGCTCGGTAGCTTTGAAATCTTGGATTAGATTTTGGTAAAATTTAAAGTGAATGTTTTTGGATCTTAAGAACCCTTTTGGTTATTCAGATTTATTTGAAGCTCTAATGTGATCTTAATTTATTGTGAAGGTTGGCTACACCATACTAGGAAAGAACCAAAGGAATTTACTTCTAGATCTGCAACTGAATCTAGAGGTGGATGAAGCAGCTGAAGCTGAAGGACACAACCTTGAAGTTGTCGAGAGAGAAGCATCATTTCAAGGTATTCTTTCTTGGTCTATATAGAGATCTTCTTTTCGTTGGGAAACCTGTTATGCCTTTTAGATTTTTACTGAAATTATGTAGTGTGAGTATCTCTATGGTATGGTTGGTGTCACTTTTATCATTTTGGAGTCAGAATGTCGAAAGCTGGGGATTGAATTTCAGTTTTCTCATTCAGTACTTGTTCAAATGGGGCTAATTTTCGTCAGTTGGTAAGACAACGAGAGAACTCTTACCCTTTTTTTTATAGGATTGAAATTTTATCACCCGACGTGTTCAATCAATTTCTTGCTCAAACTTGATATGATACTCACTCTATTATAAGCTTGCGAAATTAAATAAATAAGTGTTTAGATTTTAGTCGATCATTTTATATATGGAATAGTTTGCTGCATCTTTTTGAGTGGGACTGAAGGTTTATTAATGCACTTAGTTTTTCTTTTCTTGTTTTAGTTTTTATGTTATAAGTAGAGATTAGGAAGAGCATATGTCATACTTGTGTAACTGTGTTGTTCAAGTTCTGTAATAGGCAAAGAATGTAAGTGATGATTTTCATTTTTGTTGGTCACATTGTTTTGATTGGATATTTGGTGGGGTTTTGGGAATATTTTTGCTTTATGATTTTGTTTTGCAGTTTAATTGTAAGAATAACCTGCGGTTAGTTTGATAATGGTTTTTAAGTTTGTCTTGTATTTTGATGGTTTGATCTAATTGCTTTTGCTCTAATGTATAGAGAAGGGAGAAGGTCATAACTTGGCTTTAGTTGTGAAAAAAAAATTTTAAAGATTTAAAGATATATTGGAGATTTATGTTAAGATTTTCAGAGCAAAGCTTCTGCTAGTTGGACTAAACCAGAACAGATTTAGTGCTAAATTCTTTCTTTCTTCTAGTTAAAGAATTCAATCTTGCTTATGCATTTTGTTGGTGGAAGTATATGGAGTTGGCTTTCTGCAATTTAAAAGATCAACTGGTAGAACAAAACATTTCTGTGTTCCCCTATAAATAGACCATAATAATTTTTAAATATATACGTGGCAGTTCAATTTACAAGTTTACCTTTTAGATTCTTACACATATATTCAACGAACTTGCACATTTGACCTTTTTTTTTCCAATAAAATAAGTAATTTCTTGGTGTAGATTATTTATGATAAGTCATACCCTCGAGAGACTTTATAAAGCGTATTAATTGCAGAATGTAGTTCATTAAACTATGTTTCTAGAGGTAAATATTGATTAGTATCTAGAAATTCTCTTTAAAAGTTTCTTATTCTGCTGATTCTCCTCATCTGTGCTTTATCAGCCTCTTGCATTTAGCTAATGAGCACAGTTTAATCATCTAAGATGACCCCAACTTGGATGATTTGACCATACATCTACCTTGTTGTTGAAACATATTTTAACCGATCTAAATTCCATAGAAGATTGTGGTTAGGAAGCACTACTCTATCCTAATCAATCATAAAACACCTCCCTGCAAATCACATACCAGTGAGCCTGAGATCCAGGAGTCGATTATGTTCTATTTATTTTCCTTTTCCTTTTATTTATTATCTGGCTATATTGTAGGTAATCTTGAGGTTTTATTCAGGTATTTAGTAAGTTTAATATATATATGCTGCACTGAGGAAAAAGGGCCTAAGTGATTATAGCTTCAGAATGGCTAAGGATGAACTCAAAACCAAGCAGATTCTGCATTGACAAATCTGAAACAATCATATCCTTTTCTTTCCCCCAAAAAAACAAGATAACATCACCAGTATATGAGATGAAAACATTAAAAGCAAAAATGATCAAAGCTGTGAATCTTCTTATTCCTGCAGGACCAGATAATTTCCATTGAATTATTAACATGAGCAAAGAAGAACTTGTCATTAAGAATCTTAGAGTAATTTTCGAGAACATAGTTACAGCCATAAAATTTCCCATTTCCAGTTACTGCCATTTGATAAATGGCATAAGCATTCCGGCTATGAAGCCTCAGAATTGAAAGAACCACGTCCTTATATAAATTCTCAAAGTAATTTTAACCTGAGACGATCCAACAAGTTCAAATAATCAAATAAGTAAATTATGCATCTCAAGATCGAGCCGATCAAAAATTTTGCTCTATTACCAATTCAAACATTTATGGGGGCTAAAATTTCAAGTTTTCATTTCACAAACAAGAAGTATATGCCATATGGGTTTGCAAAAGTAGCTAGTAGTGCCAAGGATATGGGATAAAATTGAAGAAAGTTAAAGAGCAGTAACCTTTGTGGGATAATTTTGGTTGAAAATCCCAATTCGAGATAGGGTGACCCATAAAGAAATCAAGAACTGAAAAAGCTGAACGAATTCTCTGGTTGAACTTCAAAGGGGATGGGCCTATCGGGAATGGAATTGGTGGGGTTTCTATGCCACACCACATATATATATATATATATATATATATAGATGTAAGTTCCTAATATTTAAAGGAAAAAATTTTAACCTGTATAAGTTTATATTAAAGAGTAAATTATCGTTCAGCTTTCAACCTGAACATGAAAATAACATCACTTCAATTTTCAGCCTTAACTGGAAAATAACCTAAAACTTTAAAATTGTTTTATCAAGTAATTTATATGTTTCTTTTCTAACTCTTTACATATTGGCAAGCAGGATATTCAATGCACAGCCTGAATATACTTTTTGTCTCTTATAGCTTCTCATTTTCATTTCTCTTAAGACCACCTTTATTTATGCAGGACGGAAGTCAGACTACTCCATTTATTCTCCTATGATTTATAAACTCATCGTAGTTTCTGTAGAATCCACACACTCTTTTCTCCATTTATAAATTAGATTGCTTTGGGAAGCTCCGGTAGGGTTTTTTCCCCCCCTTTGAAGTGTGATAAAAATGGTAAATTTGGTCTCTTTTTTCTAAGTCTCTCACTATTGCTACCTGCTCTCAAAAGTTTAGATGGGACAAGGAATTCATGCACAATGTGATTTATCTTCCCTTTTGCCCTTGGCATCTGAAATTTAAACTGCTGCCAAAGCTTATTATATTATTACACACACCATTCACTGGAGTTAAAATTAAAAGATACAACTAAACATATCTGGCTCATTGAATCTGCTTATTTTTAGTTTGGGGACTTGACTTTACTTAGATTTCTTTTTATTTAGAGTTGAATTCCAAACCAGCTGTTGCATGTTTGGTATTTTGATGCGATGTGTATAAATGTCTTTGATGTACATCAATAGAACCCTTAAATAATTAAAACAATTAGTATTATAATTGCTTGGGAAATAGCAACCTATTAGGTAATGTTTTGTTTCTTTCCAATAATTGTAAAAAGAAGAGATATTTCAAGCATATACTGAATATCTTCCCTTTTTCTGCATATCTAACGGTATTTGACACTAAACTGTTTGATTGTATAGACATCCATTTAGTGAATGTGTTGTTAAATGCTTATAAATAAACACATTAATGCAAATTTTTGACGGTTTCTTATTTGACATGTCACATCTCTTTGCTTCTCTTCTGGGAGTCATGAGTGGGTAGAGATGGTAAATTAACTCCACTTTTAGTATCTTTTTCTTGTTTCTTTAATTCCCTTGTTCAGATTTTGGTTGAACCTGTGATTTGTGAAGAATTTAGTAGTATTTAATTTGATTCTGAATCTGAATGTGTATGGCATACTTTTGTCAACTTCTTCGGCTGAGAAGATGGATGATTAGGTTCATGCAAATTCCGAAGTAACATTTTGAATGGCTTTGATGGATAAATATCAGCTTGCTATTATATGTGTGTAATGCTAGCATGAATGAATAGATTCTTTGCATCTTGAGTTAGTCATTTTATTGTCTCGGCAACAATGAGAGAGATCTTTGTTGCAACTTAGTTGCAATCTGTATGGTAATCTGTCAGCAGTTATTGGCCAAAGGACCAAGAAGAAGTCCTTGCTATGCCACCACTTTGAAACCATCTGAAGTTATTTGGGTGCTGTTGTTGAAAACTTTTCTCCTGTCTTGAATGTTAACACTTGCTTCGCAGCTAATGGCAAAACAGAGACAGCAGAACCTTGTTTCAGCGCCTTCAAAGAAGAAACATAAGAGAGATACTCCCGTTGTGGACCTTCTGGCGGAAGATGGTTGGTTTGTGGTCAAGAAGCAGAAAATTACCATTCTGATCCCTCCTTTGCCTGTGACTGGACAAAGCATTACCAAATATGCTGGAGAAAATCAACCACAAATGGACCTGATAAAAACAACTGATATCCATCCGGAATGTCCTGCTAAGAAGCATTCACATGGGTGTTCAGTTTCTGAAATAGAGAAATCCGTATCACTGCCTCCTGAAACTGCAAGTCCAACTACTAAAATAGTTGATCGTCAACCCCGACCTGCTTCGTTGCCAAAGCCATCTAATCCAAACCATTTGATGATCTCTGAAAAAACAAAATTTGATACTCCCAGAGCTTTGAAGTCTCCTGAGTTGCATAGACCATATAGAGTGAGAAACCCAATTCTGATCTTTGCTGATGGAAAGCCATTTCTGAATCAGAGGATGAGGGCTATCAATATTGAGAAGAAGCTACAACGCGCGGGTGGTTTGAGCAGTTGGCTGGTGTCTTTGGGCCTTGAACGTTTTATAAAGATTTTTCAGCAGAAGAACGTAAATAAATTTCATTTGGCAAACTTGACCATGAAGAAGCTTAAGGATATGGGTGCAGTGGCTGTAGGTCCTCGAAGGAAACTGATGCATGCCATTGATTGCCTCTGCCAACCATATTGTTTTGAGCATTTATAATCATCTTTAAGATCTTTTACAAAACAAGTGATGGATTGTTTCTGGAGCATAAAACTTGTCTGTGGATTGTGAAACTCCAAGGACAAAGAAAGTTGATAGAAACTTGTATATACGAGGCATATCTCTCAATCAGCATCATGACTTTTTCACCTGCGTTTAGTAGATAAGAAAGAAAAAAAAGAGGACAGTACCACAGAGAAATTGATGCTGAACAAGGTGAAGTCTCTCTATTCCTTCTTTGCTATTGGGGAAATGTCGGATTTTTCTTATTATTGAGTTGAATGTTAGTAGACATCAACTATGTGTCGTGGCATTAGTGTAGTTCCTAAAATTCCTAGGGAGCTTAGCTATTGGCAAAGGGTTTGAAACCCCAACTTCACTTTTCTTTCTTGAATTTTCTTAGTAAAAAGAAGGCATATTGCTAGTTGCTAGTTGCTAGTTGCTAGAGTGGATGCACTAATCAGAAAAATGAAGCCTTTTGCTAGAAAGAATCCAAGAAAAAGCAAGAAAAGACAGAAAAAGTTGTTTGTCATCGGATTGGAACCTCACTTTCTTCTTTCTTGTAAATGAATATAGTACTTTTGCAATGTATGGGTCGTAGTACCATGATGCCACTCACTGTCTTTCCACATACATTTCCTTTATGAGAGGGATCTTTAATGATTGAATTATTTGGAGGTTATCTTTTCCCGGTTAGGGGTAGGCAGACTGGCTGGTGATTTGATGTGTTAAAAAAGCAGCAAAATGCTTTTCCCACTCACCATACCTCCCATTTGATTTGATATTTTGCATCAAATATATCTATATTATCTATCATCCTTTACCAGAAGAACCATACTCCCATCATTTTTCTTTAGAGATGCAAAGTTAAAAAAAGGAATCAATTCTCATTCCTTCCTTTTGCACACAAATGGAGTGCATTGCATCCAGAGAAAGAAAGAAGAATAGAAAAAAAATATATCAAGGAAAAGCTCGAAGTCCCTTTCCCAGACAAAGTGTATCGTGGGCATTTTCTTGTGTGCTTCTTTTGTTCCTTGTTAGCCACATATTGGGGGTTTGGGGCTCGCTGTATCCATGGAAAGGGACGGAGGGAACAAAAATAAGATTCATGTCCCAGACCAGAACAGAGCTAGATCAATACGCAGATTGAGAATTTTGTCACTATTAGCTTATATATATAATATAATATATATTCAGATAAGATTGAGAATTTTGGAAGCTCCCACCTCAGTGTGTCATTCTCAGCTTTTATATATAATATTGTTTTTTTAGATTCCAATCTAGACACGTCACATACAAATAATTTAGTCGGTCCTACCCAAGATTTTGAGAACATTTTCCGTGCGTGGACGGGACAGTGTGATGGAAATTTAATTTATTTTTACTCGATCTTAAATCTTTATTTTTATTCTTTTGTTTTTAATCGATCGATTCTAAATAAATTTATATATACTTTTAAAGTTGTTTATAATTTATAATTTTTTTTTAGACATTTGGTTTCTTATTACATTTTTCAATTGATCCAGAAAGTTCCTTTTGATCTCAAGAATTCATTCTCATACCAGCCATGATTTAAAAATTAATAAATATAATTAGAGGTATTTTTATCCATTTACTGTTATTTTTATTTTTTAAAATAAGAAGCTTCTGCAGGGAATTGGAGTTTCAGAGTCAGAAAAAATAATGCAGGAAAAGGATTAAATAATCATTTTAATCTTTTTTTTATATATTTTATTATGTAAGTCTTTTTTATTTTTTTTAGATTTTTAAGTTTAATATCTTTTTTATTTAAATCAATTAAAACAATAATTTTTTATTGTGATATTTAAAATCTTTAATCAATTTTCTTTTGAAAAGATAGGACCTTGATATTTTTACGAGTGTCCAATAAGGCCTTTCTTGCTTAGAAAAATAAATTTTTAGATCAAATGATTCATCAAATATTCCTTTTGTCGTTTCAATATTTCTTGCTTTTTTTAAAATAATAAAAATAAAAACAAAGGAGTGATAAAAAAAATCTATAAAAATATAAAAGTCTCAAATTAGTAGAATAGCATCTTCAAATTAGTTCTTTTATCTAATTTTTTACACCTTTCTTGATTACCTGAAAAAATCATATTCTTTATCGAATTCAAAAATACGTTTGATAAAATGGGTAGAAAGACAATACCACGAACTTAGATTCTCAGGAGAAGGACTACAAATGTAAGTAGTGACAAGAAACGAATCTCCTAACCGAATTCAGATTCGTTCATGATGTCTGAATCACTGTTGCTTGCTCACAGTAGCAAGTTGTGTTTTGGTATTCACATATCCACCCTCTTGCTTCGAATAAAATGATCATGTTATACTAGATTGAGAAGTACCGTTATCATCTTCTTGATGTATCATAAGTCTTGCATTCTTACTCTTCAATTTTATGCTCATATCACAAATTGATTGCTATTGTGTAATGTAAGGTTTCCTCAAATCACTAATTGTTTTTGTCTTTGAAAATTATTAATTTTTTTAAAAAGATGAAGAAATAGTGAAATAATATCTCTACACTCAGTATATTTAACAAAATGAATGTCTGGTAAATCATTTTACTTGAATTTTTTTTTAAATAAGAATGACTTTGTTAGATATATGTAAAAAGATCAGGGACCTATTTTTCTAGAGGAAAAGTGTTTAACGTTTTTAAATATCACAATAAAAGGTTCGGGATTTAATTGATTAAAATAAACAAGATAAGGGACTTAAAAGTCTAAAAAAATGAAAGAGAACTTACACGAAGAAAGTATAAAAAAATAGAGACTAAATTGATGATTTACTATGAGAAAAGAGGAAGGTGAGCTGAGAGTTTAATTCTTTTCTTTTATGGGGCAAAAGATACAACTATAGCCTATGGAAAAGGGCATGTAGAGATATCAGAGAACAGAAACCATTCTTCCCAAGAAGTTAAGAGTGTAATTATTTACACCATTTTTCATTTAGAATGTAAAATGTATAGGTCAATTGGAGTTTATTTTTTATTTAAAAATAAAAAATTTTTAATTCATTTTATCTTAGATGGATGCTTTAATTTGGATTTAGATCGAATTTTACATTTTTTAATAAAAAATAAATTACAATTTAAAGTGTATCCAATCATGTCTTAAATCCCCTATAAAGTTTGGGGACTGAGAGGGTGGGGGGAGTAATTATCTCCCTTTTGGGTTCCAAAATTATCTCTCTGTTGGACTTGAAAGCTGCCCTCTGTCAGGTGAAACTCCAATCAGTTGCATTTGTTTACATTCATGGTCCTTTGATGAATGCATTTGATGCTGTTGATTACTAGCCGATAAGAGGATGTTACCATCGCCACCTTTACTAAACAGCTCAATGTCATTTCATTGATGTCACAATATGAACAAACACATCCGTTGTTCAGTTGGCTCCTTCATCGCCGCTCTTGCAGTGATAACTATACTCGGAGCAATTGCTTTTATGATCAACAGGCTTTGTTCTGGTAAAGGCATCATGGGTCAAGCCAACTGCGACTTCAAAACCTGGGTAGAGACCCGATACTCATTATCCATAGATGACAACGTTGAAACTCTGAATGACAGTGGCTCTGGGAACAAAACCGTATTAGTGTGCGGGCCGTTTTTTTTTTTCATAAGAGGGGGAACTTGAATAAGCAAAAATACCCCCAACTATAAAAAATAGGAACACGATACACATCAAAATCCTTTTCTTAAAATTATTTGACCTGACTGACTCAAATCTAGAGGTTTCAAAGGGTCGAATAATTCTTTAATAATAATAATAATAATAATTAAGGGAGAGCAAGATGGAGAGGGCAGAACGTGTCAACTGTGGCAGGGTGGGTACACAGTTGCAGTGCCTATTGCATAATGCAGCCCCGTCAGTTTCCCTGTCACCGTCTCTCAATCTCCCCCCACCACAACACAACACAACACAACACAAAGACAATATGCTGTCCCTCTCTCTGCCAAAATAAAATCTAGCACCCACCAGAGATTATACTCCGTCCGCCCTCATCGCATGAAGACAAACTAGGAACACGACACCAAACCTTCTGAGTAGACCATGCAACCACATAATTAATTTGTTTTCTTTTTAAAATTCTTCTTTACCAACTTCCCTTCTTCCTCCACTGACCTCCTTTTTTTTTTCTCTCAATTATTAATATATTTCTTATTTATTTCCTTCGCATTAATATTAAAGTTTACCAAATAGAAAATTCTTTAGTTTAATGTCCTCTCCCTATATTCCACTTATCAGAACAATTACTCGAATAATTTCAATTTCTATTTTCATTTAATAGAAATAAACTTTAATTTCAAATGGAGGAATGATATAAAATTAAAAAGATTTAATGTATTATTAAACCATTCATTTCTTAACAATAATCCTATTAAGCTCTTAAGATTTAATTTTAACATTCAACTTATTATAATTACTCTATTAAACCCTTAAACTTTTATTTTAATTAATTGAACAATTGATATATCTCAAATCATTTACAAAAAACTCTTTAATAACACAATTGATTGAAATTAGTCCAAATTTTAACAACAATTATAAATGTATTTTAATATCAAATCATACTTCAATCAAATTGTAGATCTATTTATTTAATTATTACAAAAATATTTTTTACTTAAAATAAATTATAAAAAATAATAAATAACTATTAAATTAAATTTTATTGACACTAAAAATCAATATATTACATTCTATTATTAATAAGTAATTATTATCTAAAATAAATATAATTTTTTAATTATAAATTTTCTAATTTAATTGGATATTAAGTGTGATTTAATTATGATTGTATCATTAAAATGTGAACTATTAAATTTTTCAGTCTATATTCAATCTAATCAAAACATTACTTTAAACTATCTTATAAATGAAAAGAAGAAAGAGATAAAGATAAAAAATGGAAGGTCAAGTATCATTATTATGTGAAAATCTTATGAGAATTATTTGAAATATATTAATAATTCAATTGATTGAAATAAATAAATGTTTAAGGGTGTAATAGAATAATTATGACAAGTTCAAGGATTTAATAAGATTAAATAAAAATTAAAAGGGTTTAATAAGATGATTATGACAAGTCAAATAATTCAATAAGATAAAATAAAAATTTAAAGGTTTAATAAATTATTGTTACAATATAAAGATATAAAGATATTAAGCCAATTAAAAATAAAAATCCAACGGTTATATGTTGCGAGAAGTAAATATATAACATTAACGTTAAATTTTACACAATTTAAAATAATTAAAAATCTAAAATACAATTTAGAACAACTTTTTATTTTATATTAAAGCACAGACGTCTATAAGCAAAAACTTATGTTCCATCATTAGTCCATTTCCAGTACCTAAAACCTCAGTTCACCACCACCACCACCACCACCACCACCGGTGCCGCAGCCGCTCCCTAGGCTGACCAAATGCCTAAACCTGCTCTACTTTGTGATTCTAATGTGACATCTGTTTCCAAATCTCCATGCACTCTCCTTTTTATTCTAAGCTTGGCCATCTTCACCGTCTACACCGCTCTCCACCACCACTACTCCCACCGCCATCATCCGTCCACCGCCTCCAAGCAGCTAAATGACCCACACGCCTTTTACTACCAAAATACATTCCTTTCATTGGCTAGCAACTACACTATCGCCAACTACCTCCGTCACCTCACTCTCCACCCCCACCTTGCCGGCACTGCTTCTTCGTTCCAGACGGCTCTATATGTCAAGGAACACTTCGAATCCCTGGGTTTCGAAACGCATACCTCCAACTACACTGCTCTCCTCTCTTACCGTATCAAATCCTCCCTCATTGCGGACTTCAGTAACGGCTCATCTGTCAATCTTCCATTATCAGAACCAGGAGGACCTAAATTCGGAGTACCCGCTCCATATCATGCCTACTCCCCTTCCGGGTCTAAGTATGGCATGGCTGTGTTTCTGAACTACGGTAGTGACCGGGACTACATTGTGCTGGGTGCCCACGGGGTAGACGTCGTGGGCTGCATTGGAATCGTCCGCAGAGGGGGCGGGTTGTCGAGGAATGCTGTGGTCCAAAAAGCGGCTGCCCACGGTGTGGCGGCTGTATTAATGTACACGGAAGGGGACAGCGATGGCGACAAATACAGAGCAGGGGTGGAGAGAGGAACAGTCATGAAGGGATTGGGGGACCCATTAAGCCCTGGATGGGCCGGACATGAAGGTGGTGAGAACTTGGGGTTAAATGATCCGCGGGTGACTGAACGGTTTCCGACCATACCGTCTATGCCCGTATCTGCAGATACGGCGGAAAGCATACTGAAGTCCCTGGAAGGGGCCCGGTGGCCCCAAGACTGGAAGGAAAATCTGCAGATGACTAAAATTGGACGGGTTGGGCCAGGCCCGATTATGCTCAACCTCACATACCAGGTGGGCTGTATTTTCTACTTGGTGCTAATACGCTGATATTTTTATTCTCTTTTTTTTTTTTTTCTTGGGGGACGGGATGGTGTGTCGTTCGGAGGTTTGATATTAGTGACTGTTGAATCTTGTTAGTATTCAATGGATATGGGAATATTTAGCTTTCATTTGTTAGAGAAAATAATCTGCCATATGAGGTGAGGGGACACCATGGTTACATGAATGGAACTTGTTGGGCTAAAAGAAGTAAACCATAAATAGTCAAGTTCAAAAGCGAAAATGGAAGGACGGGGAAAAGACAAGAATGAAATATGGAAAACCAGGTCAGTATTCTGTATTCAAGCTAAGGAGCTTTAATATGTGATCCTAGTAGCAGAACATAGAGAACAAGCCCTTGCCAAAATAATCAAGATATTGTATTTAAATTCTGTGCGCGTATAGAGTTGTTAGTAGGATATGAGGATAGATTATGGCTATTTGAGCAATTTCAATAGAACTTCTATTCATTCTGTCTCTTATTTGACAAGTATACTTTCAGCTACTTCTTGATACATGGTGAAGATTAAAATAAAATATTGGAAAAGGAAAAAAACGGATAAAGAAACAAAACTATAATGACGGTGATTTTGAGAAAACTTGCTCCAACAATCCTATTCAAAATTTTCATCAATTAGAGTGAAAGTACATTTTCTACTTTCAGGGTGAGAGAAAGAAGGCAACAATTCAAAACATTTTTGCTGTCATAAAAGGATTGGAAGAGCCTGACCGCTTCGTAATTATGGGCAACCACAGAGATGCATGGACTTATGGAGCTGTTGATCCTAACAGTGGAACGTCTGCCCTACTTGATGTTGCTCGTCGCTATGCTCTTTTGATGCGATTGGGTTGGAATCCTAGAAGAACTGTTATCTTTTGTAGTTGGGATGCAGAAGAGTTTGGTATGGTAGGTATTACTTCTATCGACAGCCTCAAGTATGTTTTGTGGAATTCTTTGAATAGATAATTAAGTGTGTTAATTCTTCCTGAAAAGAAATGAGAAAAAGTTGTTAATTCTTAGTTGGCATATCATTTCTCTTATGAACTCTTGTCTATGGAAAGAAACTTCACCGAGATTGTTATTCTCAGCCAAACTGCAAATTTTCTACTAGGACTCTTTTCATGTGAGGCAAATATGTCCTGGAGTATAATGATTAATGATGTTCTGATATTTTTTCCTGGACATGCTCAATACACGAACTTAAAAACAGAGCATGTGTGCCGTGTGTTTGTGGTTCTATTAGTGATAACCGTACTATTTTAAATATCTCGGTGTGATCTAGTTCTTCATTTTTATGTATGAATGCGAAGCATTCAATGGACAGCAATTAGAGGAGAATACTGCCATTCAATTGTATCTACAGCTACTCTTTTGTTTATTTCTCTCCAGTATTTGATGACTAATGACAGTTTCCCCCTTTCCTGAAAAAAGCCTTCCATGATTTTATTTTAGTTCTCTTGTAAAAAATATTTATTGGATTGTTCTTCTGGATCTATGATTGACCTTGAGCCTGATTGTAAATCCTGAAGTACGCCTCACAAAATATCCTTCCTTTTCAGATTGGATCTACTGAATGGATTGAAAATAACCTTCAGAACCTTGGTTCTAAAGCTGTAGCTTACCTTAACGTGGATTGTGCTGTTCAAGGGCCTGGCTTCTTTGTTGGTTCAACTCCTCAGTTCAATGATCTTCTCATTAACGTCACAAAGAAGGTAAACTAGGACTTCTGGAAGTATAAATTAGCCAGTTATTGAATCTGGATATAATGACACTTTACCTTGTTTGTTTTTCATTTTTGTGACTACTTAACATTTTGTAAAAGGACTTTCAATGACTTTGTAAAGGTTAAAGATCCTGATGCAGAGAATATGACAGTATATGAATCTTGGAAAGCTGCTGATAAAGGTATCAATGTAAGTTCATACTATCCTCATATCTTGAATTTGTCTGCTCGATACAGGATTAGATCCACATAGATGTGTGTGGTTTGCATCATGCAGTTGTATCTCATGATATCCAAAACAACATAAACTTATTGTTAATTAGGATATTTCTGTGCTTTGCTGCACGTATTGCTCATCCTTCTTTTTCTTTTGATCTGTTAGTTTAGGTTAATAAATTCTTGGGTCAACTTTTGTGCAGATTCATAGACTCAGCGGGGTGGATTCAGACTTCGCCCCATTTTTACAACATGCCGGAGTGCCTGCTGTTGATTTATATTATGGCAAAGGTACATTTCTTCTAATTGTATGCTTTATTTGTTGATGCCTTATCTATCTAAATTATAATGTGAAGCAGTGACAATATGAACCACTCGTATGACTTCCTTAATGTCTAGTTTTGGTCATAACAACACTTGTGTTCTGACAGATTTTCCCGTCTACCACACTGCTTTTGACTCCTATGACTGGATGATGAATTTTGGAGATCCATTGTTTCAGCGGCATGTGACTGGTACTTGTTGAATTTATTCTTGTTTCTTGCTTAACATCTTTGCATTTCTTGAAATGTGGAAAGAAAACTGGCATACTTGTGTTAATAAAAGAGTTCATGTTCATTCCAAATGTGATTCATGGAAGATTAGATGGCTTATTCTTGTACTGTTACTGCAGTATCTGGAATATGGGGACTTCTTGGACTACGCCTGGCCGATGATCCAATTTTACCTTTCAACTATCTCTCTTATGCTCTTGAATTGCAGGTACAAGTTTCCATCTTATCTAAAGATAATGTCTCAACTATTTTGTGCTAACAGTGGCTCAGCCCGGCCAAGTATTTCCAAAATTCTCACTAATACTTGCTACAAGTGTATTAGTTTCATTTGGCAGCTCTGATATTTGAATGACATGATGTAGCATGCATGTGCCATGCTCACATATAGGCTTAAATACTTATTTGTGTGTGTCAGAGATTCCTCAAAGATGTAAAATATTATTTATATTAAAAAATATTTATTTTATGTTATTTATGTTTTGGTTAATAGATTATTTATTTTTCACTATAAAAGTTCTAAAATAAAAAGAAAATGTGGAAATTCATTATATTTAATAAAGAATGATGGGTAGTGATATAAAAATTGTATATTTATTGTATTTATCTTGAACCTAGTGGACAATTTATTTATAAATGAAGACATGAATTATTAAATGAATTTTAATATGTAAACAATGTTTAAATTCAATGTATTTAATGAAAAGACGTAATTTATTAATACATGATAAAATAAATGAACGAATTGTTGAATAAATATAAAATATAAAAGTTAAATATATTTGATCGGATGAAAATGATGTGTGCAGCTTATTAAATATTTTATGATTTGATTTTTATTTTATTATTAATGAAGTAATTCTCATATTCAAAATTTATAAAAATGAATAAAAGAGTTTTTAAATAGATATGAAATTGATAACTCGAGCAGTCAAGCTTTCTTCCTAACTCATGTTTCTGCTTTTATTGTATTGTAATAGATGTTTTAATGCCTTTTAACTCTGTTGGAGTGAATTTAATTCTTTTTAGGACTATACAAGCACATTGAGCAATTTTCTGGAAGGGGACATCTCATTGCATCCTGTTAGTCTTGCCATTGAAGAATTCGTAGCTGCAGCTAAGGAAATTGAAGAGGAAGCTAAGGTTACCAATTGATCTTTTGATGGAAATTTTATGTGGAGTAATTGATTGGAAATTACGATTTTTCTATCAATCTATAAGAGATTCTTTTCACCATAATTCTTCAGTGTTTTGTTGAAATACCTTCTTTATACTTACACGTTAGGCCTGGCCACAAACTGGAATTCAATTGTTTGAACAACTGTTTTTGGTAGGGTTGAGCTCCTGAATCACTGGATTAGTTATCTGGTCTGGTAGAGGGGATGGACCTAAAGGATTGTTATCAGTTGCATGTGAATAAAAAATTAAAGTAATGATGCGAAACGTGCACGAAACTACTTTCTGTTTCATAATATGGCTACAAGAGACTTTTTTAGTATGCAGTTCAAACATGTAATTTATATGTCAATACATTTTAGTTAACTGCATGTATTTATGTATTTAATTTATGAAGTTTCATCTTATTCATCAATTTCACTCCTTGTAGAAACTGAGAGATCATGAAGTTACGCCGGAACTTTTTGTGTTAAAGAAGCGAATGCTAAATGATAGGCTTATCCTTGCAGAAAGAGGCTTTTTGGATCCTGAGGGGCTACGAGGAAGGCCATGGTTTAGGCATCTGGTAATCGTTTTCATTCAATTTGCTCAATTGGCTGATTTTACACTTCTATTCTCCAGTGCCAGCAAATTACTTAAAATGACATAGGGGAGAGCTTATTGTATATTTTGTTGCTTTCCTTCATTTCTTAATTATTTTTCATTACATACTTGAGAATGTGAGAGATATAGCATAGCACCACGAAGATAACTGCAACCTCTCTCTCTGTGTCCCTGGTAATGATGAGCAATAAAAATATGACATACCTCCTCTTATTCTGGGGAATGAACAAATTGCGTGCTCAATGTCAGTGCTCACAACATCCAATGAATTCATTTGAGGGTAGCTGGTGGTGGAGAATATTTCTTTCATCTAGATTAGTTCAATTACATGTTCAGAAAAATATCCCATGATTTCGCATTCAAAATTATACGTCTGATTCAATGTTCAAATCCAGATTTATGGCCCCCAGAGTAGTGGTGAAAGCAAGCTTGATTTCTTCCCTGGAGTTCTTGATGCTATTTATCAATCCCAACTGCTGAACGGGGAGGACAGACAACAGGAAATCCAACACGAGATCTGGAGGGTTGCTAGAGCTATTCAAGGGGCTGCCCGAGTTCTTAAAGGCGATCTCACCTAGAGGAACTTATTCCTTATTCACTAGATAGAAATATGTACATAGTGATTAGCTATTCATTTCGCCCTTTACATTTATCCTTTGTGTTATACCCACCTAGTTATAGATTTATCTGGAAAGGGAGCGATCTGCTGGGTTTGAGATAATTGGAAATAGCTCAAATTGGTTGTCGGTGGCAAAGTTGCACCCTTGGAGGGTGTTTGCTTATTGACGAGTCTCTCTTTCTCGCCCTCTCTCAGCTCCATATTTTGCTGACCATGTCTAAGTGAAAGAATGGATCATTAAAACTCATGCAAGCTGCTTTGAGTCGACACAGATTGTGTATTCTTTTGCCTATCCAGATGCAGACGAGCCTTGAAATTGTCTTATGGAAAACATACATGGTTCATAAAGGACAAGCTTAGAAGTTCAGATGCACGAAAGAGATGGGGAAACTCAGTTTGTCATCCAGAGTTCTGGATATTCTGACGTGCTATATGTTGTTGCGTTCAAAATTAAGGACTTATTCTGCAAATAGGGAAAACATGAAAAGTAACTAAAAAATTTAAATACTATAATCTTGACATCAATTGATTTTTATATGTTGTCGTGTTTAAAATTATTAGAAAGTATTTTTAAGGATGTTTTTTTACTCATCCTTCTTCATACCTCTCCACCTTTTGAGCATCAATTATGGTTTTTTTATTTGTTTTTGTCGTCTTTCTTTTCTATCGATATTAAATACTGTCATATCTATCTATATAACATATAAAAAAATTGAAAAGATAATTAAAAAATTAAAATAGACAGATACACCTCAATGTAGCTAATTGATATTTATATGTTGTAGTGTTCAAAATTACTAACTTGTCTTCTTCTATAAATAGGAAAATAATGAAAAAAATATTCAAAATTAAAATATCAAAATCTTTTACAAAAATGCATATTTTAGGCTTAAAATTCTGTAAATAGACTTGAAACAATGAAAAAAGTTATTCAAAATTAAAATATTCTTTTTAAAAAAGCATATTACATGTTTGGTGGATTTTAACCCATTTAATTAGAATATACAGACGTACCAACTTTCTTCTTAGAAAATCGATTTTTTATTTATTCAACTATATATACTTTTGTTAAAATATGATATATGTGGCAGAAGGATTAATTGATATTTATATACTGTTGTGTTCAAAATTCCCAGTTAGCCTTTTTCTTAAGAAAAAAAAAAGAAAAATGTAAAAGTAATTAAAAATTAAAATACCAAAATCTTTTGCAAGAAACATATTACCCTCCAAAAAGGTCTAGCATATTTAATAAAAACACGCAATGCAAATATATGCTGCCGTGTTCCAAAATTGCTAATTTGCCTTTTTTCAAAGACTTCTTTGCAAATAGGCAATGATGAGAGGGTAATTAAAAATTGGACTTCTTTTACAAATTGGGAAACAATGAAAAATAATTAAAACTAAAATACAAAAAATCTTTTGTAAAAAGTTATATTATGTGACACATGGGGATCCAACCTATCAACTAAAATACGACATAGAGTAAGGTCAATGGATATTTATATGTTTGTGTCTAAATTGCTAGTTTCCAAAGACTTCTTCTATAAATAGGAAAACGATGAAAGAATAATTACAAATCTAAATACCGAAACCTTTATGCAAAAACTCCTAGGGATTGAGAGTATTTAAATAAAGTAAATAATATCATATTGAATTAAAATTCTAAAATTCGTAGGATCAATTGACGTTTATATGTTGTCATCATCAAAATTGTTATTCACTGAGTTACTAGTGCTTTTGATAAAATGAACAATATGTGATAGATACAAATCAATTGATACTTAGATGTTATTCAAAATTATTAGTTAACGTTTTTAAAAACTTCTTTTATAAATAGAAAAACAACAAAAAAAAGCAATTAAAAATTACTATTCACTGAGTTACTGGTGCTTTTGATAAAATAAACAATATATGATAGATACATATCAATTGAAACTTAGATGTTATTCAAAATTATTAGTTAACGTTTTTAAAGACTTCTTTTACAAATAGGAAAACAATAAAAAAGCAATTAAAAATCTAAATCACAAATTCTTTTGCCATACGCGCCAGGTAGGGGTCGAACCTACGACTTTCTGCTTAGGAAACAGACGCTCTATCCACTGAGCTACAGGCGCTTTAGTTAAAATTTTTAATAATAACTTATATGTTTTTAAGATATGGATAACTAAATCTTTCCTCCTTAGTAGAAATTCACCTACATTATCTAACATGTTTCAGGAAAACTACATAATAGTACTATAAGTTTTTTTTTTCCGCCATAGTCCCATATGAATTTATGTTTATCTAAAATAGTCTAAATCACTCAACTCAAGCCCAATTTCGCAACGTCGCAAGTCACGTGACTAAGCTTCAAGGGCATAAACATCATCTTAATGATCCTTCCTAAACCCAACAACACAAACTAATAAAATGAAAAAAAAACCTTTGTACTCAATTAAACTTGATAGGGCATTGTAAATCCTAATCGAATGAAAAAAAAAAACCCAAATCGCACAAACAAACTAAATGTTACTCGTTGATAAACCTATTCAACACATTGAAATATTCAAGGCGTTGATGCAAAGATGGATAAAGGAAGTGGGAAGAAGACTGATAAAGCATTTCTATTAAGTAAGTACCGAAATTTGAGTTCTTTTCTCTTTATTTCGAATGCCTACTGGTTTTAGGAAGCACAATTAATTGTTAATCATAAATGGGCCTTGAATGTCGTGTGTGGGTTGAGATTGTTGCTTTAGATTATTTATTTGGTATATTTAGTGAAAAAGGAAGGAGCTTATTGTGCTTCTAAGTTTTATGTCATGCAAAAAAATTAGTTTGTGTACTTTTGATGACCATTTGTATTTTATTGCTTGACTTCTTTCATGTGGTCTATAAAAATGGTGGGGTGGATGTTGGATTTTACACCAAAAAGCATATTGTAGCATGACAAAATGTGTGTGTGTGTGTGTGTTTTTTTTTTGTCAAATACTTTATCATGTAAAAAATTTACTTTAAAAATGTACTATGGAGGTCAACTAATGGGTCCAAATTTGTCTATGGGTTTGCTTAGATGATTTACAAGTTTCTAGAACCCCACTAAATTTAAGAAAAAGATAGTTTTGTATACATGTTGTAAAGGAAGGAGAAAGATGGCCACACTTTTCACCTGAAAATTCTAAAGTAGGAAAAAAAAAAAAGAAGCAAAAATTGTTACAATAAAGTGAGCAGAATAAGGGACAAAAATGTGATCAAAACTAAAGGAAAGAAAAGGTGCTGGGAGAATCTTTAGTGGGAACAAACTAGGTTTTATATGATTGTGAGTTTAAGTTAACTGAAGATGAGATGGCTGGCAAAAAGATGATAGTCCATCTACTGTAAGAAAATGTTTGGTAGTAGACTACCCAAGAGATGACATTAAACAGTGGGCTTCAAGAAAAAGGCTATTGTAAACTGTGAGGGTGAGGCAATGGGTTATGGTACGCAAATGATGTCCAACCAAGCCACTAAATAGGAAGTGGGCAAAGCCCAAAAAAAGAAGGCTGGGTTTGACAAAAGTGGTGAAAAATTGGATGCTCGAGTAATTAGCACATTTGACCCAAAGGCAAAGAAAAAACAGTACTTAACTAGATGAAGTTGTGAGATTGACATATGACCTGCAGCTCACAATAACAATGTGTAAGAGGACAGTGACCTTTGACAAGGACTTATCTAAGGATTTCGAACCAAAATCAGGGGACTTATCTAATTGAAATGAAAACATAACTAAGACAGGATTTGAGAAGTATAGGCCAAAAAAAGAAATTGAGTGATACCTACTTCAGGTGTGGACAAGAATTCAACAATAAAAATGACTTTAAAGAAGTTGTAGTTCACCATGGGATTGTATGGGGGAGACCAATCAAGTTTACAAAAAATGATAACAAAAGGATTAGGGCAATTTGCAAGGCTCAAAACTATGATTGGATTGTGTATGTGTATTATATTCAGAATAAGGGAATTTGGTAGGTTAGGACAATGAGGCCAAAGCACAAGTGTGGGAGAACCTTCTACCATAATTTGTCATCCCACAAGTTCATAGAATACAACTATATAGAAGTTGTGAGGTCAAAAAAGCTCTTGATGTAGGGCAGATTCAAGAAAAAGTGCATAGATAATTGAATGCACATGCTTTTAGAAATGTCCTTTATAAAGCCAAAACAACTGCAAGGGATTTAACAGAAGGCAAATACAAAGAGTAGCACACTCAGCTTGAGGACTATCCTGAGAAGTTGAGAAGAACAAACCATAATTCAACCACATTTGTGAACATATATGATGTTGAGGACAGTGGGATGAACATTCAAGGCTGGTTGCAGGAAGATTATTGGACTGGATGGGTGCTTTTTGAAAGGACCCATCCAAGGGTGTTGCTATCTATTGTTGGGCTTTATGCAAACAATGTGGCCTATCTTATCATCTATGTTGTTGATGAGAATGAAAATAAGGACACATGGACATGGTTTCTAAATTTGGTACAACAAGATCTTGGGATATATGACACAACCAATTGGTGCATCATATCAGATAGACAAGAGGTATTTATATTACATCACTTAATTTACTGTAATCAATTCTCAAGGATATATGTACTCACACACTGAAGTGTTTTGCTTGGATTGATTCAAGCTGTGAGGGATTCGATGTTAAGGGTGGAGCATAGGTTCTATGTAAGACATTTTCATGCAGACTTACCCTAGTGAAGGTTGAAGTTGTGGAGTTGTGCAAAATCATCCTATGAAAACAGTTTCATAGCTCAAATGGAGTCAATAAAAGAACTTGATGACTATGTTTGGAAGTGACTAAATGAGAATGAGAGCAAACGACAATAGTGTAGGTGTTATTCTAGAGATAATGTGAAGTATGATATCTTACTAAATAACCATTGTGAGAGTTTTAACTTTCAACTGTTGAAAGCTACAGAGAAACAAATCCTAGGCCTTTTGGAAAGATAAGGGTGTTCTTAATGAGAAGATTGAATGAATAGAGAGGCTGTACAAGTAAGTATGATGGGATGATTTGTCCTAGGATAGTTAATAGGATAGAAAGATTGAAGGAGAAGTCAAGAGATAATGTTTTTTTTTTTTTTTTTTTTTGGAGATACAATCTGCCAAGTCACAAATTTCTCATGCAAAGATCAAGTTGTTATTGACTTGGCACTTCAGAAGTGCAATTATAGCAACTAGGAGCTAAGTGGAATCCCTTGTATTCATTCCATTTTTGCTCTTGGGCTCCTTAGGAATGAATGATCCACTTGCTTATGTGCATCAGTGTTATACAAGGGAGGCATATATGAGGGGGCATATAAGTATATCAAATATCCAATTAATGGCCCCAACAACTGGTAACATATTGGATTGTTTCCCTTGCAGGTTCCACCTAAGCTGAAACTTCCCGGCAAGCCTAAGTAAAATAGGAGAAGTGAGGCTAGAGTGGATGCAACATGTAAGCATAGATTAATAAAGGCTGCTCTAGAAAATCAGAAGTGTAGCAAGTGTGGAGAAACCTGTCATAAAAAGAGACACTGCTCTAATGCTCCAAAGAAACCCAGTTAAAACCAGCATCCAAAAATTGAAATGAGCAAATTGAGGGTGATTTGATTCTCAGCAGCTTGGAAGTAATTCCAATGTAAATTCAATTGATGTGAACAATTGTGCTGGAAATTTAAAGTCTACTAATATGAACAGGTGTACTAAGTGCATAGGTTTTGGTCGTAATAAAAAAGACTTGTAAAGAGGCTAGGTCTATGGAGTCTCAAGAAGTTAGGAGTAGTTATGTTCCAAGTGAAAGCTTGCCTATTAAATGGCACAGTCAATGGTGCTAATCAAATGATTGATGGAGCAACACAAACACAAAGCTGTAAGGTTTGGTGCAAAAAATGAACTTATTTTTCTTTGCATAGTGTATTAGTTTCTCTATTAAATACACATGTTTCCTTGTGTGATGTTTGTAGGTAACCACTAGCAAAAAAAAATAATAAACTCAAGGTGTGGGAAATGTCATCAAGAAGGTCACAACTGAAGCTCTGTCCAAGTGAGTAGGCTCAAAGAAAATTTAAGAAGTCCCTTTTAAAATGATGGATGCTATGAAGTGAGTGAATATGTTAGTCATGTGTGGCTATTACTAATAGTCTATTTTAAATTGGTTAGGATGTTTTGACATAATGTATTATGTTGGTTGGGTGGATAACAACCTTTTATTTTTGTGATTTTAACTTTGGTGGGATGTAAATGGAATTGGTGAAATTTGAAATATAAACTCCAATTTTCTTTTGAAACAGCTATGGCAATCTTTTTGGTCATTCTACTTAGTTCATGAGGCATCATTGAGGATTGATGTTATTTTCCATTCAGCTATGGTTATAAAGTAGCAAAGACTTGTCAGAATTAGATCTCATTTTCTTTGCTTGACCTGTCCTCTTGATGTAGTTATATCAATTTAGTTGCTTCAAAACCATTAACAATATCATCGGTCTGGTTCAATGCTGCCAAGATTAAATTAAATTGATGACTCATATGATCTTTATATATTAACAAGAACAACATGCACCTGGTTATATTATCCAACAAAAAAAAAAAACAGAAAAAACAAACCAGAGTAACATATATAATAGTTCAAAGTTATAATTGATTACATTGCAGTAAACTAAGACCATTGCACCTGATTACATTACATTAAACTAAGACCATTACAATCAGGAGCATTACATTAAACAAAGACAATTAAACTAAAACCAATGCACCTATTACATTACTTAGACCAAATTGTAGAGACTAACTTGTACTAATCTATTTAACATTGCTAAATCAATTCAAACTATTACATTGGTACTTCAACGAGGAATAAACACAGACTACCAAGCCAAAAATAAAACCACAAGAAAGCAACGTCGGTAAAAGTTTTGGTTTCTCCTTGATTCCTCAACCTCTGTTTCATACCTCTGCACTCTCCTCAATAGCCTGGGGATGATCATGGCTGAAAGAGGACACATGGGAGGATCATACCAAAAGAAAAACCCACAATCTACTTACATCCATGATTCACAAAAGACAACCCAAATGAAGCTTCAAGCGTGCAGTTAATACGAAAAACAATTTAGAAAACAAAATACATAAATAAAAAATGATAACAACATCTCTTGCCACATGCATCTTACACTTAAGGTCTTCATTGTTGTTTTCCCTCGGTAGTGGCGTACACCAGCATCTTCCTCCATGACTTGGGACAAAAATTGAAGAAACCAAGAATGGACCGTTGGGATGTTTTATTTTCAGTAAAGGTTTAGAGCTAAAGTGTTTTTCTTTTTTTACACCCATCCCTCCCCAAATCCCTCTAGACTCTTTCTCTCGAGGATCAATAGTGACACTCCACCTTCGCTCATTGTATCTCAAACTTGAAATCTTTCAGTCTCAAGTATTGTTACTTACTAATAAACTGACAAGATTTGACAATCAAAAAAGTAATATATTTCCAAGTGGAATTACTTTAAAATAATTATATATTTATATTATATTAAAAAATGAAGCATACATAAATAAATAAATTAAAATTTTGATTATTATGTATAAATGAAATTAAATATATAAACAAAAAAAACTTTTCATATTCATCAATTTATTTTTGTAATATGATGATAACATTAATTTCATTCAAAATAGTTGTTTATTTATTTATTTCTTAAAAAAATTACATTCAACTTATTTGCTATATTTAATAAATTTACATTTAATTATCATATAAATAAAATAATCTAAAGTGAACAATTAGTTTTGAATAACTTTTCATATTCATCTATTTATTTGTATATATAATGATGATGATGATAATAATTAATGAAAATTTTTTATTTTGTTAATTTAATTTTAAAAATAAAAAGTACTTTCAATTGAGTTCACTAAACATAAATATCTAAAAAATTTAAACTTAAGAATCAACTAGATAAAATAAGTTTAAAATGGAATTATATAAACTCTTCATATTTATTAATTTCACTTTATAATATATTAATCATAATAGTGTTCTAAATCAAAATTATTTCATCAATTTAATTTAGAAGAATAAAAATAATCCTACTTATTTGACTAAACAAAAAATTAACTATTATCATATGCCATTTTAAAATATAATGGTAAAAAAACCCATAAAATTGCATAAAATAAGTTTTATATAAAAATTAATAATGAGTTAAAATTATTTAGAGGTATTTAATAATTTTCATGATCACTTAATTAAATTAAATGAATTTTCATATATTACATTAAGAGAATATTCATTATTGAAAATATTATAGTCAATACCTTCTAAAAATCTATGTATTTTAATAATGATTTTTTTTATAAAAGTTTTGGAATACTGCAAGAAATTAAATTAATACTTATTAGGTTAGAATCACGTTTTTAATTTTAAAGAATCATTAGTTGTCAGAAATTAAATATTTTAGTAAATGAAGCAATACATAATCAGAAGAGGTCAAGAATCAGATATTAAATATACATTGAAGAATATAAAAAGTAGAGAGAACATGAAGAACAAATTGTAAGATATATTTTGTTGGAACAATTTGTAATTTATATCTAAATAAATATTTTTAGTCATTCCATGTTGTCCTTAAGTTGGTTATATATCTTAATTACTTTATTCCAACAATTCCACTCCATAGCTCTCCTCAAATAGTTTTGAAAGTTAAAGGTCACTTTCGTCTGTAAGATCATGTTTCTGTGAGAAGAGATTAAACCAAGAGTATGTATTAGAAACTCCAAAGCTAAAGCAACACATTTACAGGAAAGAGCACGTACGTACCATGCATGATAAATCCATGCCTAATTAAGAGTAATAACTATATATATATATATATATATATTTTATATATTGTTGGGACCCCGATCTCTTATTGAGACCCATGCTGTGATACCACTTGTTGGGCTAAAGACTCACTACTCAAATCCACAAAAATAATAATAATAAAAGAAGTAAAAAGAAAGAAAAAAAAGAAATAACACAATATTTAACGTGATTCGATCTCTTAACTAGATTTACATTAACGACCCTTAACAAAGGAAGGAAAACTTACTACGTAATTTTTGGACGGAAAAATTACAAACCTTTTCCAACATTGTCAAAAGAAGGAAATTACCACTATCCTTCTAAAAAGGGAACTACACATGAGTAAATACTCATGGGTGCACAACACTAATAACTTTCACACTTAACACCTAGTACAACTTATAACAATCCTGAGTGGGGTTTTATAGAAACCCACTAATCCTAACTCCCTTTGGTTTTCGATGTGGGATTTTGAAAAATCCTCAAAAATTCCTCCTGTTTTTTAAAATTTCACATCTCTACCTTACAAAGAAAGTTGATTTCTTCTTTCTTAAAAAAAATCTAGAGGCCGTGACAAACACTTCTCTAGCCAGCTGAATTCTAACTGGAGCTCTCACTGTCGTCAGGAGCATTATCTGAACAGCTTCAACAAATTGAAATGAATTTACTATTTTCATGACAAAAACTATCCAGGAACCATTAGGCCTACTACCAACCTTCATCTCCGTGCACCCTCTCCTTCTTTCTTCTCCAGTCATTGCTGACGCCACATTTGCATCTGTCCATATTTGCTGTCAGCTTCTGCTACTCATGCCACCACAAGCAACCAACTCTCTATTCTCCATCAGGTCTGCCACCTCCCGATGCCAGCTACCACAACATCTATCCAGATCTATTGGCTGCTGCCAACTTACTAAATTTAATGTTAGGTTTGTATGCTAACTACTTCCTTCAAGCTGCTTCTGCTCGCTTGACTAGATTGCTGCTTTTTCTGTAAAAATCTGAAATTTAAAAAATTACAACGGATGAAAATTTTCCTTCAGATAAACTTCTGCTACAATAAATGCATTGTGGCCTAAAGTATATGAAATTGTGTCTGCTGCTATAGTAAACCCCACAGCTACAGTGAACAGCACCTCTACACTGTTCTACCCAATTGTTGACTGCTGCTCCAGAATTCCACTATGGCTACAATATTTTCCACTTTCTATTTTTTTTTTCTTGCTTCTCTTTATACTTTTCAAGCTGAACCTTGAGCTCTGGTACCACTTATTGGGACCCCGATCTCTTATTGAGGCCTCTGCTCTGATACTACTTATTGGACTCAAGACCCACTACTCAAACTTACAAGAACACATGATGTAATTTTTGGATTGAAAAGTTACAAACCCTTTCCAACATCCTCAAAAGAAGGGAATTACCTCCATCCTTCTAAAAAGAGAACTATGTATGAGTAAATACTCATGGGTGCACAGCATTAACAACTTTCACACTTAACACCTAACCCACTTTATAACAATCGGGAGTGGGGTTTTTATGAAAACCCACTCCTCCCAACTCCTTTTGGTTTTTCGACGTGAGATTTTGATAAAATCCTCAACATATATATAGGCAGTCAGCCTTGGAAACAGATGCATAAAATTGGCGAAGGAAACAAGTGTATCTAATAAGAACAATAGATCTGAAATGAATTGAGTAAATTTCAGCCACAAAGATCAAAATTTCTGGACATTCCAGAACTTAAGGATTCAATATAATTTTAACTTTTCTACTTCATTTATGCATAATACACTAATAAAAAAATTTTACACATCTTTTTATGATTTTTGTAAATATATTTTATTAATTAAACTTTACAAAGGTAAAATAAACTTATGAGTCCTTAATCCTTTACTACACATGTAAATGTTTTTTTATTAATATAATAAAAAATGTTACGTAAAAATGAACTAAAATTTCTAAAACCCTTTTATGATGCTTATAAATTTATTAATTTTTCTTATTAGTGTGACGTAATGCGAATATTTACACAAAGATCGTTACAGAAGTACCTTACTGTTAGAAACTATTTAACTCTTTGTTTTCATATGGAATTTCATGTCCATATGAAATAAAATTGTTTTGAACGATTTATAATAAAAGAGTTTGATTTAATTTATTTTAAAAAATAATTTTTTTACTGATTTAAAAAATTAAAAATTTAATTTTGAAAGATTCAAAATAAATTAAAGAAATTTAATTTCAAATGGAGAAAATATTAAACTATTATCTGATATTCTTTTTATTCCGTTTTCAGGCTTATTATCTAGAATACTTAAAGGGTATAATTCTCCAGAAAAAAGAAAAAAAAAAAAGAGCGTGAAATTAGCACGTGAGCTTATTGGGCCGATTCAAAGCCCAAGAAATCACCATTTGAAGTGGAAAAAAGCGCTCGAAGCTTTCAAATTTTGAAATGGATGAATCCATTGGAAACTTCTGCAAGAGCTTAGCGGGATTCTGCAACCACCTCCAAAGCAGCTGCGACGCCCTCAAACAGTCCATCGACCGCCGCCCCATACCCCTAGGTTGATACTTACCACCGCACTTTCTTTCTCTCCCTCTCTCCGACACTGAATATTTCTATTTTTATTTTATTTATTTTTAATTTGTTCTTGGGGTTGGGGGTGGAGGACAGATTCTGCTTCCACGACTTTCATTCAATGCCTGAATCGGAGGGTGTCATCGACGAGCGGGGACCTCAATTTACTGGAGTCCATGTCTTGCGATACGGTGTCCTTTGAGGAGCTTCTGGGTCATTGCACCCAAGTCTACAACAAAAACCAAATTGACATTCTTGCCCTGCAAGACCATCTTGTTTCCATCTCCTCCTATGTCCCATCGGGTACAAGCATTATCAAGGAATGAAAATCTTGATTATTTATGAGTACTGTGGTTCAGTAATGATGGTTTTCTTTTTCACTTTTAGCCGATACAGATGAAGAGGACAAGGAATTGGAGGACTTCTCACCTAATGTTAGAAGAGCGGCCTTGCCTGCAAAGAAACTCGAGGATGATATCTTGTAATCCTTTTCTCTTTTCCTCTGTCTTTCCTTTCCTTGTTCAATTTCATGTAAAATCCAGGGATATATGCGTCTTAGACACCTTTTCATTACAATATATACCAGGGAAACCTGTTGAAATATTAAATTATAGTTTCATTCCATGCTTCTCAGTTCAATTGTGGTTTTATCTGTTTTAAGCATTTCCTGAATTCGATATTTACTGTTGCTTACACTATTGCAGACTCGATGAATCCCTGAGTTTAAAGAATTTTGGACTCTCAGAAACTTGTCTTGCTACCATAGCATCTGAAGGTCAGTTGCGATACATTTACCTTGCCAGTTCAGCAGAAACAGCCACCATGCAATGAATACAAAATTTTTTGGGCATTTGATGTAATGTATATAATGGGTTTGTGCAGCTGATGATGACCATGAGAAGAAGATAAGATGTCAATCTGGAGCTAACACATTCACAGAGATGGAAGGTGCAAATACTTTTTGTTTCCTCGAGCCTAGAAGGCAAAAGTTAGATATACTACTTGTATAACTTTCGATGTCACTTGCCATGGATACAGGGGAAACAAGAGATGAACAAAAGCCATCTGAACATCCTCAATCCCTTATTAATATGTGCATAGATGATTATGAGATTCTTCCTAAGCATATGAAGAGTCTGGCATCATGGGAGGTAGGACATGCTTTTGTTTTTCAGTGGACTTAATGCTTATAGGTATTCCTCCGTTTGAGGTTTAAAGTTTGCAGAACAATAACCAGATTGTTTTAATAATTAGTACTTTTTTTGGACTAAGATAGTCTTGGTATTAATTTATTCTGAATATTTAATGTGATTATTAGGGTATGACTAGAAATTTTTCATTAAATGTTTATTGGGAAATAGAAAATTACAAAAAAAATGTTTCTTGGGAAATACAAAGTGACTTCTATTTTAAAATGTATAGAATGAAATCTGAAAAGAAATATAGGGAGTACATTGCAATTCTACTTTTCAAGCTTGGATCATATTGTGTGGTATTAAGAGGGTAATTTGTAGAATGTATTTTTATGAAGCCAAAACAATCTCCAATGAACTTTAGTTTCCTTCCTTGGTTTTAAAAGGAAGAAAACATGAACAAAGGTCCAAGGTGATATGGAGATATATGCTCTATTTGGAAACTACTTTTGACTGATTTATTGGACCCTTACCACCATTTTGCTAGTCCACAAACATCACCAGAATGAGTCTTTTGTCTAACTGAATTCATGGTGACTTAAAATGAATTATGTTGTCATTTTCTATCATCTCTTTACCACATGGTATTTCCTCCGTCCTATCCTACCATTCATCCCAAGAATCCTAGGTCTATTGGTGAAAACGCCAAGCAGCAATTTTCTAATTTATCATACAATTGTCGTATTGCTAAATTTCCTTGTTTATAACTTATAGATGTCTCACTTCTCAGGATCTTGTTGCTGCTGTGGAGAAGATTAACTCTTTCCTGTTGACAAGGAGCTCTAAGCAGGATACATTTCATCAAGATGAGATAGCATCGCTAGGACTAGGTATGTTATTCTCACAAACTGTTGCAACATCATAGAGCCAAAAGCATGGTATTAGGAACATCAGTGCAGAAGAAACTAGCAAATTACTAGCTTCTGATGCAATGGATAGAATAGAAACAAAGAATCAAATAAGGAAAACAAGAATAACGAACATAACCTAGTTATTTCGTGGGTTGTATATATGCTTTCTTTTTGTCCCTTCCATCCTGCCCATTTTCTTTTCTTTTTTTTTTTTTTTTTGGTTCTTGTGTTACTTTCATGTGGCTTGGGGGAGGTGTGAATAGAGTAGAGTGACAATTATTATTTTGAGATGACAATGCACAGCTTCCTGTATTTCAAGTGCAGGATATAAAGCAAGATCATACCTCCTACTACTTATAAGAATAAAACATATTGTGGTTGAGACCATCGAAGGTGTGATACACTACAGAATCATGTCAACTCAATAAATAAAGAAGCTTCTGCTGAGACTACCACATGGTAGATGTCTGTCTGCTGCTCCTGCTTTTAAACAAAAAACACAAGAAAGGATTTCATATTTCTCTGGATGTGGATATTATTATTCTGCTTGTGAAGGCAATACTCCCTACCAGCAGTGCCACTGGAGATAAATTTGTATTTTTATTATTATTTTCTGTGTCGTGCAAGTTGCAGTCTCTACAGTAATCCCTGGCTGACTGCTTTTAGTTTTCATCTATTTTTCTTAGTCACGATTGATTAACATTTAAAATATATGTTATTTTAATTTTGATGATTAACATTTAAAATATATGTTATTTTAATTTTGATGATTAACATTTAAAATATATGTTATTTTAATTTTGATATAATAACATCGCATTTGCATGGTCAGACTAACTTGTATGATCAAATAAACAACAAAAAAACTAAAAATTGGGTGCCATAGACTTGCACTTGGAGCGCCGAGAAGAATGGCAATGCGACATGAAGCAAGCAGCTCCCGCTTAGTGGCGCGACCTTAAAAAAAAAAAAAAAAACCCGTTACCAGAACTCGAAATGACATATTGCGCTCCAATCTGAACTCGAGTTCTCCTTCACTGTTTTATTACTTTTTTTAAAATATAGATATTTGTAATCTTTTACAATCAAATAAAGTTACAATAAAATGAAACATACTCTTGAAATCCTCAATTTGCATCCCGTTAATGCCTCCCCATCGAGCAATTGTAAAATCACATAATGACATGAACGTGAAAGGTTAGTTCAAGCAAGAGACGCTCAGTTGTCACTTCAAGATTAGAAAATAATTGCTATTACATAATTCTCACTAAAAAAGCATCTCTTTCTCTTACAAAGTCCATCCCCTTTTTAGATTTGACTATAGATACAACCAAAAGAGGGTATGGGAAACTAGAATGTTTTTAAGGGAGGAAAATTTTAACGCAATGAACAAGGAGACAACATAGAGGTGCCCATCATACAACTTTACATCCCCCTCAAATCAAAATCTTCTTACACAGCAACTAGAGGGGAAGGAACATCACATAACCCAGAGCTCTGAACAGAGGAACCCCTTTGCAAAAAGAAAATTGATGGCAAAACTACTATGCATTTCTATAAACATCAAAAAGCAAGAACGAAGTGAGGAAAGCTTCCTCTGTGAAAAAGATCCAAAAAAATCACCCTACAAAACCAACCAAATCTGCTGCGAAAAGAATAAAAAGAACAAAGAGAGATAGATACCCAACTCTCATTCTGTGCCTTCAATTCTGATCTTCAGATTACTTTTTACATTCGTTGTGGACAATGTGTATCAGCTTCAAGATCTCATAACATGACATGACCTGACCCGACCCTCTCAGGATTCCTTAGTTATAAATTTTAACTGGCTTCTCAAATGCATGGCGATTCTGCAAATATTGGGAAGAAAAGAAACAGAGAACAAATTTACAGCTGCTCTACCTCATTCTTATTGAAATCTTTCTCATTTTGCCTAAAGGAGTTCTATCATTCGACTGAATGAAGTGAATACAACAGTTCAAATAGACATGCCATCAAATTCCATAGACCCAAGCCACCAACCGAAAGGGATGGTGGATCAGATGCAGAGCATCTAAATGGTTTATGTTTTAACTATTTTACCTGGTTTGCAACATAGGCTCTTTTAGGAGTAGTGTCAGAGTGCTCTAACCCAAGGTATTGCTCCCAAGCACCATAAACATCTCTTCTCTGCTAGAAAAATCAAGATTTGGTTAAGAATGAGCAAAACTAAACGGTTCAGACATCTGGAGAAGATCTCATACAAGCAAAAGATAAAGAGATCATAGAAACTAAAAGTATTTGACCTGGAAACGGCTAGATATAACATCAGTGTCTTGAAGATATTCTGGGCGTCCAAGGGATAAAAATGCAAATTTCCACTGCTCGAGAACAGAATGGAAAAAAATATATATATGAGGGTTTCTAGGAATTATATACTAAAGAGAGCTGCAAAAACCAGAAGGAGATATACACCTTAGAGAACTCCTCATCTGGAACCTGCAACTTTTTTTGAATGCGAAGTTTAACTTCAGCTAAAGTTTCACCTTCATGAATGACCAGAAAAAAAGGTTCCCCAAAATTCTGGACTTGCTGTGTGGAATAAATTGATTAGTATACACAATACTTTTGATCAGTAAATCAACAAGCACAAATCAAAGAACGCAAAAAACTAATTAACAACAGAGATCTATGAAACATTCAATACCATTTGATTTTGTGCAGTCTCCTTCGTAAAATGGTAAACATGAATTAATCGATCATGAGGTCCAAGGTTCTTCTCTTCTTCAGGAATCTGAACAATAAGAAAATAAAAACTTTAAGAAAGAACTAACAGTTACAGAAGAATTTCACAATTTTCAGAAGAGATGTAAATAAAAATTCCAAAGTTTGGGAAAATATTCTTCTTATGGAGGTAAACCCAACCGACGTCAATCTCTGTTATACGCTCCACAACTAATCTTAGTCCAACTTGTTCAGCGAGATCCTCATGTGAGGGAGGGGTCAGAAGCTTGTAACTGAATTTTGTAATGCATTGCTCCAATTTCCAAAGGGTCAAACTTGAAACCTTGATTGGAGGGAGACCAAGTGTGAACTGTGTTATGACTTCTAGAGAAGGATCTAGTCACAGGGACAATTAATAGAAGAAGAATTCAGCTCGTCAAGGTGAGGCAAAAACTTTAGACTTCTAACAGAGAGAGAACTCCGGTGTCTTGTTTGATTAAATTTCTGACTTAGGATTTTATTCGATTTAGTGTTTTTTAAATAGGCAAGACTTAGACCTATTTTGTTGAGCTTCTATAAAAATTATAACTCTAAAAATAATGACAATAGAAATAGAAACCTAACTAATATAATAATGAGAAACCTAAATTATTGCCTTAATGAGAAACCCTAAATTATAGCTGCTCTTTCCTCTTTCTCTTCCTTCCGTAATGATGGGTCCAGAACAAAAGGTGAGGAGAATATGAATGCCAAAAAGACCTCTATATCAATCAAAATTCGGGTTGCTTTGTACTTGAAAAGAAACTTAGTAATATCCAAGTCAGGGTAGATTAACATTGATTTTTTTGAAGGGCAGATAAGTATGCAAAACATTGCAAGCAATTTAGTTTAACAGCCATGGTCATTACGCTCTTCAACAACGTAAGCAAAAGAGGGGGGAGGGGTTGTAGAACACTCATTAACATACCAACCAAGACCCTTGAACTTGGTTAATGTACTTATCAGATCTGTGTCAACATTAATGTGTCCAGGACCTGAAAGGAACAGGCCACAGCTAGTCTAGGCACATCCAGATCATTGATAGGCCCCACTTCGGTTACTCTTCTTCTATTACTTAAACTAATGTGCAACATGATTTTTCTTTTGCTTTGAAGTACAGATTGCTGAACGTTGAACACATCCAAACACCAATCTAGATGAATACCCATTAACATGTCCAGAATTTTCAAGAAATTTCATCAACTAGTCCATACTAAGCCGGTTAAGGAAGATAATAGTGAATATTTATGTTCACAATTCATCGATGAGCTTTGATGTGTTACTTTTTGCATGTCCTTTCTCTTATAAAACCACAGAGCAGAATGGTCTCACGCTATAGATGGTATGCAAACCCAAACTGAATGCTCACACCAAAGAAAAAAGGACACACATAACTGAAGAGAATAAACTCACCTCTTCTGCTCTCAATGTCCAATATTGATCATTTATGTTTTCAATCTTCTCATTGAGAGGAAAGATCTGCAAGATCAATAAAAGCTCACCAAATAGCACAAGCAAGGAAACGATAGACATTGCAAGGAAGTAACCTTCGGAAAGTGCATTACCTTGTATATCTTGTGATAGAAAACTTCAAGCAGTCTAAGTTCTGCATTTGGATGGGACAACTCCACCTGTTTAGAAGCACATAGACTAACAATCATCAACTGATACATTTTAAAGGATTAAGGGCAAAAGAAGCATCCACCAAGCCAAGGTTCCACATAAACATCATCGCAAAAGACAATGAAAAAGAAGCAAAACCATGGCAAAAAAAAAAAGATGCTGAACATGTTCACATAGAGACCAGACACAAAAGGTTCATACGGAAATGATGCTATCACATGAATAGAAGTATTAGCTGAATCTGGGAAAGCAGAAGCAGTTCCAAAGCAGGATGCAAAAACTCACCTTTGTTTTTATTTCATTGAGCACATCTTCTACAGTGCTTTGCTTTGGAAGTCTAACATTGAGAATTACCACCTGAAGAATCATGGGAACACTAGATGATTAGATCGGACAAATTTGAACTCAGCGAAGCGAAAAGTACAATATTACAAGCAACTCCTGACAAACCTCGTCCTTCGTGGCAAAATGAAATGCAACTTTCAGAGTTTTCAGGCATTGCAATTCTGGCAGAGGAATGTCAAGCACTTCATAGTACAAAATATCAGAAACCTACGAAGAGAAAATTCACATGATTAGCAAATACTAGGAAACCAATATGCAAAGTGGAACAGACACCATGAACAAAGTCCGTGAAGATACCTGATTGTAGTGTACTAGCATATCTATCAACTGGTCAACAGATCGATACTTGATATAACTAGGTTTGGGTTGTTGAGAGTAGCAATTATGAGGAGTAAGCCTAATCTTCGATGGGTCATCAAGGCCAAGCCGCTGAGCTACTCTCTCCACCACATCATCGTAAGTGTGGTTCTTTGCTCTAAAAAGGTGATGAAAACTTTACAATCAGAATAGAGCAGCATATTGTCTCCTATGATTAAGATCCAAGGCATATATGGTACTCACAACTCCAGACAAAAATCATCCTCCTTTGGTTTTTCTAGAGCTCGGAAATGGACAATCTGCAAGGAATGATTTGTTTGGTTAGCATAGGTAAAACAGAAACCTTGCCTGTTTATCCTTATCTATGAGTAATCCAACTCAATGGGGGTGAGGGGAAGGCATACAATGAGACCAAAAAATATTACCAACAGTTTAAAATTCTTATTGATTTTAACAATTTTAAAGATAGCAAATGAAGATCTGCAATCAACCTAACACATGAACAGAATTTAGAAAAGACAATAATGAGAATATTGGGAGAAAGCATATGCCACTACATCACCATATCAAAATCTTTAATCCCTTAAATCATTCTCCACCACATATGTCAACTAAGGCAGGAGGATGAACATCAATCACAAACAATTTTTCCATGATTAATTGGGTACCCATGATATGAGTGAGCCATAATGTCTGTCACTTCAATTGTGTGAAATGAAAAGAATAAGAGAAACCACAAACCATCTTGCCAAATCATCAAATGTCTACAATTAATTCCTTACGAATTATTGAGCGGAGAATAAAAGATTTGGACCAGCGAGTTCATACTGATTATTGAGACACTATAATTTCTTCTTCTTTTTTTTAAATCTTGAATTTGTTGGGTTCAATTTTACTTAAAATTGAATGTTCTTATTTGTTATTGACTCTGTATACAACATTCATGGTTTATGGATATTCCATCGCCTATTACAAAAATGTAAGAACCATTCCAATCTGTGTTGTTATTATATGATATCTTTTGCATCCATCCATCAAAACATTCACACATTCACTTTGGATTTAGGAGATCCCCGAATTTAATGTTTCTAAAATTTCTGCAGTTCATTGCGTTGGAAATAGCTAGTATAAAAATTTTATTTTATTTTATTTTTGGGGGGTGGGGGTGGGAAGTGACGGCGGGACAAAGCGTCCATGCACAAGATTAGAACAGCTAAGAAATCACATCAAAATTAAAGGCTGGGAACCTGGCGGTTTTTCACATATTCCAAAAAAGAAGGAACATCAGGAAACCGAACTTGTTGTTCAGTTTCTGGGGAAAGGTGTTTCTGAAAGCAAATGATGTCACCATCTTCAATCTGCCCAAAAAGGAGAAAAACACAAGAGGTCATCAAAGAGTGCCAACAGGATAGATTATCATAGTCCTTGCAGGTCCATGCAGAGTATTAAAAAAATTTCACCATAACAACAATCATGTGCATATCTACCTGACTCAGTCGAAATGAAGTCCTTTTATCAAGGCGTTCACACATTACATTTGGTTCAAACTTTATTTCCTGGAAGAATAGTTAATATATCAATAGTAAGCTGCGCAAAACATTGTTGCATGTAAAAAGAATGCATGACAGAGAGTATGCAAAATGGACTGCTGCTTCTGTTGCAAAGCATGCATTAGAAGCTCACCTCAAAAAGTTCAATTTCTTCCTCAGGAGCAAAGCCAGCCAATTCATTCAGTTTTGTTAGGATTTCAACAGGCTTGCCAGAACTTTTAACAAAAAACCTACCAACAAAACTGGAAAGAGAAAAAGAGCTACAATGTCAAAATGCATAGATGCCTAGACAAACACAAAATTTATCAATTTATCTTCTGAAATTAAGTTACCGGAGCTCTTCTTTCTCAGGATCAAAAAGTTTAAAGAAAAGAAGTATATCTTCTTTACTCTTCTCAGGAGGAGGAATGGGTCGTAAATCCTACAATATTAAACAAGTGTAAGCATTGATGTTATACATAAGCATATGCTAACTGAATATAAGCTAATCTACAAGGGAGTATAGACAATACCAGCCCAGACTCAACTTCCAGAAATAGTTTTAGTTCAGCATTATGAGTCTTATTGGAAACTTCCCTCAACTGTCCAACCTGAAATTGTTTAATTGAAAAGCATGATCAAATAAAAATAAGACAGGAAAAAAATGTAAAACTTGTAGTCACAATCAAACAAAGCAATCAATGCATACCTGTATTCTAGTTCTATAACAAACACAAATGCGGGAAAATATCATCATTAACCTTCAATTTTTTTTTTTAATGAGGGAAAATATGTTTATTGTGCAACTTGGATGAAATTTTTACCGTCTGCAATTCCTCCTGAGGTGTCAATGGCCGATTTGGACGGTAGGTATGGTTCTGCCTCTTTGCCCATATCCAAAATCGCTGAAATTGAACTGGTATTCCGAATTCTTTGGCAACTTCCTCCTTCAGGAACAACAAAACAAGTCAAAAAGAAATTTTACAGCTACAGCAGGTAACAAGTTGGTCATCTCAGCCAGCTAGTGAGTTAATTTGTTTTAACCAACATCCATGATGTATTTCAGAAGAGAAAGTGGTAGGAGGAGGGACATAATAAAAGTAATCACTGCAAGGCAAAAATACAAATAATTCTCTGGCTAAGGAAAATATGTCTAAGGGGCTAAGAAAAAGTAATTTGAAACATCTAATGCCAAATACAGAAAAAGCTTCCCAAAAAAGAGTTCAACAAGAAGAAAAGAAGCCTTCACTGCAAAAGGAACATCATGCATCAACTAACTGCAATCTGATTTTGAGTACACACACATTCAAAACAATCTCCACAAAATGTGTAACTTCTGATAAATGAAGGCAACCTCCCTCCTGTATATATAAACAGATAAAACAAGAGTAAAATAGATAAAGGACAACGCCATAATGACCGTGCTCAATTCTGAGACACAAATTCACTGTACATTCCAACACTGAAACTGTAAATGGAGATGTTCATGCTGAAAAGGAAACTAAATATGCCTCAACTTCCTATATTCTGTGCACCTTATCTTTCAGTAAACATGAAAAAAATTCTCACATGGTACATTATTTTCTTATGGAAAAAAAGATAAAGATTACAAAACCCCCTCAAAGCAGTCAACTCTCCTGCAGAGAAATATGATGTCCTCAACTCTAAAGAATAGAGAATTAGTTCTCTTAACAGTATGGAAAATTGGATTAGTACCTTGAAAATACTAAAAGAAGTCTGTTTCTGAATCCGGAAACTGCGAACTTTGTCGTGATCAACAAGGTCAAAATAAATATCTTTGCCTATCTGCTCTCTTAAATCCTCTTCACGTGCAACCTACATTTGCCAGCATAATACTTCAAGGAACTACTGATTGAGTCCCAGGGACTCAGAGAAAGAAAAAAAAATTATACACGAGGAAAACCTTGATAATGGTATAAAGGTGGGCCTGTGCTTTGTATCTTCTTTTATCCTCTTTCTCTTCCTGCTCTTTCTTCAAACGTATCTGGAATGTGATGAACATGAATGTCAGTACATCCAAGCGGACATGTGAACTTAGACACTCAAACTTTAGCATTGAAAAATACTTACCCTGAGGTGTTCAGCAATGTCTTTCTCATCCACATCACAAATTATTTTATCCTTGTCACTCTCCCTTATGTACACAAGCATGTATGCATTTGAATATTTTGTAAACTTAAAAGGAGTGTTATTGAAGCCAGGATTTGTTTGTGGCAACTGTCAAGATGAATTGAAAATTATGCTTATTATCAAACAATATATGTAGGAAGCTGCAAGGGAACAGTGTCATGGTAACAATGTATTACCTCTTCCTCACCACCATACTGCTCCTCTAATGCCCTCTTCACGTCTTCTTTAGTAACCCGTTCATCGTCAAACTTGTACCTATGATGTTAAAGCCAAAGAAAACCTCATACATGCATCAAAACCTAAAATAATAGCCTGAAAACAGCAGAAAATGAGGACTTGACAAATAATCAGAAAGAAAACCAGATAACTACTTCCATTACAGAACAGCATCACTTTTTCAATAGTAAATGCATTGTCTGGTGGCGGGTAAAACCATACATAATTTAACTTTCAGCAAAGATAACAGCATTATATCACATATACAAACTGGGAACTACTTATTCTGCTTGTATGTTTACATATATACAGGAGATAAATTCAGATAGAGAACATGAGAAATTCATACCACTGATCAGATAATGTTGGCCTGATGAAAGCATAATAATGTCCACCATGCACGCCACCACTATGGACCAAAACACTGTTGGAAAAGTGTGTTTGTGTGAGAGAGAGAGAGAGTTAAATTGCATATACAAGTAGTAAACTGCAATATAACACTAGCAGAGAATCACAACACGGAAAAACATAAATGCTCCTGCAATTTATTCCTTCCTGCGCACGAAGGCCTATAAAATTTGCATAGAATCCTAAAGATTTCCGTTATAAAGTAAGTTACACCAATTGAATGCATCCCTGCGTATATAAATGAACAGAGAACTTTTTTTTTTATTGAATTTTGATTATATATCATACTCCTCCGATGCAGCCTAAAGCTCCCTCTTGTTACTTTTGTCCTGTAGATGGGGAACAAAAAGGGAGGGAATGTAGCTTCTTCAAAAGTAATGAGCAGGCAAAACACCTGAGATCTTGATGCACACAGCACTCACCTATGAAGTGTGTAAAGGTTGCGAACACTCCTATCTGCATCAGGAGACAGATATTTTCCATTCTCCCTATCAAGGTCAAGTTGCAGAGGGAACTCATAGCGGTCATTTATCTGTATTGCAAGATCATGCATTATAAAAAAAAAAAAGGTAGGCAAAATGTTGAAGGAATTGGTTATAAACTTGAGAAAATAATAGATATGATAGTGATCAAGAAAAAGAATATATATCTGCAATCATGATTTAAAAAATGATTATGCATTACTTGAAAAATATCAATGCTTATTTAGCAAATCAAACAAACACTATTACCAATGGCCAAATACATTCAAGAAAAGAAAAGAACTAGCAGATCAAGCAGAAAACCTGTATGCATATGGAAAATAACTAGACCAGCCAATGAGACCGGATATTGGCATCAATAAACTAGTCTTTGGCAGTCAATGATACAGGATAGTTTATATCAGACTCATGAAATTAACACATATAACAGTTCTAGCCACCCATATTCTGCGTGTGAAATTCTAGAACATCTACCAGTGAAAAAAACAGAACCATATATGAACATTTTCTGTTAATTTTTTTTTTGTTAAGGTTCATGACCAGGCTAATCAACTTATCATGTCACATTATGAGAACCTAACATAAAGATTAGCTGGATTAGATGACAACATAGAAAAAGAAAACAGTGTGATGTGTAACAGCAAAACGAGAAATTATCATTCAAAGAAAAAAGAAAAACAATAAAACAGGCAGTTTTCATAGAAAAAGCAACACTTAACCCACCACATCAATAGAGAAGAGGGAGTAAATCAATATTGCATACATTTACATATGGAAATTACTAGCATTATAATACGAAATAACAGAGAAACAAAAAAATCCCCATACTGACCTTAACCATTGTGTCCCGCATAAAATCATATTCAAACCGCTTAAGCTGAAGCTGGAGAACAGGTGGGAAGTCAATAAAAAGGACACCCTTTTTAGCATCCTGAAATTAGAAAAATGACAATTTTCAGGGGAGAACTCCATGGAATGGAGCAAGATTGTTCAGGAAAAACTAATAACAGGTTAGACAGTGAGTGCAACAAACGCAAAGGTTAAAAAGAAATTAAAGGGAGGTTTGGTTAGTGGTAACAATAAAACATTTTAAAAGAGAATGCTTTTAGAGTAAAGTTTTCCAGTAAATATTATGCATTAACTTTTTGTGCTTCTATAGACATCTTTCTTTATCGATTGGAGAAATTCATCCATTATATCAAATACTCAACTATCTAACAACGGAATTTGACCAGACGGGGAATAATTCATGAGACACAAGCAAGCAAATTAAAAGTTAGCTTTTCTTCTACCAAAACTTCTTACTCCCTCTCTAATAATTAATTGGGCAGATCAACGATTCTTGACATCCAAAACCAATGACTGAGTGAAAGCTGACACAGCATGCTGTGGTTAAATTAATCAAGTAGCAGACCTGTAGACCATGTTCTTCAGCATGATATTTGTTATCACCTTCAAGCCGTTCAACCTCCACATATTTGTCAAAAGAAGCATAAACATCCTTGCAGCCTTTAACATCAAGTTGAAGATCTACCACAGCAGACAAGGGTAAGTTGAAGAATTAAAGCAGTACCCAAGAAAACAAAAAATGGAACAATGAATACCATAAAAAGATTCTTTTCTTGTGGATTTGAAATCCACATTGATACACTCAATGTAGTTCATATGGTGCCCTTCAAACAACTTTTGTATTGTACCTTCCACAACCGTTCCCTAAATTCATAAAGCAAATTTGTAAGTAGATTTAGAAGATACTTGGAGGAAACAGCAACCTGATTGTCATACCTTCATCTTATCTTCAAGCTTTTCACACAAAACTCTGTTTAGTTCTTGAACATCATGCTGCATAAAAGAATCATACGTGTCCCATCCAAATGATTTAGTCAACTCTTTAGTTGCAACACTGGTGTCACTATATTGGAGCTTATAAAATAAGCTCTGAAGAGCCAGAGGAATACTTCCCGATGGCATATCATTCTCTGTTGTTGGCATATGATACACAGCCTAATAAAGAATACAATTGAGATGAACTCAGGTATGGATATTAGCCAGTAGAGTATTGCCAACCATGACAACAACACCAACCTTTCTAAAGTAAGGAATGTGGTAAAGAGTTTGTAGGAGTGAATTCATGTAGCAAGTTGCTCCTTGATTCTTTAGGCCCACATAACCAGTTTCTTTCTTAGAGTCATATGTCCAGTAATCAATGACCTTGCGCACTGCAACATCAGCTTCAACGACAACTGAATCATTCACAAGATATCCCTTACTGGGGTCATAGAGCTCTCCAAGAGGCATGAATGACGTAAATCCCCAATCACTCTCTCTTTGATTAAACTGATGCTGTGTGTCTGCAAAACCCCATACAGCTCAGCTGTAATCAAGCAAAGAAAATTACAGCACCAGAAGCTAGCAGATAATAATTTGAGCATAAGGAACATCGGAGACATGTTTCAGAGCTCAAATTGAAGCAATGAAGTCAACATTACACTGGACAAAAAGCTATAGAACTCCCAATTCTTGCCGAAGAAATAACAAATGTAGCAGCAGAAACCTTCCTGCATAATCTTTCTTGGATTTGGTTTCCTAAGAAGAGTCAACAGGTGCCACATCATGTATCACAGAAGGCAACCTGATCTAAGTTCAGTGTTCTTAGCTTTTAGAAATCAAGCTGCTACACAAGTACCAATCTAGAAATTTTGTAGTAGGAGGTGCAATCAAGTCAAGTCAAACCAAGCTTGAGCAGCAAAGCTTGGCTTGGGCTCAAGTTGACTTTTCTGAGCTTAGGCTCAAGTTCGATGGAACCTCCAGCTCAGCATGGCTCGAATTATTTAATTTTAATTTTTTAAAATAGTTGATTATTATTAAATAAATATAATTATATATAATACAAATAAAATTGTATAAAACATATATATAAATTTATTATATATTAAAAGTTGGCTTAGGAGCCAGATCAATAGCTTCAACTTCGGTAGAAAATGGCTCAAGGTTGACCCAACACGCAACTCAAACTTGATTTCTGCTCTACTCAAACTAACCCATCGACTCAATCTTGTAGAGATTCAAGCTCAGACTTGTCTGGCCTAAAATTTAGCCCAACTTTTGCACCCCCTATTCTGTAGTATATTACAATATAAGGTGATGCAGCTATATTCAGTGAAGCTGTAAATGATAGAACCCAAATAGATAATCCTTCCTGATATAGTAAATATCACAAATCAAACTTTCAAAAAACAGCATGGAAAATTGATGGATAGAAGAAAAGGTTCAATTAGATATCAACTTTCTGCAAAATTACCCTCTCAATTCTTCTCACCTTTAGCATCTACCAAGTCAACAGACTAAGAAATGTTTAGACAGAATTGGATAATAAAGCAAAATGATGCATTACTGGAGTTTGTGTGAAGCATTACAATAGTTTCTTACTGTTTTTGCATTGATGTTATATCACACACAAAGAAAATAGAGGTAACAAATACATTAAGTTTCTGGAGTTTAATTGAAAAACCTAACGACAAAGCAATTAAGGAGTTGCTTTCCTACCAAGAAAGCAGAGTACAGAAGCAAATGTCTTCTACTCCATAGAACATCTAAGCTAGCTATACCACAATAGCTAGAGGGGAATGAGATGTAATAGAATCAAGAATCAGGGCATCTTCCCAACAATATCTTGCCCAAGCTCCATGAGACAATTCACATATTAAAGAAAAATTGCCAAACCAACTGAAACATATGTAAACAAGTATATGAAGATCTCTTCAGATCAATGAGATATATATAAATATATATACACATATATATAAATTAAGATGTATTTGTAGCCACAGAAATCACAGAAAAATATTTTTCCTAGAATGCTTTGGCACATTTGGTCCTCATGGGAAAGTAAAATATCTCACAATGTATATAGAAAGCTTTAAAAAAGGAACAAACTTCAGTTGCCTACAAATAAGCACGAAGACAAAAAGATAAAACTTACCCTTTTTTATCGTGAACTTGTTATGAATTTGATTAACAACAGCCAAGCTAAACTGAGCATACCGACTCCATCCATAAGGCAATGTAGCTGAATCTGCCACGTCTAAATACATTGATAAATAGTCAACATTGTTCCCCTTGGGAAAGATGAGTACCCGCCTGCCCACATAAATGCAAATCCAAAAATGATCATACTCTTGTTTTGTACTGCATACCAAGAAAAATGAAAGAGATTCTGAAACAATTGCAATACCATTTATAACCACCAACAACAAAAACCTCTGAATAAAGCTTTTTCACATTTAGACGAGTAAAGTTTTCAATTGTCCACGTGAACCTTGAAGCTTGAGGCTCTTCTACAGCTTGGTTCTCTGCAGTATTAGCATTCTCTGGTTGTGCTACTATAGGAAAATCAACCATGCACACACATCAAAATCCTATAAATTCTTAGTTAAATGGCCTATATTCGAGGCCAAAATACATGAGCAAGCACCAAGAAGTAAATTCACAATTAACCCGTAATAGCAGACAAGTCACAATAATTGCACTGCATAAAATTTACAGAAGGACAACATACCTTCCATTGGTTGGGGACCTTCAACCAAGGGCTGGGGACCTTCTACAAAATCTGAGTGTGGCACCAGCATCTCCTCGTCCTCCTGTTGCTGAAAGTAAAAGATTAAAAATTTATAAATAAAAAAAAATTAAAAATGATAATACAGACTCTGACCAAAGCAAACAGTTCACAGCAACATTAGCACTCGCCGTGATCCAATAAACCCTAATCCTACCCCCTTTACAAAACCCCCAATTTCATCCACGCAGCAACTCAATTCCATTACTCATAAACAAAATTCCATCCAAATTCAATTATTAAACCTTCATTCCCACACCAAAAACCCTAGAGGATCACATTCCAGTCAAAAAAACATTTCCGAGGATAATAATAGTTATAATAAAGCTATATCTAACTCTATACTGCACGCAAGTGTAACTATAAACCTCAAACATTAATCCAGATAAATCAAACAAGGAAAAACAAAGTTCTGGAAATTGAGAGTTTTTCGTCACAAAGAACGACTTACATCCAAAGGCTGTGGAGTCATCATAGTCATGGCTGGTGAGATGATGAAGATCGTCGGATTGACGAATCCGGGAGACAAAAAGGAGACTGGAGGAATCAAGAAATCAAAAAAAAAAAAACAGAGAGATAGAGAGAGACACTCCCTGGGACAAATGAAGAGCGAAAGCTCTGGGTTTTCTGGTTGTTTTCGTAATTTTGGTTTCTCGATTGCGCTTGGGTTGGGGCTGGGATAGGGGAAGCACGGGAGCAGGGACGAAATGGGTATTTTTAGAAAAGTGAAGGGTAAAACTAGTAGAAAGTCAATATTTAAGTGAAGCTGCCCCTCGCGTGTAAGAATTCTAAAGGACTTTAAACGAATTTATAATTGACACGAAACCTAAGACTTTTTTGGCGGTTTGATTAAATTCCAAATCCATAGCCCATTTATGAAGAAGATTCTTTATGAATTTTCTAGAAGTCTCATTAAGAGAGCCCAATCCATGTTATATGGATCACAGACCCCTTGCTTCGTTGGGTTTGTTTATGTTTCAAAACCTTTAGAAAGAACTTTTAAAAAGAAAAAAAGGAAGTAATATTTATAATTTAATAAACATTTAATAAATGCGAAGAATTCATCTTTTTTAATTGGAAGATGGTCTGTCTAAATAAAGATTAATGTGACTTTGTTTCTAATGTTTATGACTAGTTAGCAATATAAGGCTTGCAAAACTTTGCTAGAAACAGATTATTGAGAGAAATGCTCTATGGGCAAGATTAGTAGTAACAAATTATGGTATTATGACGTAGTGGTTATTGCATTCACAATCTAAATTGAGCTTTCACATTTAGAAAGGAATTTTCCATGGTGATGAATTATTGTTTCGGGAACTTTGATGGATAGTTGGGAATGACACATATAACTCCTTTTGGAATGATAAGTGGCCACTGCATAGCCGCTTACTTGAACTGACAAAAGCAAAGATAACACCATTAGATTTGAACCGAAAAGTGATTGCTTATTATTCTAATGATCACGGATGAAAGTTAGATAATTTGATGTCCTTCTTGAAATCCTCTATTACACAAATGATCCAACTTCTAAGTTTATCTCCTTCTGAGATGGACCTACATGGCATTATTCTCCAACAGGGATATTTAATACTCGATCAGGCTTGGCTTTGTTACATTTGGAATCCTAACTCAAGTCTTCAACATGGAACAAAATTTGGTATCACAAACTTCCTATATGGCTAGCAAGATGGGAATGGTGATGGATCTAGAAAATTTTCTTGTGGGGGCAAAATATAGTTATATTTAATTTGTAGAATAATTATATTAAGAGAAAAAAATTATATTTTTAAAAGGTACATAAATTATTAATTAAAAAAAGATAATAGACCATACTTGAATTCGAAGTTTGCGGAAATAATTTGCCGGATCAATCAAGTTACAAGTTTTGGATATAAATCACTAGGACCAATTTCACTGTTTCACAATCTAAAATGCCTATTTTATATCTGATCAAAAGTTAATGTAAAACTTAATGTTGTAAAGTGCAGAAGAGACTGTTTATATAGATGTCATTTCTATAGACATATCTTTTCAGAAAAGATCATCTCTACGGACATGTCTTTTCTGAAAGGTTATTTCTACGAACGTGTCTTTTCTGAATAAGATGTGACTATTGGGTTTGATACTTGGGATTAACACATTGGTCCTTATGGGTGTCCAAATCCAACATCTCTCACTCACCCATAATGGGCCAAATGAAAACAACACTTTCAACATTTTACACATATATATATATATATATTCAAATAGATTGTGCGACCTGCGAGTATACCCGTAATTTGGAACCGTTATCATGCTCCTGTTAGGGACAACATAATGGTTCATTTATGATCAAGAAAATAATGTCTCGCTATACCCCAGATAGATTAGTTATATCAGATTACAACATAAATTATCCCTCGAGGGCTATGTTTAATCTATAAATCCTTTATGTAACCACAATTATATCTTAACCTTTTACAAGGAAATATAATTGGTTAGCCGGTGAATACATAAGATTGATATAATCTAAGCCATCTACGTCCTCCAACTCATTTTTAGAAAATCTTGACCAACTGCTTTCCTAGTATGTCCCATCAAACTAATTATTTTATCATCGTCGGAATACATACTAAAGTAGTGAATATCAATCAATCATCTCCAAATATAGTCAAGAAGTTCAAGGGTATTAATATAGAGCTATTTTATAAATTTAATTAATATAGAGCTATTTTATAAATTTAAGTTATAAGGAACTCACACAATAAAAATGCACAGATCAATCTTCCATTTTCCTTTTTCTGGTCGACTCAAGCCATGTAATTTAATATTACATGTTACGATGATATCTCAATAGAGCATATGTCTTATCATCATAAAGACCTCAGCCTAGTTGTTTACTCTACAACTAACTTGAATTTTTGTACTTACTCGCTTTCCATTGAGCTATAATACCAAAAACTCACGTCTACTTATAATCATGCTAATATGATTGTGGGTTATCATATTACGATTTAGATTTAAGTTAAATCTCATCTTGATACTTATCAAGGCGACATATAAGATACTAGAATTCATCAACTTATATATATATATATATAT